>JAVLVB010000713.1:1817216-1864724 GCA_032876305.1 Orestias chungarensis | reverse complement strand
ATATATATATATATATATATATATATATATATATATATATATATATATATATATATATATACACTATGTTTTTGCGTTAGATATGTGCAGCTTACCCAAGTTTGCAAAACCTTATGTACTAGAAATGCTTTTTGTCCTCTGTTAGTCCTTTAGGGCTCTTTTTTTCTCTGTTGAAATGACTGTTTTTGCACAGAATTAGTACAAAATCGTGTTGTCTTTCATTCGATGTATTCTTAAAAGAAGCCACGGTTCTGATGTTTGCTCCTCTCCGGTTCTCCAGGTTATGCAATGGTCACAGCGGTACACCCAGATCTCCAGGTGCTTGCGACCCTCTCTCGTGTGCTCGGGCTCTCTTCCTTCCGCTCTACAGCTGAGGTGGCTGTGATTTCCCTCCTGGCCAGCGCTCCCTAAGAGGCCAAGATTGCCAAGATCTGCCCTGTGGCGAGCATGACGGCCACCACGCGTGGCTCTCCGGTGGGGGGCAACGACAGCCAGGGCCAGGCACCTGACGCCCAGAGCCAACCCCCGCTGCCGCAGAACCAGGTCAGTATCAAGCTTCACCTGTCAGCTGATGCATGGTATTCTTTCAGTCATGTTGTTAGTCTAGCCAATTGGTTTTTCAACCCACACCAAGCAACACAAAGATGCCAATTGGACTAACGGGTGGGGAGGAGGGAACGGGAAAGAGTGAGATTGAAAAAAGAGGCAGTGAATGAATAGAGACTCCAGAGTAATGGTTAAACTGAATGTGTGTATGTGTTCAAGCGTGTGCTCGTGCAGGCCTGTGGTGGTTAGAGATGAGCTGTGTTGAGATGTAAGAGGCAAGCTGCCTATATAGGTCAGCCAAGCAGAAGGAGCCTTAACCGTACTCCCCCACGTTTTATATTTTCCAGATATGGAGGCCCCCGCTCAACAACATGTCTCCGTCTTCTCCTCTCTAATGTACAGCTTCTCATTATCATTATCTAGAAAAACGAAACTAAGGGGAAAAAATCCCTTTTGCCCAAATACTAATTATTATATTTATATTTAGAAACAGATTATCCCTTGTCTTTATTGTCTGTGAGTCAGTGGGAATTCATGTACATTGGTCTGTTTTGCAAACTCTGTAGCTATGATGAACTGACTTGTTAAAAAGCTTTTTAGGAAAGACACATGTGTCTTTGTACTTGTATGTTTGCTCAGCTACTCACCAGAACAATGGAAATTGTACCACAAAGGCCTGTATAGGACCTCTCTTTTTACTGACCAGGGATTCTGATGGATCTGGAGGGATTTTTTTGTCTGTTACTTTTGACCAGCACCACAAAAAAATGACAAAGTACATCATTGAAAATACAAGGGAAACTCTTTGACTGAAGCTAGCCTTCAGCCGCAATGTTACGAGCCCAGGGCTAAATTATCCTAAAATATTACGCCGATTACGATACATAAAAATATATCCAGTGGTCCCTAGGTCTTGTTAAAGTGACACAAATATGTTTGATTACTTGTTTAGGCTCAAAAGATGCGAAGATAACATTTAAATCTAGACTTTGTGTGACTAACAGTTAACTTAATAGTTCAGGCCTCAGGATAAAAAGTCTGCTTCATTGATTGTGTTTTCAGAATAAGAACTTTTAATTATTTAAGCTATTTAACAGAAAAGGGAGTCCATCGGAATCTGCTTGGTCTGGGCGCCGAGTCATGATATCTTAGTTGGAGGTTATTCCTTTTTTATTGAGCTGGTCTTGCATTGTTTTCCTGCTTTCTATGGTCGTATGTAACAATTTATATTACTTCCTATTCTTGTTTAAAAGCAACATTGGGTTGTTGTAATGTAACTAGACAAGCAGAAAAAGATGTATATAGAGTTTTAAGCTTTGTCTCGTTGCGTTGGGGCTCTGTGTGTGTTTCAAAAGTCAAGACAATGCAGTTTTCAAGCCAATAATAAATGTAGCTGCTGGGTCAAGTTTAATGACCGTAGAGGTCCAGACTCGACACACGTTTCACTACAGAACGCCAATTTTTTTAAATATTCGGCAAACTTTGTAATAAATACAAAAATGACTAAAGATTGTGAGGTTAACATGCATGGCACCAGGATCCATCTGTAATACACTAGCTGTTATTTTTGCTACAACATTTCCATTTAAGCGTGTTAGTGTTTCGCTTGTTCCCCACTTATATTAGAAGGTAAAAGTTAAACTGAGGCGTCTTATCACTTTTTGATTTCCAGACTTCCTCTCCTAATTCCTCCAACGAGAACTCCCCCCTGAGCCCCCCAGATGAGCAGGGTCAGGGCGAAGGACCTCCTCAGCTGGAGGAGGAAGAGCCTGCCTTTCCTCACACTGACTTGGCAAAGCTTGATGACATGATTAACAGGTATTTGCTTATCAAACCCCTGGTCTGTATTTTTAAACATTACCATTTGTAATCAAGTAAAACTTGGTTATAAATGACTTTTATAAGGACCTGTGCTTGTTTACTGTTGAGATAATTTTTTTTGTCCATACCTTTTGTCGTTTACATTTTCCACACATTTAGCCTGTTTATATCACACCAGGTACCCTCAGTGGGAACGCACTTACCAGGGACTTAGTATTAAAGCGTTTGCGATGCAGCTGAACCGTATTGATTGTGTTGTACCTATTATTATATTAATAATTTTACTTATGTGTTTGTTTGTTTTTGAATACCTCAGGCCTCGATGGGTGGTCCCAGTTTTACCAAAAGGAGAGTTGGAAGTCCTCTTGGAAGCTGCTATAGACCTGAGTAAAAAAGGTAAGAAAGTACAGACTCTTCTTTTTTGTTGATGCTTTTATTTTATACAACTTCAAGTCAACTAGTATCTTTAATCATTTCAGAGATTATGGATACGTTTTCTTTGGTTGCTTTAATATTTAATTACTTGCTCGTTGGAGAAATGTCTTCAGTAATACTGTAACAAGTTAAACCCTTCGCTTTTCACAAGTACTTAACATACGTTGGCAAAATTACCGACTTGTATTTGTTCATGAGCATAATTTATGTTATTTAGTCCTTTTAGGAATAATGATGTTAAATTTGGAAATGGGGGGGGGGACATAAAATGTGAACATAAAATGGTGCGCTTTCAGTTCCACATTATTTACTTTACTTACAACTCGGTTTTTCCGCGTTTTCAGAAGATCTCAAAATAAATACTAAAATAGGCCAAACCTAATTGATAGGTTTTATGTTTTATGCGGCAACATGTGAACATTAAAGCTGTGTAATTGCCATTTAAATATGTTACAAACGTTTTGGATTAACCCAGACATTTACAGCAATACGAGAATTCATAATTGTAACGGTATCATTATAGACATATAATATAGATTGACTCATAATGAGCATTAATGGCCCTCTTTTTATTAAAACAATATACAATATTATGATATATCATTACACTTTTAAAACAAAAGCGTATATGCCTAAATATAAGCAAGAAAACTCATTAGTTGAAATAAAAGGCAAGTTTACTTTGGACTCAGCCTTCACACATTTTTTTCCCATTGTGCTGAACTCTTAATCGCTTTTGTTAAATTGAAAGGCTTTCATGCACAGTATAAAGGTACAGTTTTTTCCCCCTCTTCTTTTACCCTAAAATCTTTCTGGGGAAGATCAGAAATGTGTATGCAGAATAAAGACTGGTACCTAAATTAGTAGATATGCATCACAGCTATATTTATTTTTTTGACACATTTGTCTCACACTGCTAGAACTGATTGTTCGAGCCGATTGCTTCACAATGAAAAAAAATTACATTGTACAACATTTTATTTGTCTCGCTTTCTTCTCACAGGACTGGATGTGAAATGTGAGGCATGCCAGAGGTTTTTCCGGGATGGTCTAACTATTTCCTTCACAAAAATCCTGACGGATGAGGCAGTCAGCGGCTGGAAGTTTGAGATACATGTGAGTGTTTATTGAGAACTTATCTTTAAAAAAAGAAAATATATATTCTTTTGTTTAAAAATGTATTGTTAACAATGAATTTTCTGTTTAGTTGTTGATGTTCTGGAAAAAACACACCAGCATGATCGGCGATTAATGATATTATTGTTAGAAATAGGCAGAGTGGCTTTTCTTTGAGAAAGATTGATTGATTTCTGCAACCTATGGGAGTATGGCCTGATTTTTTTAACTTATTTAACTTTTCAATCATTTTCCTACACATTTCCTGATGCATGTGAATTGACAAGACTTTTTGAAGGCCACCCCGGGATGTTGTGAGGAGTCAGTTACATGTTACTGTTTATGTATTGGGATTTGAATGATTATGTTCATATTAGATATTTCCGTTCCGTATATTTTTATAGGAAGTGTCAAGAGAAATGTATTGCAGAATTGTTGGTCTTGATGTTTACTTCGTTTCCCCCCGTTTCTGTCTCACAGAGGTGTATCATTAATAACACGCACCGTTTGGTGGAGCTATGTGTGGCAAAGCTCTCTCAGGACTGGTTCCCGCTGCTGGAGTTGCTGGCCATGGCCCTTAACCCGCACTGCAAGTTCCACATTTACAACGGCACGCGGCCCTCTGAGACCGTCCCTGCTGGAGCACAGTTGGCGGACGACGAGCTCTACGCCCGTCCACCTGACCCCCGATCTCCCAAGGTGAAATACGACGACTATTGAGAACATTCAGAAATGACAAACCGGATTTCATTTGCAAAACATTTGATCACATGTTACATTTGTCCTGTTTATAGGAGGTTATATTTCTGTGGTGTATTAAAGCGTTTAAACTTTGCTTTTTTAAAGACAATCACTAAATATTATGTCTGTTTTCCACTGCTTCTGGGTAATTGGGTCAACTGTCTGGGCCAGAAGTCCTGAAGTAGCATGACTAAGAGTCTTCCACTGGAAATCTTTTGATTTCCATTTGAATAAGACATTAGATCTAATCTAAACACTAATTCCTGTAACCCGTATAAGAATTGAGATGCATCAGGGAGTTAAATGTTTTCAAGTGAAAGATGGATGAATGAAGTGTGGGCTCAGGGTCGTTGCTAACAGTGCTGCAGCGCTGCTCGCCTGTCTGCCTCTGTTGGAAGAGTGCCCATCACTGTGCAAAGCTCTCCCTGTGATATTGTTAGTCTCTATAAATTTGATATTTAACCAGTTTATATTACAACATTTCTTAAAAACTAACTTTTTTTTAAATGGACAATTGTTTTGGCTGCATGTTTTTCTAGATGTTGCAGTTGGGATTAAGGTGGAAACAAATGCAAAACATTGGAGGAAGTTGTTCATTATAACAACCTAATTAGGTTTTGTTAATAAAGAATTATCACAATGGATGAACAGTTTGAATATAACGGTGTGTTTCTGTTCATAGGGCTGGCTGGTTGACCTAATAAACAAATTTGGCTCGTTAAACGGGTTTCAAATTTTGCACGATCGCTTCGTGAGCGACCAAGCACTGAACGTTCAGATTATTGCTGCACTTATCAAGTAAGGAAACAGGAACGGCACAATTATTAACACATTATTTCGAAAAACACAAAAAGCATTCATTCCAACTATATTTGATCTGACTTGACATATTTTTGTGTTCCAGGCCTTTTGGCCAGTGTTATGAGTTCCTCACATTGCACACAGTAAAGAAGTACTTCCTTCCAGTCATCGAGATGGTCCCCCAGTTTTTAGAGAATCTCACAGACGAGGAGCTCAAGAAAGAGGCCAAGAACGAAGCCAAAAATGACGCACTGTCAATGATAATCAAGTCTCTGAAGAACCTGGCCTCTCGTGTACCGGGGCAGGAAGAGACTGTGAAGAATTTAGAGATTTTTAGGTTAAAAATGATTCTTAGGTGAGTAGTAATTGGTCTCTTTACAACGTGATTGTTGGCGTCTTTATATATGGACCAAATGCTCAATGGGAACTGAACTCTGTTTCTTTCCATAGGTTATTACAAATTTCTTCTTTTAACGGCAAAATGAATGCACTAAACGAAGTTAACAAGGTGATATCCAGTGTCTCCTACTATACTCATCGGCATAACCCAGAGGAGGAGGAGTGGCTCACTGCGGAGCGCATGGCGGTAAACTCCGACTTTGCCACCCTAATTTTTGTTCATTCTGTCTGTAAAATTAATTTCCCTATGTCCATCTCTTCTTCCGGCATCAGGAGTGGATCCAGCAGAACCACATCCTTTCTATCGTGCTGAGAGACAGCCTGCATCAGCCGCAGTATGTCGAAAAGCTGGAGAAGATCCTCCGCTTCGTTATAAAAGAGAAAGCGCTTACCATGCAGGATTTGGATAACATCTGGGCGGCACAGGTGCTCTTGTCATTAACATGTTTACTTTTTTTTTTTTTTTACAGATAATGTTAATGGGAAACGCATAACTGTAGTACAAGAAAATACAAATTTTATAATGTATTCCTCTATTTTTCTCATTTAGTTTTTCTTAAAATCGACCAAAGACCCATTTTAGTATTTCTCTCACTCTTTCCTTTTGAGACCAACATTTGAATTGTAACCATTAAGACCAGATGAGGCATTAATCTTATCACTTTGGGTAGTTTTTAACTCTTTCTAAATTGCTGATGCCTGTATGCAGGCTGGTAAGCACGAGGCTATTGTGAAGAATGTCCATGACCTCTTGGCCAAGCTGGCGTGGGACTTCTCACCTGAGCAGCTGGATCATCTTTTCGACTGCTTCAAAGTAAGAGTTTTTTTTCGTCTTTGCTCGAAGAGTATGAAAACGTTGTACTTTTGTCTTTTGTTTTTGGTTTCTCTAAATTTAAAAGTGTTGAATTGTCACAATTTGATGATCTGATAAAACTTGATTACAGCTCCGCCGTAACTTATTTTCCGTTCTGTCTCATAGGCAAGCTGGACCAATGCTAGCAAGAAGCAGCGCGAAAAACTGCTTGAACTCATTCGGCGCTTGGCTGAGGACGACAAGGATGGCGTGATGGCCCACAAGGTCCTCAACCTGCTCTGGAACCTGGCACACAGCGACGATGTGCCTGTAGACATCATGGATCAGGCTCTCAGCGCTCACATCAAGATATTGGACTATAGTTGCTCGCAGGTTACTGTTTTTGTTGTTGTTGATTTTCTGTGAACGTAACAAATAGATGCCGACACGCATGCTAAATATAGAGCGTGTTTGCTTTTTTTACCCACAGGACAGAGACACGCAAAAGATTCAGTGGATTGATCGTTTCATAGAAGAGCTTCGTACAAATGACAAGTGGGTTATTCCTGCCTTGAAGCAAATCAGGGAAATCTGTAGCCTCTTTGGAGAAGCTCCTCAGAACCTGAGGTAAAATATAAATTAATTTTTTGTAATTAATGTAAGCAAGCAAGAGAAATTTATTTTTCTACACCAGACAAAGGTAGTTTTAGTAAAAAGCTTAAAAACGTATTATTGATACTTTTAATTACTTCTCTAAGATGGCCGAGACATATTTTTACCATATTTTTGTTTTTTGCAAGGTTGAAATAGATTTTACTGTTTATATCAAATTCTGGAGCACAGACCAACTTTTTTCTGTCTTGCTAAACGTTTCCTAATCGATCAGATTGAATTTATTAGCTCTTTATCAGATGGGATTATGTCGCCTGTACGCAGCTCATCTGTCAAGCATTAGTCAAAGCTTTCTGTCATTTGTATTAATAAAGCTTTTTTTTTCAAGAAGGCAAAAGTAATCAAAGACTTAATCGTTTTGAATTTGGACTTCAGCTAATTTTCACCAGTCTGATTGTTTTAAAGTACTAAAATACAATTTTAGTCACTGTAGAGAGAAAAAAATGTAGCAGACATGCCTGTTGTTTTTCCAGAAAGAAAATGCCAATTAACATACAAACGCACTTAGTGAGGTAAGTTTTTATGCCAATTCTAGGGTTCTTCCTGTTTCTTTTGTTTACGTCAAGCCTCACTTTCTCTTTTGACATGTTTACCATGTGAACTACATAAAGTGTAAATCTTTTCCACAAATCAGCTTAAACAGTTCTGCTGTGGGTTTCACCTCAAATGACTTTTTTTTTTATACATCCAGACCTTCATAAATGATGTCAGTGTAGGGTAAATGGGAATGAGCGCTTTTTTGAACTCTAAAAGGCTTGAAATTGAGCTTCAAGTTAAACAATAATCACAATCTGGTGATGTTTAAGAGTTTTGTTTTTTTTATTAGCAATTTTTTGAAGTTGTCTTTTGCTCATGACATGCCTCAGGTTGTTAAAGTTGTTGGGCAGGATATGGTGCATTCTTTGAGTGGTTCCTCACCAAATCCTGCAGTCTGGTATTTTCCTGTGGAAGTGTTTGAAATCCAAAAAATAAAAAAGCCATTAAATTATTAACACTGGGAATCCCCAATATTTCTTACCAATTCTGACCAAATTGCAACAAATCAACTTTCAGCTACTAGAGGTACAAGTTTGACAACATACACGTTTAAATGGAAAAAAGGGATTACTCCGTAAAATAAACCAGTGCCTGTGTGCATGAGAAAGAAAAAAAAGATGGCGAATTGTCTGATTTTAGTAAACTTTTTAGCCTGTTTTGTCATAACAAATGTGAGCTGTGGTGCACATGGGTGGACCTTTTAGTCCACACACTTTTCTGATGTTTATTAAGAACTCATTTGAGATGCAGCCCTGCTATTCCTCCAGCCAGTTCCTTTCACTTTAAATCATTCAACGCAACGTATCAGGGAAAATTCATGCTTTGCATCCATATTCTCAGCTTCTTAATATCTCTCTTTTTATAAAGACTGATTTCAAGAACTGCATTCACTTTGTGAATACA
This sequence comes from Orestias chungarensis, assembly GCA_032876305.1. Taxonomy (NCBI): domain Eukaryota; kingdom Metazoa; phylum Chordata; class Actinopteri; order Cyprinodontiformes; family Cyprinodontidae; genus Orestias; species Orestias chungarensis. Next base: position 1,855,960 of record JAVLVB010000713.1, on the reverse strand, counting down.
GTTTCATAACAGCTTGTGCAGTTAAAGGAAAATTTAAAAGACAAGTGTGTTTTTAAAACTATCTGAAAAGTGCCTAATTGAAAGGCTGACTTCGTCAGTTTAATGTGGAAATGAGGCAAGAAGTTTCCTTTGATGCGACCACTCTGCTGTTTAAACACACAAATACACACAAACATGTTTTAAAAGTAACTTTTTATAATGTACTATACTAAATATGAAATCAATATACAGTGTTTTAAAAAAAAAATCAACTTAGATTAAAAGTGTGTAATCTCAGCTCTGCTTTAGGTTTTTCTCTCATGTATTCTGGCTTTCTCACCTACAATTTTTCTCCATCTATCCGACTCATTCTCTTCCTGTTGTGTTTTAGTCAAACACAGAGAAGCCCTCATGTGTTTTACCGCCACGACCTGATCAACCAGCTGCAGCACAACCACGCTCTGGTCACTCTGGTGGCCGAGAATCTCTCGGCCTACATGGAGACAATGAGGCAGTTGTCCAAAGGTAGCTAAAGAGTTCTTTTTTTTTTTAGCTGGTGGTGTATACGGATGTGGAGTCTGATGTGTTGCATGTTTGGCTTTTCAGAGGAGCAAGCAGAGTTTGACCCTCAAACGGTCAGACCGGGAAGCCGCTACAGTCATGTCCAAGAAGTACAGGAGCGACTTAACTTCCTGAGGTACATCATTTTCTTCCGTATCACACTCAAAAATCTGGGAGAACCTAAGTAAACTGACACTCAATACAACTTAATACAATAAATCTGGGCTGCTCATAACTCATGAAGGTCCGTTACAAAATCAGCTTGGCTACTGTTGAGTCAATTCAACAACTTTGTTCATCAATCTCATCATTCAGGAAAGAATTGTCTGATATACAGTTTTGCCTCTTATTTCCAGGTTCCTGTTAAAAGACGGCCAGCTGTGGCTTTGCGCCCCTCAGGCGAAGCAGATCTGGAAGTGTCTGGCCGAGAACGCTGTGTTTCTGTGTGACCGTGAAGCCTGCTTCAAATGGTACTGATATGACTTTTCCCCTCATTTGTCCATCCACACACCAATTTTTCTCTGAATGCTTTTATTTGCTTTTATGTAAAAGGTACTCGAAGCTAATGGGGGACGAACCAGATCTGGACCCAGACATCAACAAGGACTTCTTTGAGAACAATGTGTTACAGCTGGATCCCTCCCTTCTGACTGAGAACGGCATGAAGTGCTTCGAGAGGTTCTTCAAGGCTGTGAATTGTAGGGAGGGGAAGCTGGTAGCGAAACGCAGGGCCTACATGATGGATGACCTGGAACTAATCGGGCTGGACTATCTGTGGAGGGTGAGTAGAAGCGTTGAAACATTAACAGAGGAATGCATCAGCATTTATTTTTATCAGTCTGGGATATTAACTAAACTATTAGTCTGAGAGTTTTTTGATTACTTTTGGACTAGCTTCTGTCTCTAAAGCTAATATAGATATCAGATTTGAAATGTTTGTTGTTTTACATAATTCTAACCAGGTTTAAGTGATTTAGGATGCAAAATTGAAATAGTATTTTCTGAAAATTTATAATAGCTTTAGTATATACATTTGAAACACATGAGAAAGTTTTGTTTTTTGTTAAAGAAACTCCACTTGTATCTCCAGTCACAGTTTTGTTTCCGTTGAGTAGGAGTGTTAGGACATTTTCACCTCATTAAAATGATGCTGATGCGGTGTTGGTGTCACAATTGCATTATGGGACAAGATTCGATTTGAGTCTAGCTGCAGGACTGTACAATGATTGCAGTCCAGATTTTGCTAGTCCATGTTTTCCTTTTCGTTGTCAAACACTAACTAGCTTTAAAGACAATTCTGCGTAGTTGCAATAGGAGGCTACAAAGCTAATGGCAACTTTAGTATTATTAGCCAGATTTTTACAGTCCGTATCTGTTTGTCTTTTAATTATTTTCCTGCTAAGTAATATTTTTCTACATAATCCTAGTTAGTTACACATATACGTAATTATCTCAAAATGTAATAACAGAGGGTCGTATTTCCTTTTTTTATGCTGCATGTTATTTAACTTAATTTCATCATTCCGTCTTCTCCTCTTATTCAGGTTGTAATTCAAGGAAGCGATGACATTGCAAACCGAGCCATAGACCTGCTGAAAGAAATCTACACCAATCTTGGACCAAAACTGCAAGTCAATCAGGTATTGGCATCATTTTTTATTTTTTTTCTTAATGTTTTCAAATAAGTGTTTAGAGTGTATGATGTTTTGTAGTCGGGTGTTTATTTCCTCCCTCGCCTCTCTTTTCAGGTTGAGATTCACGAAGATTTCATCCAGTCTTGTTTTGACCGTCTGAAGGCGTCCTATGACACCCTCTGTGTGTTGGATGGGGACAAAGACAGCATTAACTGTGCTCGGCAGGAGGCCATCCGCATGGTCCGAGTTCTCACTGTGCTTAAGGAATACATTAATGAATGCGACAGCGACTACCACGAGGAGAGGACTATACTGCCCATGTCGAGGTACAAGAATTAAATGGTCTTCTTTCTTATACGCACAAATAAAGTATTATCAAATTAATTTCTTTGTTATTTTTAGGTTCTTGGTATTATTTTTACATGGTGAACCTTTTATTTTTTTCATTTAAAAATATTTATTTCCCTTGTGTAGAGCTTTCCGGGGCAAGCACATCACATTGATCGTCCGTTTCCCGAACCAAGGACGTCAGGTTGATGATTTAGACATTTGGTCACACACCAATGACACTATCGGGTCAGTCCGGCGAGGAATCCTAAACAGGATAAAGGCTAACGCTGCGCACACAAAGATTGAGCTGTTTATTGGCGGGGAGGCTGTTGATCCCGCCGATGACAGGAAGCTGATAGGACAGCTCAATTTGAAGGACAAAACGGTGGGCGTGCATCTCCTGCAAACTCATAAAACTCTTCAATTTCTCAACCTCCGTTGACTCAAACATCAATTTCATTATGCAGCTCATCACGGCCAAGCTGACCCAGGTGAGCGCCAACATGCCCTCGAGCCCCGACAGCTCATCCGACTCATCCACTGGCTCCCCGGGTAACCACGGAAACCACTACAGTGATGGGCCCAACCCAGAAGTTGAGAGCTGTCTTCCTGGTGTGGTGAGTTAACAGCACGGACTCCATACTGTTTGGATATCATTGTCGTCCTAATCGCTGACGTCTGTGTAGACTGAATTGATGCAACATGAAGTTTGTTAGTGTAGAAACGGAACATGCCTTCTCTCTGATGTTTCAGATAATGTCGCTACATCCGCGCTACATCTCCTTCCTGTGGCAAGTAGCCGACCTGGGCTGCAACCTCAACATGCCTCAACTTAGAGATGGTGCTAGAGTTCTCATGAAGCTCATGCCTCCAGGTAGTCCTTGGCTGGTGGAAAAAAAAAAAATATGTCAACGCAACACAGTTTGATCTCTTGACTAATTTTCTTCCTCTTTGTTCGTGCACACAGATAACACCACAGTGGAGACTCTGAGAGCTGTGTGTCTGGACCACGCCAAACTTGGAGAGAACAGTCTGAGTCCCTCACTGGACTCCCGCTTCTTTGGACCCTCAGCTTCACAAGTGCTCTACCTGATCGAGGTAAAGCTGAGTACACATTTATGTTGGGGAAAGTACTAGATGTACCTTTAGGAACGTTTCTTATTCACATGGGGCTGTTGCCTTTAGCTCTGGACATTGGAACATGTATTGCTTACAAACTTACAAACTACTTACAAAGTCATAATCATTAAATGTTTCCACATTTAAAGTGTATTGTATATCTTCTGGTTATAATTTGCACAGGTGGATTTCACCAACTACAAAATGTAGATCATTACTTTACCTCGGAGATTTCCAAAACTGCTGCCAGCTTTCTAGATCCAGTAGGCTTCATAACGGATGTTAAAATAAAAGCTTTGAAGAACAAAATGGTGACTGACCTCTAAGATACTGAAAATGACACACTTAGGGTCTTCTTTCCTTAACATCTTCCACGTTGAAATTGAGAGGTTTTAAAGCAGCTGGTCAACCGTTTGGGAGAACAAGCCAAAATTTGTCGTCGTTTCAAATCAATCTACTGGGTGTTGCTACTTCACCACCGTGTGCTGTTGTGGAGCTACATATTTGCATATTTACAATTGCAAAACCTATGTGATGTAGTGGTTTTTTGTTTGTTTTTGTTTTTAAGGAGACAACTCTGTGGTTTAAATTGTGTGTCTGTTCTCGCTGCAGGTTGTTTACGCTTTGCTGATGCCAGCTAGTGCCACTCTGGGCGAGGACGCCAGTGACTTTCAGTACAACTTCCTGAAGAGCGGCGGTCTGCCACTGGTGCTGAGCATGCTCACCAGGAACAACTTCCTCCCTTCCGCCGACATGGAGACTCGCAGAGGGGCGTACCTCAACGCTCTGAAAATCGCCAAGCTCCTCCTGACGGCGGTGGGCTTCGGCCACGTGAAGGCTGTCGCCGAGGCCTGCCAGCCCAATGCTGATGGAAATATTCCTGTCTCTCCGGTTAGACGTTGCTTCTTCATTCAGGAAGAGATGAACCAGTTTAGCTGGTTCATGTTTTTGTTTTTTTTCCCTTCATTTTTTTAAAATCGCTTTACACTTCTGTTTCTGTTTTGTGTGCAGATAAATCAGGCCACTCACGACCAGGCGCTGGTTCTTCAGAGCGCTCTGCAAAACATTCCCAACCCTGCCTCCGAATGCATGTTGCGCAATGTAGCTATTCGCCTGGCCCAGCAGATTTCTGATGAGGTAAAAGACTCATTGCGTATTATTTCCTCGTTTAGCGTATGAACACATTTGATATGCACTAACTTTTAACGTCTGCTCAAACCTAGTTTTACTCGCCAATTGTTTTTTAAACAGTGCAGTGTAAAAACACTATTAATAATAGATTCAATGGGACTGTATTTTTCATCAGAATTTCTTCCAGGCATCGAAGTACATCCCAGACATTTGTGTGATCCGAGCAGTGCAGAAAATCGTGTGGGCATCCGGCTGTGGTACGGTGCAGCTGGTGTTTAGTAACAATGACGAAATCAGTAAAATATACGAGAAGGTAAGATTTTTTTTTATTAGTCAAAGCATTAAAGCTTTAAAAAAAAAATTTATTTAGGGATTTCAGGAGGACAATTAGGAACTTAACTGTATATTTTTATACTGGAAATGATTAAAATATTTCTTTGAATAGACAAATGCGGCCAAGGAGCCGGACGAAGAAGATGAGCAGGTGTGCTGCGAGGCATTGGAGGTGATGACTCTGTGTTTTGCCCTCATGCCAACGGCTCTTGACACGCTCAGCAAGGAGAAGGCTTGGCAGACCTTCATCATAGACTTGTTGCTGCACTGCCACAGCAGGTAAGCACCATCGGTTCGCAATCCATTAGCTTCATTATTAAGCAAGTACATTAACTTCTGGTCTGATTCAAAGTGTGACGGATGCAAAAAAAAAAAAAATTATCTAAATTTGTTGCTTTGCTGTTGTAGAACAAAGCATTCACCTTGATTGCGTGAGGATACTTTTGAGAAGACTGTGTGTAGTTTTTGAGAGATAATGCCCGTTTGATCCCTTGAAGCTTTTTGTTCATTTTAACCTAATATTGTGATTCTGCTGTTGAAATCTCTCTCGAACAGATCTGTGCGTCAGATGGCCCAAGAGCAGTTCTTCTTGATGGCAACGAGGTGCTGCATGGGCCATCGGCCACTTCTCTTTTTTATTACCCTCCTCTTCACAGTCCTCGGGGTAAGCGGATGGGTAGATCTCGATCTTTCTTCTAACTTCATCTGCTGGTATGATTTACTCACGCTAACGCGAACTCGCCATGTGCTTTTCCAGAGCACGGCCAAAGAGCGAGCCAAACACGCAGGGGACTACTTCACTTTGCTCCGACACCTGCTCAACTACGCCTACAACAGCAACATCAACCTGCCAAACGCTGAGGTCCTGCTCAACAACGAGATAGACTGGCTGAAACGGATACGAGTAAGATTCACGTTTTACTTTCTTCTTGTGTCCTTTTAATTGGTTTTATGCGAACTGGCTTAAGCCCAAACATAATTTCAACAATTAGGATGAGGTCAAGAGAATAGGAGAGACTGGAGTGGAAGAAACCATCTTGGAGGGCCACCTCGGTGTCACCAAAGAGCTCCTGGCCTTCCAGACGCCTGAAAAGAAATACTGCATTGGCTGTGAGAAGGGAGGAGCCAATCTCATTAAGGTTCAGTATAAAGAAACAAAAACATTTTGACCAGTTATTTATGTAGTCTCATTGCTCATATTTCTTCTTTTTTTTTTATTAGGAGCTGATTGATGACTTCATCTTCCCAGCATCTAATGTTTACCTGCAGTACATGAAGAGTGGGGAGTTCCCCACAGAGCAGGCAATCCCAGTCTGTAGCACGCCTGCGTCCATCAACGCCGGCTTCGAGCTCCTGGTGGCGCTGGCAGTTGGCTGCGTCCGCAACCTCAAGCAAATAGTCGACACTCTGACGGACATGTACTATTTAGGTGGGAAGACCCTTCAGTGACAGATTCATAAGCATAGCAGTTTATTTAAAGCTTAAATTTAATGGGATTGTTTGTGTTCTCCTCCTCGCCACAATCAGGTTGTGAGACATTGTCAGAGTGGGAGTACCTGCCTCCTGTGGGACCGCGCCCCAACAAAGGCTTCGTAGGTCTAAAGAATGCCGGTGCTACTTGTTACATGAACTCTGTCATCCAGCAGCTTTACATGATCCCCCCAATCCGCAACGGCATCTTGGCGATTGAGGGGACGGGCAACGACGTGGACGATGACATTTCTGGTGATGAGAAGCAAGAGAATGAGGTATTAGAAATGCGATGTCACAAGTTTGTGTGGCCTAAACTTTAAGCTTAGAGAATACAAGTATTAAATTACTTGAGATGTTAATAATGTGGAGCAGTTATGTAATAAAGTTATAATAAGTTGTATTTGGTCTGATTCCTAACAAAGCTGCTTAATGCATATAGCGCCAGCTTTTAATTTAACATGAGAAATCAAACTTATTTTTAAAGCTTTAAACTGACACGCTAGGCACTCTTAAGAAAATCTAACATAAAGAAATCATTAGTCTGCTGGTTGTTTTTTTATTTTGTTTGTTCTTTAACAGGCCTCCTGGTACAGCAGTGGAACTAAAACAAAGTTCATGTTTAAATACAGTTTAAAGTAGGATGCTCATAATATTACGCATATTATTACATTTTTGTGTGTGTAATATTCACATCGTGAGTGACCATTCGGAGTGCAATAATTGTTGACTAATATAGTCCGCTTGCTATGAATTTGAAAGTTTCATGCTAATGTAATATGCAGTCAGACTCTTACAACCCTTTACATCCGTCGCAGATCATAATGATGATGCCCAAAATGCTAAAAGTCCGGGTAAAACAAACATCTATTTCAACTGACATTGCCTTCTCTATATTATCTCCCATGCAGTCCAGTTTTTTTTATATTGTGCAGCCCTAACAAATATAAAATGGAAATAAAAATCATTGCTTTAACATTCACAACAAGTGGTAAGATTAGTCCAACTTAATTGTTAAGAGGCTGAGAGCCTGTAACTGCCCTCAGTTCAACTTATTCACATGAAAAAGGGCATTAACGCCACTGAAGGTTCTAAACTTTTATCAACCTTGATGAACGAGGTTAATGCAGAAATCTTTTAATGTACCGTATATGGTTTCATGTTTTTTACAGAGCAATGTGGATCCTCGCGATGAGGTTTTCAGCTATCACCACCAGTTCGATGACAAACCTTCCAGTAAGTCAGAGGACAGGAAGGAATACAACATTGGAGTGTTGCGTCACCTACAGGTCATCTTTGGTCACCTGGCTGCTTCCAGGCTGCAGTACTACGTCCCTAGAGGCTTCTGGAAACAGTTCAGGTATTTCAGGTTTTTTATAATTAATTGTAGTAGTATATTTGTAGTGCAAAAAAAAATTACAAAAATAAAAAGTCATTTTTATATGAAAAGTGTGTCCCTAATATATCTCTGCTATTAAGCCAGCCTTTTGTGCATACACTTTTAAAACTGCTCAAGTCTACTCATTTATATCTAGATGATTTTTTTTAGTTATTTATTTTTATTAGTCAAGCCCATTTTTGTATCGGTCTGTGCAACATGAAACAAAAGCAATATGGAGTCTAAAATTATCTTTTTATTCCTCAAGCCTTAAGCAGTTGACTATAATCCATGAATAATGACGGAAATATTTGGTAGACCTGCGAAAACGACTAAAAATGAGACCCAACTTTTTATTTAGTATAGTTAAGATTGTACTTGCTACATTGCCACTTCTTCTGCTACCAGCTTTTACATACACATGGCTAATCATTAGCGCGCTTTAATTGCAATACATATTACCTGGTCCTCTGTTTGTTGAGGCAGCTGCTCTGCAAAGGTACAACCCTGCTTTAAGATTATTCTGACAAAGAATGAAATCTTAAGAAGTGCAAAAGTCCGAGAATGAAATCTTGACCTGCTAATTCTTTTCTTCCTGTTGTTGTTTTTGTAGATTATGGGGGGAGCCAGTAAATCTGAGGGAACAGCATGACGCTTTGGAGTTCTTCAACTCTTTGGTGGACAGTTTGGATGAAGCGCTAAAAGCTTTGGGTCACCCTCCGATGCTCAGCAAGGTGCTCGGAGGCTCCTTTGCTGACCAAAAGATTTGCCAAGGGTGTCCCCATAGGTGAGTCCATGTTAAATGGGCTTAGTTACGACATCACAAGTCTCTTAAGCACTACTCAATGTATTTTGTTTTATTTAATGACGATGGCGTCTTTTAGATACGAGTGTGAGGAGTCCTTTACAACATTAAATGTGGACATCAGAAACCACCAGAACTTGTTGGACTCGATGGAGCAATACGTGAAAGGAGATCTGCTTGAAGGAGCGAACGCCTACCACTGTGAGAAATGTAATAAGAAGGTAAGACTGTTGGTTTCCTACAAATGGTCACAAACTAAAATGTTCAGAAGGGTCAAAGCGATTGAATTTGAAATATCTCCGATCGGCAGGTGGACACGGTGAAGCGTCTGCTGATCAAGAAGCTGCCGCCCGTCCTGGCTATCCAGCTGAAGCGCTTCGATTACGACTGGGAGAGGGAGTGTGCGATCAAGTTTAACGACTACTTTGAGTTCCCCCGTGAGCTGGACATGGAGCCGTACACTGTGGCGGGCGTGGCCAAGTTGGAGGGCGACAACGGGAACCCAGAGAACCAGGTGATCCAACAGAACGACCCGTCCGAACCCACGGCGCCGGGCAGCTCCAAGTATCGTCTGGTGGGAGTGCTGGTTCACTCGGGCCAGGCGAGCGGCGGACACTACTATTCCTACATAATCCAGCGGAACGGGGGCGACGGCGAGAAGAACCGCTGGTACAAGTTCGACGACGGCGACGTGACGGAGTGCAAGATGGACGACGAGGAGGAGATGAAGAACCAGTGCTTTGGAGGGGAATATATGGGGGAGGTGTTCGATCACATGATGAAAAGGATGTCCTACCGGAGGCAGAAGCGGTGGTGGAACGCCTACATCCTGTTCTACGAGCGAATGGACTCGCTGGACAAGGACAGTGAACTTGTCAAATACATCTCTGAGCTGAGCCTCTCCTCCACCAAGCCTCATCAGGTCAAGATGCCGAGCGTCATCGAGTGCAGCGTCCGCAAGCAGAACGTGCAATTCATGCACAACCGAATGCAATACAGCCTGGAATATTTCCAGTTCATTAAGAAACTTCTGACCTGTAACAGTGTCTATTTAAATCCTCCTCCAGGTATGCATCTTTTTTTCCCCCTAATTTAAAAATATTGTAAGTTTTAAATGTAGTTTTAACAGCTTTTTTTCAGTTTTTTTTGTTATATATTTTTTAGATCTTCACACAAATTTTAATATGTACAAAACAGTTTTTTTGTACTTATTAATGTTAATCAGAAGTTTAAATACATCTCAGTATGACTTGCACCAAATCTTTTGGGTCTCATTCTCCAATTTTCTCAGTTTCCTTGAATTCTGGTCCATTCTCCCTGACGGAACCGGCATAACCGGGTCAGGTTTATGGGCTCATTGCTCAAAGGCCTTGTCAGATATACCCACGGATTCTCTTAAAGAATGAAGTCAGAACATCGGCTTTGTTGTTTAGGTGTAAAGATAATAATCTTTCCTAATGATGCCAATGAAGTGCAGCAGAACAGCTGCGCCGCAGCATGATGCAGCCACCCCCATACCTTACACTTGGGATTAGGTTCCCATGATTTCACAGCCATTCATGTCAGGGAGCCCGTCTCCTTCCTGTGTGTTTTGACGGTTGAACATTCCCTTCATGTCTATACTTGCACATAATTGTTTGAGCAGATGTACGTGACGTCTTCTAATATCATATATTGAGACTCACCGTTTTGTTTATGAGAGAAAAAATATGCAAAGGTCTGAGGTGTGGCCCTAAATATACATACACAGGTATTCCTCTAATTACCTCAAATATGTTTAGACGTTTACAAAGCAATCATCATCTGAACTTTACCCTGATTGTTTAAATCGATAGTAATCATTTTGTACGCAAACGTATGATTTTTTTGGGACAATTCTGTGTCAACATCTGACATAAAACTAGAAAAGTTCGCTCTGATTTAACTAAAAATAGGGCTAGTGTCTTTCTATCCAGTGCATGTCTGACAGCTCGCTGCTGCTGGAGTCTCAGCTTGGAAAACTACAGATACAATTTGCCGCTTTTTATATGAGCTGTACTTAGAAAAAGTAATTGGAAAATAAGTGTTTGTTAGTTTCCCCCTTGAGAGCTTTCACATCACATCTCTATTCATTCATATTTGTAGACCTAAAATACGTCGGCCGTTATTATTGATTGTATTACTAAACTTCCATTTTGTGTTGCAAATGACGGTCCAAAATGATCTTAACATCCAGCATTACTGTGGATCAAAAGGCGGTTTATAATCCTCTAAATTACTCTGCCTTTCAAATATTTATATTAAAACACAAACTTGCATTTTTATCAACAAGAAGAAAAAAAACATAAAATGAGGAAATCTGTCTCTGCCGGGTTTTTTTTTTCTGCAGAAGAAACCAAATGACGAAATAAGTAAACGCGATAATTAACGAAGCTGCGCGCACACCTGCAAAATTACCTTAATATTAACTAAATACATTAACAGTATTTAGCGCGTTTATTTTCTTATTAGCTATGGATTATGTTGCCATGCTGGCTCTTCCTCTCCCGCTTCAACTCAGACATTGTTTTCCTCTCAGATAGTTTTGTTTTTGAAACTTTTTAGTGCTCCGCCATCTTGCTCAGGGCAAACGTGTTTGTGCCGCCTGAGGATTAGCCACGCCCATGCAAAATAAGGCTAACGATTGGCTGACGTCTTCTTCTACTCCTTCACCAGCAGTTCACACCGTTAGGTAGCTCACTACGGTCACACATCAACCGCAGATATAACAGTTTAAAAATAGACCACTTGCGGAAAATGTGATTATAAAGCAACTAATCGATGACTAAATTAGTTGTCAACTATTTTAATAATCTATTGTCATTTATTAAATCGATTAGTTGTTTCGGCTCTACAAAGCAAGTTACTCCATGATTTTTAGAGCTTTATTATCTCTCTCATCTCAGGACAAGACCACCTTCTGCCAGAGGCAGAGGAGATCGCTATGATAAGCGCTCAGCTGGCCGCTCGGTTCCTCTTCAGCACAGGTTTTCACACCAAGAAAGTAGTACGGGGTCCTGCCAGTGACTGGTAGGTTCTGTTCTTTTTGCGTTTCTTAAGAATGTCTTACTTCCTCTTGGTAAAGTATTATTGTTGATTTTTTATTTATTTTTTTCCCCTCCGTTGTAGGTATGACGCCCTCTGCATCCTGCTGAGACACAGTAAGAATGTACGCTATTGGTTTGCACACAATGTTCTCTTTGCTTACCCCAACCGCTTCTCCGAGTACCTGCTTGAGTGCCCGAGCGCTGAAGTCCGCGGGGCTTTTTCCAAGCTCATAGTTTTCATCGCTCACTTCTCCCTACAAGACGGTCCGTGCCCCTCCCCCACGACCTCGCCGGGAACCTCTGCTCAGGTTGGTGGATTTTATTTCTTTTCAGCAGCTTTTCCCCTTTTGTAGCGACCTCTCGATTATTCTGTTGATGGTCGGTTTGTGTCTGTGTCAGGCCTGCGATAATCTCAGCCTTAGCGACCACCTGTTGAGAGCCGTACTCAACCTTCTCAGAAGAGAGGTGTCCGAACATGGCCGCCACTTGCAGCAGTACTTTAACCTCTTTGTCATGTACGCCAACCTGGGTAAGCAGCAGACTGATCATCCTTTTATGAAGTTTGGTTGTTTGAAGTCTAAAGCACGGGTTTCAATTGCCTCTCCAACCTCACTCAGGCCTGGCGGAGAAGACTCAGTTGCTGAAACTAAATGTTCCTGCCACTTTCATGTTGGTCGCTCTGGACGAGGGTCCCGGCCCTCCCATTAAGTACCAGTACGCTGAGCTGGGCAAGCTCTACACTGTGGTCTCCCAGCTTGTCCGCTGTTGTGATGTCTCCTCACGTATGCAGTCCTCCATCAATGGTAGGCATCAAGTGCGGTGTGTAACTGGATTAAGTTGAAGCCAAATGAGGATTTTTACTAGTACCTAGGATCTAGTGACTGAGAAACCAACCCCCCGTGAGCATTTTTTACTCCTCAGCTTTTACTCTCTCACCGCCCCAAGACAGTGTTGTGGGCTTCTTACATTTTTTTAAAATTGAAGACCATCTAAAATGCACTACTACGTTTTTGTTACTTTTCAGGCAACCCTCCTCTTCCTAACCCGTACGGGGACACGAACCTGACGACTCCCGTCATGCCCGTGCAGCAGGTGGTGGCAGAGATTCTGTTTGTGAGGACCAGTTATGTGAAGAAGATCATCGAGGACTGCAGCAACTCTGAGGAGACGGTGAAGCTGCTTCGCTTCTGCTGCTGGGAGAACCCTCAGTTTTCCTCCACTGTGCTCAGTGAACTGCTCTGGCAGGTAAACATCCGATGTCTCTTTTTAAATGGGTCTAGTTATCAAAAATGAATTTACACGGACAGTTGTTCAGATTAAGTTTGAAAATATTCTGTATTTGCAGGTGGCGTATTCCTACACCTACGAACTGAGGCCTTACCTTGACTTGTTGCTTCAAATCCTACTAATCGAAGACTCCTGGCAAACGCACAGGTCAGATTTATTGGAACATACAGTATTTATGGCCGAGCTCTATATTTCATCGTGCATAATTGTAAAGGAATACAACAATGACACGTAGTTCTCAAAGTCTAAACAGAGCTGTCTATTTGAACTGACAGGTCGAGCAAGGGAAATATTTCCACTATCTCTCCGTCAACCCTTTACTTGTGTAGAGGTGGTATATACGCTTATTTATGGGATGCTTGTTGTCTAGCAGGGACAAGGAAGCAGATCAGAGTTGATGGTGTGATTTGTAGAGCTAAATAAGGGACGGTCCTCGAAGATAACCTATAACTTTGTAAATTAGACAAGATAAACTTTCACCAGGACAATTGCACTAAACATGCAGCCGGAGCTAGACTTTAAGACAACCCACATGTTAAATCCGACTTGGAAATTCAAGTTTGCAGATGCTATTAATGCCGTCTGACAGCTGTAATTACAGCTGAACATGCTGCAAAAGATGCTCCTTCAAAGTACTGATTGAGCTGAAAACAGATGCCTGCACACTGTTTAGCTTTTTATTTGTAAAGCTAATTTATCTTTTCTCATCACAATTATGCACATCTTTTTCTTTGTCTTGTCTGACATACTTACGCAAAATTAATTTACACTGAAGTGTTGCAAAGTGACGAAGGGTGGATAATTTCCTAGTTTTTTTTTTTTTTTTTCTCCTGTATGATAATTGTCTTAATTTTGCACTTCTTTGTTTCTATTATCAGGATCCACAATGTGTTGAAAGGCATTCCCGATGACAGAGACGGGCTGTTTGACACAATTCAGCGCTCTAAAAACCACTACCAGAAACGGGCTTATCAGTGCATCAAGTGCATGGTGGCCCTCTTTAGCAACTGCTCTGTGGCTTATCAGATCCTCCAGGTACAGCTAACAGACGAAGCTATTTTCTTAGCAGATGCTACATGTAGTCAAGCCCTAGTTGACGCCAAAACCCGCCCTCCTCGTGGTTGACTCTTTTTTTGTTTTGTTGTTGTTGTTGTTTGTTCTCCTACAGGGCAATGGTGACTTGAAACGAAAGTGGACATGGGCAGTGGAGTGGTTGGGGGATGAGCTGGAGAGGAGGCCGTACACGGGAAATCCCCAGTACACCTACAATAACTGGTCGCCTCCAGTGCAGAGCAACGAGACCTCCAACGGATACTTTCTTGAGCGTTCTCACAGCGCACGCATGACGCTGGCCAAGGCTTGCGAACTCTGTCCCGAAGAGGTAACGGCTTTAACACGCCGCCCTTCACACCCACAGCCTCACATTGACCTAATCATGTAGTACAGTTAAGCCGAAATGATGCATACTCCTGGCAGATTTCACATTTAAATATATCTCTTTGTTTATATTAAGAGATAGGATGGCTATATCTCAAAAGATTATAAAATGATCCAAACGACAATCTGAAAACAATAGATTGTTTTAAGTTTTAATATGTGGCAACGTTTTTTTTAATCACATTTTAATAACAAATGAAATGTAAATACTTCCATTATTAAGAAACGTTATGCTCAACTTTAAATTAAAATCTGCCTCAGGTGTAAATATTATTTGGTTTAACTGTATGTGTAGAGATGTGAAGGGAAAACTTTTCCACAAAGCCAGTTCTAGTGTTTAACTGGTGCTAGAGCTTAATAAGCAGCAGTTTTGTGTTTCCACTCCAAAATAATAATAATAATAATGCTTTAACATAGTGAGCACCATGTTTAAAACTCTGGAGCTTTTATTTGGTCAAATTTAAAACCTAAACGAGTAAAATCCTGTTCAAGAGCACTGCTGTGAACCAGAATAACGCTTCCATTTTAGGACTGCAACTACTGATAAATTTAATAATCGAGTAGTGGGCGAGTATTTTATTAATTAGCCGACTTATCAAACGGTTCAATCTGAACCTTCGTTATTAACTCTATTTGTGTGTTTCCTTATACACGTTGCATGATATCAAAATATAAAAGAACTGAATTATAACCCAAATGCTAGTTTCGCCATAGTTTCACCTTAGTGCTCTCCTCGGGGGAGAAGCGGATGTTAAAGTTCCTGTTGCAAATTGCGCTGCATAAAACATAAAACAGCATCTTTGAAAAAATACATAATTTGTCGATAATGAAAAATACGCTTTGGTTTATTTAGTCGTTGCAGCCCCACTGCAATTACTTTTGTCTGAATTAATTGTTGAGCTTATTAATTTGTAACTTTTGTAGTTTAGTGCGTGTTTATCTTTTGTTTGGTTTTTTTCTGTTTTTTCCATGATAAAAATCAAATTTTTTGCTAGAAACCGCCATAAACACCTTGAGTCTAATTTGCATCTCGCAGATGCCGTGTTCTTAATTAGTAAAAAAAAAAAAAAAAACTCTAAAATGTAACCTTATTACTTTAATTTGTGCTTTTGTTTAATGCAAAAATATGAGAAATATTGTTAATTACTTTTTTTATTTGTTTTATTTTAACCATTTTGTGCAATTGCTGTGTTTACATCTATAGAATAATGAACAATCAAGAGCCGAAACAAACCAGAGTTTGTTTTAAACTGGCTTGTGGTTAAAAGTGTGAAAACAGCCTAAAATGTCATATTAGCAATAAAATAACAGAATCTGACTGTCACTTATGTTCATTACATAGTTTGATTAACTCAGTGTCCCAAGCGCTCACGGCTAATTATTTACCCCCGATTCCATCAAAGACGCGTTTAACTCTAAAGTTTTAACTGTGGTGGTGATTTAAATATCGTAACTCTGTTGCTCTTACGGTCCTTTACAAACACAGTGTAAGATGTTTATAATGGTGGTGGAAAAGCAAATCGGTTGTTTTGCAGAACCAGTTAAGAACTGAAACCCTCTTTGGTGGAAAAGCTGTATAAAAAGTTTTTGGGAAAATTGAGTTTGATCACATCGCCTCAGCACAACCCACTAAGTAACTTACCTTGTTGTGTGTAGGTTATTATGAATTTACATGTCAGAAAACATGGATTATGCTATGGTATTTAGCCTTTTACTGTCTTATTTTATTTATTTATTTTTTATTTTATAAATGAAAAAAAAAATGCAAATGTAATATATGAACCTAAATTCTTTATAATCAATTTGTTTTAATCGGATGAATGTCTGGTTCTAGTAGCCGAATTGACCAATAAACCCCAGATTTTTTTTTTTTCACGTGAGCTATTTGTATTTATGATGATGAAAGAAAGAAAAACAGTTAAATGACACACTTCTCCTGTAATATTCCATACACAGCTCAAGTGTACTCAGGAAAGCCCAGGGAAGGTCAGTATTCCAGGCAACACGACATAAGTGAAGGAAATGCAACAAAATCTCCCTAGAGATTCAACAGCGGAGCATCCAGTATTTCTCAATGTTTAGGCCTCCAAACACATTCAGATTTCAGTTGCAAAGGTTTACGCTTTAGATCACAATTTTAAATCCCTCTTTTTTTTATTTTTAAAAACTCCACGTCACAGCGAACTGCAGCTCCTGCCTTGCATTAAATTAGGAAAATCACTGAAAAGCTCATTTATTTCAGTGACGCATCTTTTTCAGTCATCTATATTTTAAGCATTTATCTCAAATTTTTTTAATAAAAAATGATGCAGTTTCACAGAAATATGTAATATTACATAAGACCAATAAAAGAAATATATAAGTAAGCTACAAAAAGACACTGCAAGGAAGTTATGCTGTTCAGATTAATGGAAAGTTGAGTGAAGGGACAATTAGGCGTGCAAACGGAGCCGGTACTCCAGAGATCCTCCAACCAGGCAGATGTACCCAGGACGTTGGATTCGGCTGTTGCATTCCTGAGCCAGAGGCCTCATCAGACGGATCCCACCTGGCCTTAGGAGGACTGGACTGTTGCTAACTGGTCTAAAATCCTCCATTCAGAGCAAAGTGGTGATTTAGACTACTGGTGGTCCACTGAGCCATCTACCGGGAAAGTTTAGCACACTTTATGCACACTTTTGCTCTAATCACTATGATATTACATACATACATGAGCTGAAGTATTGACTAGAAGAACCTGAGAAACACGGAGACTTCCCATTATATCAACAAGGATTTCCTCAATCCGAGGCTTATGTCTCCCATCTCATATTAAGTCCAAATATGTCACAGTCCATTTCATAATCTCTTGTACTAAAAACATATTGGTCTTCTGTAATATTATCATTTTCCATAAAACAGAATTATTGTTGCTGATATTAGACTCACACATTGCTGCGTGTAAATGAATCAAAAATACTTTTTTTGAATATGGGTGCAAAATAAGAAAGTAAGTCCTGATACCACACCCCACAAAATCTAGACGTTTTATCATTCCAGAGGAAAATCATTTGCTTAAGAAAGACTTTTTCTGTTTAATACAGATTCAAGTCAAAAAAAAAAAAAAGCAATTTATAAGTAAACTTTACAATCATCTGTTAATAACTAACAGGCAGGATATTCCAGGACAAGAAACCTATCCCCAATAAACACGAGTCTGTAAAAATAGCCTGTTATTGGATGTAGCTTAGAGGTGCATGTGATCTGCCACCTCTGTAAGCTGAGAGAAAACCCATAGTTTCAGCTAAAATCATAAAAGCCCACTCATCGTGTCAAACACCACAACTCAGATTAGACAAGACAGCAATTTTCTGATAGTAGTGTTAAAATGTGAGACCTGTCTGATTCGTGGTGACTTCTGTGTTTTATATTCCAGGAGCCAGACGAGCAGGAAGCGCCAGATGACCAGGACACCTCTCCACCTGAGGACACTTCTCTGTACCCTCATTCTCCTGGAACCACTCAGTTCCCGCAGGTAGGATTCCTCCGGAGACGCGTCGATCTGCTGTTTGAAAACGAAACCTTTCAAAAATGGTTTGAATCGTGATCTAAACATGGGAAATGGATCAAAATCTGATGTGTGGAGCTTTTCTAGAAAAGTTATCTCTTAGTTCCAAAATTAACTATTTACATCTTTTACTAAGAAGATCAACAGCAGAGGATTTAAATGGTACACTTAAATCATCTTTAGTCGCCATTTGTTAGAAAAATACTATTAGTTTTAACTTTTGTTACCAACCGCATACAAACTGTTTTGTATTGGTTGAACATTTTCAACCCGAGTCGATCTTTTCTGTTCAAACTCATCCAACGCTCCCATTTTCTGTTGTCTCATGATTTATTTATTAATTGTTTTTAAGATAATATAAGATAGACTTTAATGATCCCGGAGGAAAAAGGCTTTTAAATACTTGGTCAGCATTTCAGCTGTTATTGATCATGACCTACATATCATCACTACTGAAGCTTTATTTCTTTAATAGCTGTGCTACAGATGATGCAATCTTTTTTTTTATTTAGTTTTTTTGAGAACGGATTATTTGAAAGGTCAGGAAAACTAGATTTTTAGAGTCATCTGCCCTAAAAATAAAATCAAACATCTTTGCATTGATTTCCAAACAGAACCATAGAGTGTTTGCTTAAATAGAAATTTTGCTAATACACGTCCTGACTTTTTCCCCGCTCTGTCTTCCCGAACAGAACAACCACCCCCAGGGGCAGCCGTACACGGGGCCCGCTGCTCAGCACATGAACAATCCCCAGCGCCCCGGTCCCGCCTCCGCCCCAACTCCGGGCCCCACCCAGACTCCGACCCCTGGCCCCAGTACCACTCCCAGCTCAGGCCCGCGAGTGGAAGAGAACTGGGACGGCGGCGAGGAGGTGGCCCCCGCCACGACCTCTACCCCAGCCCTTACCCAGGCTAAAGAGTAACACCCCCCCTGCTGTGCCTCAAGCCTCCGTCGTCTCGCTCGCCTTCCTCTCATCCTTTTGTCAACAAGCTCCTCGTCGGGCCTCTGTCTCTCTCTCGCCGGCCCTAGGCAGGGCCGCGCCAGGCCTCCCTCCATCCCCTCTCCACGCCGCCAGTCGGGCCTGCTGCTGGCGACTACAGAGGCGAAGGACTGGACAAGAGTTATAACACGAGAAACGAAAAATCCCCCCAGAGCTGACGATGCCGATGCGCTTACCCACACGACGATTTAAAGAAAAAGGTGTAAATAGTATGTTAATGTTTTTGACTGTTCGGATTCCCCAGTAGCATAACTCGCCGTGGGTTGCTGTTGGGCGATGTTGCAGATATGGATACTATAAATAATAAGAAAAAAAGTCTCAAAAACAAAAAAAAACGAAACCTCTAAGAAAGACAACTCCTCTTTGTTTTATCACCCATGCTCAGCAGTAAAGCTTGTTCCACCATCGGACGTTGTCTGGTCATTCAACCGTCAAAGGACTCACTGTTATCACAATTCTAATAATTACACTTAAGCTCCTCGGCGACCGTGTGACCCATGCCAAATCCACTCACGAGACGTGGAACGGTTGCTTGGTTGGACTTTCCCAGTGTTTCGGTTGACATGAAAACGAAAAACAAAAAAAGCAGCGACGCAACGCTGTTCAAAAACCCTTTTGCCTTTCATTTTCCTTTTTCTTCGTCTTATGTTTCTTCGTTCTGGTTCTTACTTCAGACCTTTTTGAAGCTGTAGTTAATATGCTGTAACATTTAGCATGGCTTCTCACCAGAATAGTGTAGCCCGAGGGAAGACTTGTGATCATAACAACCCTAAAGCTGTTCTTAATCCAAAAAAAAACTCCAGAGGGGGGCGCCGTTTACCCTTAGGTTTTTTTTTTTTGTTTGTTTTGTTTTAATTTAGTTTTTCTACTCATCCTCCTCTTATCCACAACGAGAGTCGACAACTTTTTGAACCAGCGTATAAGTGGCTTTTCAATTGCACATCGTGATCCTCCCAACGTTCACATTCGGCAGTCCGCTTTCGGTGGGGTTTGGACGGGTTTAGCTCTCGTCTATAGGAAGAACCACGAACACATATGCAACGGGATTGCCACGCCTGTTATGGACTGCGTGGTTTTGCCTCTGCCACCCCAATAGAAGCGTTGTTGTAGTCGGACTCGTTGCCCATCGGCTTCCTCTCTTCGGGTGGAGCCGGGTCAGGCTGGCAGAAGAGACCAGAACCGACCCCGCCGCTCTTTTCTCCACAATGCAAAGCTCCCGCTGCAGGGTTTTGTTTGTTTTTAGAGGCTGGTTAATTTTGTCGCAACTTGGGTTAAACTTGTAATTCTGTAGGAGTTAAAGGTAAACATCAGTAAATACTGTATTTAATTGGTAACTTGAATGCGTGTATTTTTTTCTTTTTTTTTTGTCTAAAAACATACCAAATACTCCTGCAAATGAAAATATTCTGCCCACCGTATTATATTTAAATATTTTGCTCTTATTTTATAGAATTTATTTTTGTTGTATTTCACTAAATAAAAAAAACAAAACAAAAAAAAAAATAGAATTTGATTTAAGAGGAACATTTTTTGTCCTTGTGTTATTTTTAAAAGAAAGATATTGACTGTACAGAGTTCTGCGCCCTGTTTTTTGCCGACTTTTGTTTTGGCCATGGTGTGATGTTCAATTCTGGAGCTGCAGTCGCAATGTGGACTTTCACTTTGTGAGGTTTTTTTTTTTTTTTTTTTTAAAAAAAAAAAAAAAAAAAAAAAAAAAAAAAAAAAAAAAAAGCATTGCGCCCTTAGCAAATAAAGAACATGGAATCTTGCCTCCGTCTTATTTTGATTGCTAGCCGGGTTTTCTTGGGGTTGATTTTGGAATACAAAGTTTTTAGTATAGCTAAATATGCGCAACATAAATTTTACTTTATTCTTATTTGTCTGCTCTATTTTCAACATAATTGCCAAAGCTGTATTGCTGGCATATTTGTGTTTAAGAGATGTACTTATTAATTCATCAAAAAGCTCAAATCATGACATGCTAAAAATATAGTTGTGTAAGTATCTCATCTCTAGTTTTACGAGTGAAATTACTAGAGGTGTGTCTGCCACAGACCTGTTCATCAAACATACCAGGAAGCCACGAGCATTTTGTGGTCTTTTTTTTCCAATATTACTAATTCAATGTAAACGTATTTCCTAAACAGGGTTCTTAGAAAGTTAGAAACATGCAAAGATTTACTTTATAGCGACTTCCATATTTGACCTTAATTTTTCATCGTCCTTTATATTTCCTCTTGGGAGTTTGTGTCTGGCCTGCAGTCATAACATAATCAATACGGGTATAAGCAGCACTATTAAAACTTCAAACAGGAGCAGAGTCCTGCTAAAAGATGTTTAAGATGGGACAATGAAGCAATACTGACTCTCAATTGTGCGTATACATTATTTTTTTTACTATGCAAGATGAGAAATTGTCATAATTGAAAAATACATCCAATTTCAATATCTGTCTACTGTATCATCCTTGGTCAGAGGGAAACACTGGATCTATCAAAGTGAGGTTTCTCGGCACGGCGTCTCGACTCTCCCTTAGTAGGATGAACATTTGCATGTTGGTTTGAGTGAGACCAAAAATAAGCAATTTATCTGCCGATGTCAGCAATTTTCTGTTTTAAATTGAGTAAGATAATGCAGCACAACTGAAACTAGGAGTAGGATTCTAATATCAAACACTGAATAGCTTTTTCATCTATATATTTATTAGAGCATTAGTTTTCTTTGCTGTTGTCAGTCTGAAGTTTTAACATTCGACTATAGAGAAAAGGCCTTCACTTAGGTGCGAAATAGGAACAAGTAGCTCGACACAGTCACACATTTCCATATCAGCTTTTAGGTCATAGATTACACAGTAGACAACACTTCTCATTTATCTTTACTGGATGATTTCTCCCATCTGAAGAAACTCAAAACACAATGAAAGGTTGATTTTGGAACATGTTTTATTAACAAGACAGTCACATTTAGTTCTCCTTCTCCTGGACGGTCTTTGTTCCGCGCAGCCTGCCTGTACGACGGGCAGCGATGAGACCGACCTTGCGACCAGCAGGGGCGTCCCTCCTGATTGTTGAGGGTTTGCCGATGTGCTGATGGTTACCGCCACCGAAGGGATGCTCAACAGGCTTCACGGAGGAAAGGGAACAACGGTTAGCTTCAGTACAAAAAGTGACTGGATACTATAAAATATGTTTACTCTCAGCTACATGTAACTTAAGGTTAATCATCTAGAATAAAAACGGCCATAATATTTTACATTTAGTTTGTTCAAACAAAGAAAAACGTAATCCAGAGGTCGACTTACGTTCATAGCCACACCACGGACACGAGGCCAGCAGTTCCTCTTGGCCTTGTACTTATGGTATGCACGGCCGGCCTTCAGGATGGGCTTGTCAATACGACCGCCTCCAGCGACAACACCTTAAACGCAGCAGAAGGTCGCATTTAGCCAAGCTCCAGCGGCAACAGAGAGGCAACACGACATCGCGACGGCTTCTCACCGACGACGGCTCTGTTGGCAGAAGCGATGACCTTCTTGGCGCCTGAGGGCAGCTTAACTCGGGATTTCTTGGTCTCGGGGTTGTGGGAGATGACGGTAGCGTAGTTTCCGGAGGCGCGGGCCAGTTTTCCACGGTCGCCAGGCTTCTCCTCCACACAGCAGATAATGGTTCCCTCAGGCATGGTGCCAACAGGCAGGACGTTCCCGATGTTCAGCTGAGCTGCACAGCAGAGGATGTTTTAATTGAAAAGCTCAGCATCACCTCTCAGATTAGCATAGAAATACATGAAATTCAGTTTTGCCATCATGTTTCAAGCTTTGAATCAAGCGCATTTTCTCCTTTACCCCTCCTAAGAATAAAATAACAATAAAATAGTTTTTTAACTCATACTTTAATATAACAGGTTATACAAAACGTAACTAATTTATAGATTCTGCGCCCAGCTGTCCAATTTTGTTTTACAGCGTGCTTCTAAAATTGCTCCCAAATTCAAATAAACATCAAATTTCACACAAAGATTTTGGAGACAACACTTGTTTCCACTTGTGATCATAGTCAGTAATAATTATCCCTAAATCACTGAAGTGATGTAAACTGGTCACTCGCTGGTTCATTTAATCAAACCAAGAAACAAAATTTGTATAAATTCTTTTCCTTTAAATACTGATTGGCTGCAGAAATAATTGTGAACAAATTTTATCTCTAACACTAACCCTACTTTAAATGTAGAAACCATCAATAAAGTAACGTTATTTAATTTCAGCATGTAGCAATTTAAATTTCAACAGACCTATAATAAAAAGTCAACTTTCACAGTTGAGGTCTTAATCTGACAGACTGAACCCACTATGGCGTTCAGATGCACTGTAAGAGCATCCGTTCAGTTCACAACGATCTTCAAACCCACTTCTAAACCACACTGAAAACAAACAAACAAAAACAGTACGAATCATTAATCTTTTCCACATTAATTCTTCTAGTTTTCTTCTACAACTTTGCGGCAGTTCTGCTGCTTTTGATTTTCTCTTGGGTTTATAACAAACATATTTTGCTGGAAAGCAAATAGTTTCAATCTGACAATGTAAGAATTTACAAATATCACAATTTATGCAGCAAAAGCACGAGTTTCCTAGTCCTGACAAAGAGGAACATTTTAATTATGACAGACGAGCCGTAAAACCATAGCCTGCTGTTGTCGGAAGCCAAATAACCAATCAGAATGCATTGGTGGGACGCTCGTATACTGCAACTGAGCAGAACTGAGCAGGGGGAGTTCAGTGCTTTGGTTCAATATATTCAACCAATGGGACACTAGTTGTTCTTCTTAGTCGCAAGTCGTAGAGATGGATGTTCTTTCCCCACGGTTCTTCAAAACTACCTAAACCTTCAGACAGGCTTAAAAAAATAAATAAAAAAATGGCTTCTGGAAGTGGAGTTTTTAGAGAATTGCAACTTTCCACAGATTATATAGAGATTACAAGAAGAAAAAAAGTTGAGAATCTTCATGCATTTGCGACACTGAACTCTTTTTGGTATCTTGACCCGAGCCGGCCCAAGGCTTAAGCAAACTAAGCGACTGACAAGAGCAGTTTAAAAAAATTGCAACCCAACCTGATTATCATTCTTTTTCAACCTATTACAACAAAAGCTTGAACACTGGTGTAATTTAAAAGACCCCAGAGGTCCATCAGCTGTTACCCTTCTTGCCGCAGTAGATGAACTGGCCGGTGTGGATTCCCTCAGCGGCGATGAAGAGCTCTGTCCTCTTCTTGAACCGATACGGGTCACGGAAAGCCACTTTAGCCAGTGGGGCGCCACGGCCGGGGTCGTGGATGATGTCCTGCGTCGAGAGGGGACAGCACATGTGTTAACGCAAGCAACATCTAACAATTAAAAACCTGGATCTGCCGTCATCAAGGTACCTTCACGATGCCCTTGATGTAGCCATTGCGTTCGGCGAAGTCGACGTGACGGAGTTTAGCGGCACCTTTCCTGTGTTTGACGTGGGCTCTGAAAACAGAGCCTGCACCTTTCCTCTGACCCCTGATCACACGTCCCATCGTGAACTGAAACACAACCAGGTAAACATCTCAGGTTCACCAAGGAAACAAAAACATGACGCCTAAAATGTCACACAAACATATACGAGCAGAATCAGAAAAGGCTTTATTGCCAAAAAATTTATGACTCCAAATATGGATACGCAAAATAAGGAGCAATTACTAAGGATTATACCTATAAAGCTCCTTATCAGACTACCAAAATAGCAGAAGCTGTTTATCTTAGGAAAGTAATGATAATATATCAACATTGAACCTTTGAGAGGTTTATAGGCAATTTATTATACAGAAAACAATATAAATTAAAAGGTTTTTCGACAAACCCTCTTATTTCCATGCAGCTGCTAGCTTGTTAGCCTGCTAGCTTGTTAGCCTGCTAGCTAGCCGCACTAATATTGGTCTTATTCTGTAAGGTTCTCTCTGCTCGGGGCTGCTTCTTTCATATTTCCCTTTTAGGACAACTGTAATCATATTTCGCTTTTCGTACAGAGTCAAATGAAACCTCTGAGCGCCCAGACAACATAGGCTACCGGCCTCCAGCTAACATCACACCGATCCTGCGGCGCCATGTCACCAAGAAGCGACTAAAACTCCAGAAATAGCGTGAAAATCTGTCTGCCGTTAAAATACAACCCGGGTTACATCCTTGAACATCGGCTGGAGTCTTAAATATGTTTATCTGAAGTGGATGAGCCACTAAAATGAAGATTTAATCGGATTTAAAGACGAGGACCAGAAACAACCTGTCCTACCTAAACTCCGTGGACGAAAAGAGGAAGTTGAAAGAGAACGCTGGAGGATTTCTTCCGGTGAAGGCGCCGAAAGGCCTGCTGGGAAATGCAGTTCAATATGACTCATGCGTAACGAAGTACACCGGAATAATCCCGCAGCTACATTTTATTGGTCTACTAATAGTTTAACTAAAATATTCTTGAAATATGTTTTTTAAAATCCTCTAAACAATCAACATATGAAATTAATAGTTTTCTCTCTCTCTCTGGACCTGTTTTTTTTTCCAGAACTGGGGGCCACTAGAAATGACCTGTGCTGAAAATATAAGGTTAAATATTTTCCAGACCTGGGTAGAATTAATTACACATTACACAAAATCCTATGCACGTATTTAAATAATTATAATAAAAAAATAATCTATCTCTGTTTATGTATTTTTTTTGATGTAAACTTGAATTGCAAGACTTGAAATGTATTATTATTTTTTTTTTTAATCTATACTGTAGATATTTAGCATCATGTTGTCTTACACAGTTTATTGTGTTCTATATTGCACAATATGTTTATATGGTTCGTTTTAGTAATGATTTAAAAAGGCTGAATAATGTTATTTCCCCCTATAAATTAGTCTGCAACACCCTACCGCGACCAGAAGGTGACAGCAATACAGCATGAAAGAGAAAGTGGATAAAACTCCTGGTAAGCAACCGTGGTGGCCAGTTCTAATATTTACCTTACGTGCTTGTGGTCCTTGTGTTTCTGGTAGTAATAAAGCTCTTAAAGCTGTTACACTCCATGATGCTGATGTTTCGATTTGACATGTAGGTCTAGAGGCGAGCTGGCTTAATTTATGATCCTTTTAATAAATGACATGCAAAGATGGAGCCTGGACCAGCATGCAGAGACATGGGACGATGGCTTGCCTTGGGAGGTCATGCTGAGCATGCATGTAGCGACAGTGAAGAGGAAAAACTCCCCTTTAACAGGAAGAAACCTCCAGCAGAACCTGGCTCAGTGCGAGCGTCCGTCTCCCACGATGGACTGGGGGTATAGAAGACAGAAAACCTAACGAAGCAGTGGAACAAATGTAGATGTACTTTACTAAACTAAAATTAAGCGTTAATAGCAAGTTGACAGCTGAAATAACAGCAACTGATGCATATAGGATAGTAGATTGTCCTCCAGCAGTCTAAGCCTGGATGGACAGACTGGGGACAGTGAGGGAACACTGGTTACAGCCATTAGTGTATCTTGCAGTGCAAGACTACATCGAAACTTTTTAAAACCAGAGCTGCAGACAGAATATTAGAACTGAAACCAATGAATGTTATAGCGGAGACCTGATGAAACAGTTTTGGAGTGTATTTCTTGTTTGTTACCACTCTGCACTCTATGCGTAGCGGCACGGTAAACTTGCATTTAGATCAACCTCGCTTGTCCCAACCTAGTTGTTTTAAACTTCCTAAATTTAGCCCTAATTGTTGACGGCTAGTTTAATAGAGTATTTACTACCTGGATTCCATTACAATCATCGCACATCTCCTTTAACCGAATGTTGTCTTGTTTTTCCTCTTTTAAGAAGCGAACCATTATTTCCTGGATGTTGGACCTTATTGGTCCTTAACAGCATGTAAGGAATTACTCTAGGGCCATTGAAAATTTCCGATGTTTACTAGGAGTCTTGCGTGTGGTTGTCGTTTCTCTCCACTACGGCAGAGATGTCGAGCAACAGATGGTTCCCCTCCTGAGATCAGAGCATCTCGCTTGAGGAACAATGCTGTTGTGATTAATGAGGACATGCACACATGCAGGGCTGAAACAACCGGTGATAAATATACGGCTTAGGTATTATGATGCTGCATTGTTTTACACAGTCCCGCAGGTATAACAGGCATAAATACCGCGCCTACACCCACGCACTCATATTCTAGATTTGGCCTTTATTGTTTTCTTGATTTTTAGCCCTCAGAGATGTCAGAGTTCAGACTGTTAAAGCTAGCCCGGCTTTAAGGTACCTGCTAAAAAAGGTTTTTCTTTTCTTTTTAAGCACTTCCCAATCATTTCAGCTGTTTGAGGTTTAGGAGTTCGCTTTCGTGGCTCACATTAACAGCAACAAAGTGAATTCTGTGTCTGTGTTGTAAAGCTTGGAGTGCTTACTGATAGAACTATAAAGCATGGAGGGACCCCTAATTGTGCTGTTGGGAGGAATTCTCATGATGATGTTGAACATTGTGCATCAAAGCGTGCTTTTTTTTTCCAGATGGCACCGCTATGCACATTAAGACTCGCAACAAAAATAACTTTGCTTGGATTAAAACACAAGTGCTGCTAGATAGACACATTATTAGGTGGAAAGAGTGAATTATCAGGAAGCAATGGTTGCAAGAGATACAACATATACAATTTGACTGAAATTACAAGCATATTAGTTAAAAATTGGTTTTAATTCATTTTATGTCTTTATTCTTGCTTTTTTGATTTGGCAATGGTACTGCTGACAAGAACAAAATGTCTAAAAATGTGTTATGTACCAAAAAAATCAAAACATTTTCCAATCTTTAGTTGGTTTGCTTCACTGGTGGCATCAATCTATTTTCTACAGTTTTTTTTTTCTTGTAGAAGTTTTAGTGACAGATTTGATAATTCTTTCACATTTTCTTCCACGAATGAAGATCTTTTTTTTTTTATCTTAGCTGTTTTAAATTGTTTTTAGGATTTTTTAAAATTTTTGTTAACGAATGAAGCTGACCAATCAGAGAGAGGCAATTTATCTGCAAAAAAGCCATTTTCTCCTAAACCAACATTAGCGATGATAAAGCCACATGTTTGTTTGCTGTTTGTATATTTCACTCTACTGCTAATAATAGTAACAGAAAGAAAAAAAAATCAGCAACATATATAAGCTGTTTATATAAGCACGCTGATATCGGTTAGCAACAGTTTTCGATGGGCGACAGGTTTTTAGTTTGGATGCAAGAGGAGGTTAAGGACTGAAAACATAACAACACATCTTTATTGATAATAATGAGTCATTTTGATGCAAAAAAGTGTAAATATGGAGATATTCAGGCTAGATTAGAACACTGTTTGTCGCTGTTTGTGAAATGGATGGTTTGTTTTTCCTCTTGTGTTTGACGTAGGTTATGAGGATGTTGGAGAGGGATGTTCTGATTAACGAGTCCGCTCTTATTAAATATTCAACCAATCACTGCAGACCAGAATAAACAGAGATTAGAATGGCATCACCAAACCGACACAGTAGGTTATAGAGTGATCTCTGCCAAAAAAGCCTGAACAAAGCTTATAAATTTCCAATAAACATAGAAAAACAACATTTTTAAAAAGGCTAAATATAATATTTTAAAACCCCTTTTAATTTCCAACAATGGATGATAAAAACCCTACAATATATATGTACAACATTTGTTTGTGTCTCCAGCCAATCATGTGAGAAAGACTACGCTGCTGCTATAATGTTCAGTTCTAACAGTCTTCATTGCAGGTCCTGTGAAGACTTTCCGGTGAAGATTAGACACAGATAACCTACTTCTGCAAACATAAGGCATAAATATACGGGAGAGACATTAAATAAAAAATAAAATGATAACAAGAAGAAAAAAAATAGATCATCTTGTAAAAGTGTAAAATATTTACAGTCCTATGATTATTTTACAGATTTGTGTTTTTCTTTCTTATACAATTCGTGGCATTTTAACAACAAACATTTTTATTTGGACTTTTTTTTTATAGCTTTGTGTCACACAGATCCACATAAGTCAGATTTATATATGAATTATATATGGATTTCTGCAACTCCTCCAGAGTAATCATCTATTTAATAACAATAGCTTTCACAAAGTGAAGTTTTTCATAAAGAAATTTTTTTTTAATATCTATTTTGTCCAGAATGAGATTCAAGTTTTGGCGGTAAGACATCAGAGAGGAGGAGGAGCAGCTGACGGTGACCTCCCACTGGTGGAATCACCTCCGGCCCGCATACACAGTGGAATCACCTCCGGCCCGCATACACAGGAAAAATGCAGAGATCTGCAGATGTGACAACAGAGCTCCATTCTGCTGTCCAACAACTAAACACTGCGCTGTGCTTCGCTGTGTGTGTGTGTGTGTGTGTGTGTGTGTGTGTGTGTGTGTGTGTGTGTGTGTGTGTGTGTGTGTGTGTGTGTGTGTGTGTGTGTGTGTGTGTGTGTGTGTGTGTGTGGATTAGCCTCTTCATCATTAGTACAGTTTGTGTTGTCAGATTTGGGACAAAACAGAACAATGGGGATGACACTCCTACAACAGACCGCTCTGTTTATTTTACAGTTTCCCGCTCCCACTGCAAAAAAAAAAAAAAACATCCAGCAGAGGTTCTGCTCGTTCTGTGCTGAAGCAGAGAGGAGGAACCAAAAATTGTCACTGTGTACATTCCCTGCTGTTTCTATGCGTGGGCATACATGTGTCTAATTCGGTGTTGTACAATCAAACACGACCCTTCTTTTCCCACGGTCAAGACAGGAAGTAAACATTTAAATTGTATTAAATTGGTCACAGTATTCACAAACTCCACTGATTGATTCATTTTTGATATTTGAGCTGTATGTTTGTATTTCTTCATTGACACTGACATGCTTTGTATAACTTTCTTAGTTATGTATGCTGATAAACTTGGGTTTAGCTGAAATCTTTATTAGCCTACATCTTTTTTTCATGTATACTTTATCACGCCAGCCATATTTGTTATTTCCCCAGATGATTAATCTCCTTCTGGCTGTGATGAAGTTATTCAAAATTTTAATGCACTGTGGGATTTGGATATTTGCTTGTTTCCGAGTTAGTAATAAATCCTCCTTTTGGACTCTCATATTCCATCGTCGTCTGACCCTTGTGATTCACACACACTCACACCATGAAAATATTTAGTACAAGCTTATGTTTAGGAGTTGCCCAATATACTTTTAGTGCTTTTACGATGTTTAAGATTTCGCTTTTAGGATTTAGAGTTTAGCATAAGATGAAAAGAGCTGAGAAGTTGGTGAGTCCAAAATAACTTTTAGCCAAGCAAGAAGCCATTTTTAGGAGAGAATATGTTTAAGACTTTAAATATCTTTCAGATTTGATGCTGAAACCACTTTGAAAAACAACATCAGAAAAACGGTCCATGTCTTTTCCCCAACTTCAAGCTCTGGTATCACGCAGTAGGCGCTAAAAACACGTACCATATCCCTGAGCCTTTAAAGTAACACTAATCAACTTTTTTAACCTTCATAAATATTTTCATTACTTCTGTGATTATACGTTGACTTACAGCTTGTTGAATGACACCTCTGTCATGGCCTGAGGGGGTCCGTATCGCTTTCACCAGCACTAGGAAACTTTAGGGAGGGTGGAAGGAAACCACACAAAACAACAAAAAATGTGCTGACTGCTTTATGGCATTGTCACTTCCCACATTTCTTCTTTTCAACATCATCATATGACCTTGTTTCCCCTCAATTAGACTCATTACCTCATCGCTATTCATCATTCACACAGCCACTGGAAACAGAAATGTGCTTCAATCCAACTACGGGCAACCGAGAGATCAGGATTTTACGACGCTATGCGCTGGTCCTCATGGGAAATGCAGTCTTCCTTCAAGCAAAACACGAGCGCTTTTCTCCACACTGGGGCGCAGAAAACCGACCAAAGCTGAAACTTCATTGGTGCTTTAAATTCCTTGAGTAAAGACGTGCACAATATGATCATATTTGTAAGCCAACAATTAATTTCAAACTAACAGCATCTAAAATGCATCAAGTTCTGAGTTTTGACTCTCAGCCTGTAGTATTGCCTCACTTTTTATTTTTGAAGTTATTCTTTATTACTTAGGCCAATTTTTTCCTAAGCACCATCTTATCTTGAAATCATGGTAGATTACATGATTGCCAACTGAAAAGGTCTTGATCTTACAAGGCATTTTCAAATCTCGATTCCTCCAGCTCCATTCTTCACTGTTGATATGAACTAATTTTCCTGAAATTATGTACATGATCTATGACAAACATTGCAATTATTCTGGAGCCTAAATAATTCAGTGTAAGACTTATCTGTCCAAACAACATTGTTGTAGAGGTCTCTGTCTTTTTTTTGTGTTTGTTTCTTTGGCAAACTTAAGTCTTATTTCCATGGTTTTCTTTACTCACAACTCCCATGCAAATGTACAGTATCAACTGTAGCAAATTTGCTTTAAAACAACAGACTTTTGAAAATGAGACCTTGTGTTTCTATATAATTGTCCTAGATAAATAACGATGAAATACAAAACATATATAGCAAGTAGTTGTTGACTTGTAAAATGATTTTAGCACTTTACTGTTTACTTTCTAGTGACATTAGATAACAGTATGTTGACAGTTATTCGGAATGTCTTAAAGCCTATTGATTAATTTACGAACACTGAAAGGGCTGATTTCAAATCCTTTTGGGATCCCTTGGAATCGCCATTTTGCAGGAGGAAGCGTTTAGGCACCCCCTGAATGGCTGCCATGATAGATTCAATGTTTACTCAAACATGCATGAATGAGACAAGGCAACACATTCTAACCTATAAAGCTAAAAAAAAATGACATACGCGAGCATCAAAATTATGATGAGTTTCCCATGATTATTAACTATTCTGATAAAACCAATCATTTTTTTGTGTCACCTTGCTCAGTGCTGTCAACAAATGTTGTTTCCATTTGCCATGAAATGAAACTTTCCTGATCGGCACCTGAGGAAAAACATGCTCACGTTCTTTCTTTGCACGTGCAATTCTAATAAAAACAGACGCCTTTTTCAACATGTCCAAAACAAAGTGGTCTCATAGTTTATGCCACTAAATATTAAATGACTCCCTGTCCTCAGCACACTTAGCTGCGTAGGACACTCGTACGCGTGATAACGGGAAACTGCTAATTATTAATAGTAAGCTTCGTAATTCCACACCATGCATATTACACTTAAGCGTGCGCACTGTACCACTTAAACCCAACCATGCATATTAACGGGCAGGCATGTGTCTCTAACTCATCACCTAAACCACCGGCTGCTGTCAGTTACACTGGTCAATCAAAGTAAAACATATGATAAAATTTCAACAAAATAGGAATTGTTTTGTCTTCATTTGACCAAATTGTGACTCGTATGAAAGCTGTCACAAAGCATTTATGGTTATAATTTACAATGGAGACCACATTGCCTAAATTCACATTTTGTTGTAGTAAAATAATCACAAATAAAAATCTTTGAATCTGAAACTCTGACTGTTTTGGAGTAAATTCATCCACCGGGGAAAGATTTCACTTTAAGAAAGGTCTCTCTATAGCACCTGCTTCCGTACCAAAATGATCGATTCTTATGTATTGTAATAAAATAAAAATAACTGCATGCCCACTGACCCTTTGGGACTCCATTCATGCCACGAAAAAAGAAAGTGACGTATGTAGTTTGCAAAACACTTCTGGGACTTTAACTGAAACCATGTTTTTTGGTCAGATGGGACTAATATCAAGCTTGGTTTGACATTAAACAAAAGATTAAAATGTATAAAATCATCTTTGGGCTTTTTAACAGTACAGGCTTCTGGCTATTCCAGAAGAATTGGTAAAGCTTGTCTAAGAGCATGATCAATGACATTTATGATTGCCAAATTGTAAAACCAAATCCACACGTAAATAGTTCACAACACCGGAGATAAATGAAAGAAGTGTACCATTTGAGAGCTTAGAATTGTGCTTTAAATGCTACTGCTAATGTGAGATGCAAATTATTGTGACCAAAACTCCATTCAGGGCAATTAAACAAAAATTTTAGACATCATGAGTACAGAGTACATTTTTAACGGGTCAAGCTGGCTGGCTGGTTTATTCCGGGTTCATTTAGGCTTTCCTAAAATATTCAAAAGAACAAATATGATTTAAAGTTTTTGATCATTGTTGTGATTATGGTTATAATTTTGGCAACAGATGATGTGTCTGTCTCTATTTTTTCAGGTCCCTTTGCCGTTGGTCAGGACAGCTGCTTTTCATCCGGAGGCATCGTGGGTCTGAGTTGCTGTGGCAATGCCCGCAGTTACGGCAGCTGCTCAATCTGCCGATGTCAACGTCGCTTCTGGCAACTCTGATAAAAACAACAACATTAAGACACACTGTGTTTTAATAAGGACTGAACAAGATCATTAATCACTCAGACGATATTTGTATGCGTGTGTAGGGGTAAGAATTTTTGCAAAGTAACGACTAAAAAAACCTTCCTGTCACTAAAACCATCATCCAAGTTGTTTTCTGAGTTTGCATCTGATGGCGATGGTCTGACGAAAAGCTGTATGACCGCTTTCGTCTCTAATCTCATTGAGCTGACTCTTCAATTCACCCCCTCAAAGACATCCCACTCCTGCAACTCTGTCTCACTTCCTGTATATATTTTTTTTCTTGCCAAGAAAACAATCTACAGAATACGTGTTCTGAAAACTGGCTTCTATAGAGATTGGAGACAAACACACACTCACACACACACACACTGGGCCCAGCTGTCAGCTGGCCGAAAAGACCTCCTCTTTGTGAAGAGATGAATGAACAGCAGAGAAGTTGTTGGAATAACAAACGGGCAAACGTCACGTTTAAAGGACGATTCTGGTGTGTTTCAAGCTGATGTTTCAGATGAACGCATCTGAAAGTCACACCTTTCCAGTCTAAATCTTGATCACTGCCTTTTTACGGGTTCATTTCCTTTAAAGGCCTTGTAGAACTTGTCAAAGCCAAAATCTTATGTGGGCAATGATCTCAAAACAGAAGGAATATGTGAGTTTGTAGGTTGGAAGTGTAACTGATTATATATGTAAAAGTGTCTCTTCCATGGTGATGAACATAAACTGTTTTGCCAAGCTTTATTCCAAAAATACTTTAAATGTGAATACAATGCCCCCCCCCCCCCCAATTATCCTATTCAAAGCTAGATAATAAGGGAAACTTGAATGAATGTTGAAACAACGTAAGTCATAATATATTAAAGCTAATTTAATAAATGGTTGTTATTTCCCACTAGAACTATAGTTTTCATTGGAGTTTAAACAACTGGATTAAGGTCAGTGCTATCAAGCAATTTCTTTTTTGACTAGTTGGTGGATTTTCCTGGGTTCTTCTGGATTAATGGTTTTGTTTTCTTGCTGCATTATAAGTTTGTGTACCTGCTTGAGTTGCTGGTTAACAGTAATTGCCATTTGCCAACTATAGGTTCAAACATACTGAATTCCCATCAGGCATACCCTGATTGGTATGTGTCTACAAAGCCCCATTTCTGCCACATTTCTATCAGAACCTTCATCTTTCACTTTTTTTATTGGGTCGGACCACAGGGGCCAGCCTTTGCTCTTCATCATTAGATCAGATACAGACCACCGGCAAGAACCCACAAATGCAATAATTTTAGGGATGCTCTTACTCAAACCTTACGCTGTCAAACTCACACTCACACTACCCCATTTTCACTATTTTTAGCCCATTTGCAATGCTTACAAAATGTTCATTTGCTGCCTGCATTACAGCGACAAAACGTTGCTATGAAAAGGAAATGATTCATGCTATCCACATATTTTTCACATTGTTATGCCTTATACTACGTGCATTTCGCACGTATACTTTTAGTACTTTTAAAATCAGTTATTCTTACTGCAATCATTAAAGTGTGTAATTTTAATATATTGGAGTTTAGTTTAGTTAACTCTAATCTACTTGTAAAATCCAATATAGTAAATTATTTTATCTGTTTACTGAACATATATCATTTAAACTACAACTGCATTGAAATAAATAAACATGTCTTTGTTTTATGCTAACTTTTGTCTAGGGGCTGATTTTGTATTTTAGGCCATAATTATACCAAACCGTGTTATCATTATCGTCTCTGGAGAAAATTTAACCACCCAACCCCAGACTGTGAACTCACCCAACTAGTCCTTAACTCAAAAATAACTTCTGCTTCCTACTACAGGAGAAAATCTACCAGGCCAAACACATTTGTTTGTTGAAACATGCTTCTGAAATGTCAGTGTCACAGCAACCTTGAGGAAGTAACTGTATTATCCATTCGGAAAAAATAAATAAATAAAGAGTTGGGAGATGTGAAGTAGTGATAGAGGCAGGAAAGCTTTGGTGGAATTATGGGTTTGTGAGTTTCAGTGTGTTCAGGATGCTGTTTCCCCTCTCTGACAAAAAGGTGAAGGGCTTAACTTTTATTTTGACAGGAGGTCAACAGGCAGCGCTCTTATTTTGATGTCCCTAAATAGAAAAAGGCCTTGACAGAGAAGGACTTCCTGTGATGATAGTCATGGAGAAGCAGCAGGAAACGAGCTATGGGTACCAAGACCTCCCTTTTCACAGTGAGAAAGCAAAGACAGGAAGTTCGGTCAAGTTGCCATGGTCACCAAGGTATTTACAACTGAACCAGCCGGGGATAAGAACACGGTGAAGTGAAATGACCTGTGACCTCTGTGTAATTCAATCTGTTTTCCAACCTCCAACGCAATGTTAGTACAATTCCGAGACGAAACCAGAAGTGTGTAGAACCGTCATGTTCAGAGAAGGATGTGAAGAAATACTCTGCACCCTTTTTCACCAGGTGTTTACCACATGAGTTTGAAGATGAAGGCTCGCGCACAGAGATACGGTTTTCTCTGAGCTGTCTGATCTTTAGGAATATATACCAAAAATTAAGTATTGGGTCAAAGGCCAAGACAAAAGCCATGATCAAATAAATCTATTGAGGCACGTGTTGTGACTTAATTAGACATGTTAGCTATCTAACTTTGTCGAATAATTGACAACATGAAAATATTTTATGTCAAGATAACGTTACTTACTTAGATGTTATAAAATCTAAATAAGTAATGAGAATAACACTGTTTTCAGATGCGTATCATCTGTTGTGCATGATCATGTTTACTCTAGAAGGTGGTGTTGAATTTATTCTTATTGAAATAGACATTTGGAAACTGCATGCCACGGTTTAGAAAGAGTTTCCCATTTATTTCCATTAAAATCGACTCTTAATAATAATTAACAGCAAATGCCCTCAACGATTCTACTGCTGCTTTTCAACTTCTTCAGCTTTTTCTGACCCACTTCCTTTCGGCTAGACCCTAGACAGTCTTCATGTGGTCAAATGAGTCAATATAAACATAAATTTACAGTAAAAAAAAAAAAAAAAAAAGCCCTTTTATGGATTTCAGAACAAAAAACTGAGGGATTTACTGTTTGTTTAAGGGGGAAAAGGGGACGTAATAGACTATTTGGAAAATGATCCTTATGAAAACATATACTAAGAGGATTATGTCATGAAAAAAGAAACATAATCAACCAGATACATTGGAGTGCTATGATTCCCACACTTTTATCCTAATAAACATCCATTCTTAAGAATAGAAGACCATTTAAAGCAGCACCAACACTTAAAAGCCTTTGCAAGACTTCATGTTTCACAAAATCCCCTCCATTTCCAGCCTAAAACATGTACCAGGAAAGCTGCTTTACATTTTAAGGAGTCACGGTTTGATAACAGTTGAATTTTACCTATAAGATATCGAACATTATTTTAATGAGTACCTGATAAAATGTCAGTTACCTAAATACAGCCGTGTGCATCTCACAGCTTCCCCACTATGCTGTTACACGCAACTTGTTTGCTGGCTAAGAGAAGCCTTGTATAGGTTTTCCTAATGCTACCCATCAGTTTTATGCAGATATGATGTTTGTTGACCTAGCTGCAGGCTAGCTTCTAGATTAGAGAAAAGCCCCAAAAAATATCAGTAATATCAACTTTTGTAAAACACAAAATTGTATATGTCTCTGAAATAAGCGAAATCACGGAAAACTGCTGTGATATATTGATATTTCATGTTATATTTATTCTATGTTTATGATAGGTGAATCTATAAATAACAGTCTAATTTTATTAGTTATATATGTAATTGTAGCTTTCTGTTAAAATATAAAGCAATTCCATTTTGTATGTGTTGCACTTATCCAATAGCGTTTAGTTGGTGTTTAAGTTTATCATGTTCAGAACCTCTAAGGTATAGTCTCTAGTTTGACTGCTTAAAAAACATGTTCAGTAAAGGAATATGTAACCGGTTAGTCTTGACTACATGGGTGGTATTGGCGCTCCCTAAGATAAAATAAACGTTATAAAAGAAAAGAAAAAGCTGAGTGGACCAGCTGGAAGTCCTCTTTTAATTTCAGGATTAGTTTTAGCTGCGTACACCACTTTTTTACAATAAACAATGACAAAAACAACAAACAAGAACTCTACGAACATATTCTGAGCACATAAAGACCCATATTATGGGGAAAAGGTGCTTCACCTCCAGCTGAGTCTGTTAATGAATCACCAGCCAGTGGGAGCGCTGTGGGAGACAACGCAGCTGTGAATGTTGAGAGTGTGTGATCTTCATTTAAAGACACAGTGTGCTCTCGCTCTGCAGTGTCTCTCCTTAACTAGGATCAAATCCTTTGTGATTCCCAAATAAAACTGCTGGATCGTCAAACAAAGCAGAGTCCCACTGAATTATGGACTCCTCTGATTGAGGAAAATAATAGTTCATTTCACTCGCAGTGTTCCAGCTCCCTGCTGCATACCAAAACTGAAAATTAGTCACCGTGTAATGAAGCTGACAGAGCAGTGCTTTAACTTTGACTGAACAGCATGCACTTCGGTTCAGACTGTGATCATCTATCTCTAACAGGCTTTGTGCAAAAATATATTCATCTAGCTGTTTTACTGCCAATTTCGAAATAAGAATTATTGTCATTTGTTCAGTCCTCAATAGATCTGAGCTGATTATAGTTAAAACGGCTCTTGGAAATTGGTAAACTGCTGCTCACACCAGTTTGTTTTTTCTTCCCGGACTCTTCTCCTGAGTTCTTCCAAGACCGGCCTCGTTCATCGTTCACGTAAAAACTACTGGAGCTCTCCCATGGCTGCGAACCTGCAACATTAACCTCCTGCAAGCTTAAGTGTTACCTGCTTTTACCCTTCAGTATCCTCCTTCATCGAGAAACGTCAAGTACCGAGCTTTCCACAACTCAACCTCTACCTCAGATACTTTTTACTTAAAGGGAACCATTAAAGGCTAAACTTAAAACATGTCTAGAAATGGATTTGAAACATGAACAAAGTGTAAGCTCCCGATCTAGAAGTTCATCTTC
The DNA here is from genome assembly GCA_032876305.1 of Orestias chungarensis. Classification (NCBI taxonomy): domain Eukaryota; kingdom Metazoa; phylum Chordata; class Actinopteri; order Cyprinodontiformes; family Cyprinodontidae; genus Orestias; species Orestias chungarensis. Next base: position 1,817,374 of record JAVLVB010000713.1, on the reverse strand, counting down.
CACAGCAATAAAACAAGAGGTTTTGTCAACAGGTTAAATGTCAATCTAAAATCACACCAGCAGTGAAATATAACTATTGACACAATTCATGAAAGAAACATATGTTTGCTTTCAAAAACATCTGTAGCACCTACTCTAAAATTATGCCTTTTTTATGT
>JAVLVB010000713.1:1779471-1811236 GCA_032876305.1 Orestias chungarensis | reverse complement strand
TCAGTACAATGGCTGTTGTTCTAGACAGGATGTGACATCATCACCAAGGTCTCAGGAGCAGGAAGCGGCTTGTGAGGGCGTCTCTCTGCACGGTCTTTGATAGCGGAGACACCTTCGCATCTGTCCCTCTGTCCCCTGATCAGTCAGCTGTTTTTCACCAGAGTCAAAGATCCATCTCTGGAGCTGAGTTCCCACATTAGGAAAATTTACCTATACATGTTATTTGCTTTAGATTTTCTGTAAAAAGTTACCCAGCTTTTCTAATGTGTAGTAAATTCAAAGAAAAAGAAGTACTTTCTCTCACATATGTTGATGGCCAAGCATAGGATTTGCCTGTGTGCATTCAGTCTTCCTGGTAACCATGAGTTGCATTCACCTTCATTTCCAGACATGTTTGTCATTGCGGCGGAAGGTTGTTATCCGCAAGTTTTTCTAATGTATTAGATAGCATTGAGAGACACTGCTGAGGAGTTGGTCAAAAACAAAAACACATCAGTCGGAAGCTGAAAATTCACCCTGGTATGTGAAGCTATGATCCACGTTAATAGCCTAAGAGTTTGAGCTAATCGGTGCTCTGGATGCATTAAATCAGGCAGACAGGTCAGTTTATCATCTGAACCGGATGCTGTTAGTTTATAAAGACGGAGTCTAAACAATACCTCAATTCGTTTTACTGTTTAAGGGATTTCTCTAGTAGTTCTCTAATAAGGACGATCCAAACTTGTTCGCTAGTAGATAAACTGATTTTGTGTACCTTCTTGTAAAGTTACCCAAATACAAAAGGAGAAGCAAATACAATTAGTTGGATCCCATACCATGATTACTACCTAAAATATAACTTATATAAATAAAGGCCAGAATTGACACTTCTGAACATACTGCAACTGATCCAAATCAAACCAGGAGAAAGTTCTTCCTGATCTTATTGGGTTTCCCAATTTTTTAAGGTCTGAGCCTCGAATGTTCACATGTGTTTAAACGTCTGATGGCTCAGACTTCGCTCTCTACTCGTCCTCACCATAAAAAGATAGAGAACAATCCTGAGTGAACTCACACAACTGTGAGACAAAGCAGAGCCCTGACTCATCATGCTATAACTTATCAGTCTGCGAAGTATCTTAAGTTTGTAAGTAGATCAGACAAGAAATTACTGGAGAAACGTTTAAGACACAGCGGCTAATTGTTTTCACATTTAGCACTTAAAACAATGATTTGTTGTGCATTAAAGGCTTGGATGAATTTAAACCTGTCCAGTTTTTCTAAGTAATACTAATATAATTCATTTTGGGACAGAGCGATATTTGCAAAAGCAGGTATAGACAAGTGTCATGTCCAAACCTAAAAGTATTGACTGTTTCGGTATTTATTGACACAATTTGAAGTTATTTCTAAAGGCTTAAACATAGTCTCTGTAGAGTAAACAAAACCGTCAGATTATAGCTGTACACCAACACTTTAAACCCGCATAAAGTACCCTTTAAAATCTCCTTTCTGAACATTTTAAAACCAGTTACAACCTCTTGTTTCACACAGATGTTGTTCCTCAATCTCCAAGCCTGACAAGATACATTATTTGTCTGTCTGCAGAGTTTACCGTATGTTGTTTTTCCCTGTGCATGCAGTGGTTCTCTCCAGGCACTTTTTCTCCCACTGTTCAAAAACATGACTGCAATGTTAATTGGCCCTTCTAAATTCCCCTCAGGTATGAGTGTGTGCGTACATCGTTGCTTGTCCCGTGTCCTCTCTGTGTTGCCCTGAGACGGACCGGGACCAGGGTGCAGCCCCGCTGGTGACATGCGCTCGCCCCATGTGACCCTCCGGAGATAAGCAGAAAAAAGCGATTGATGGATGTCCGGCAAATGACAACTTTTATGTCTTGATTATGAGAAAGACTCTTGCAAATATGAAACAATCATAGAAATGCGAGCAGATGATATGCGGCAAAAACAAACAGCATGCAATAAACTTTCAGACCGCCGTAGAGGTTTCTGTGAACACATTTTAGTAAAGCATAACAACACAATTTTTTATTTTATTTTCTGCATACTTTTGCCTCTGAAGCTAAACTGAGTTGGAGATGGAGGCTTTTGAACCTTCTCTCTTTAGCTCAGGAGACATTTGACTCCATACAGAAATAAAAACTGCTGAGGAGTATAACTCTTAACTCAGCAGTGTGTGTGTGTGTGTTGCTGAAAGCATCCTCTTCAGAAACAGCTTGTGTTGCCTGTGGGACAACGTGCACACTCTCCCTTTCATGCACACACATACAGTATAAAATGCTGCAGGCCTGCAGCTCATTAATGATTCAACATATGGCCTCACACACACACACACACACACACACACACAGACAGACACTTGAAAACCGTTATCCAGCTCTCATGAACTTGTCATTAATTACTTTTTTATTAAAGATGAAGCAGCCTGTCTCTGCGAACTCTGACCCAGTTTACTGGACTGAGTTTATTTATGTCGAGTTTCACATTTGGGACTCCAGCGTCGCTGTGAGATCAGAGTTCAGTTCTGTTTTCTGTCTTCAGGATTCTCAACTATTTAGCCCCCAGTGTAAAGCAAAGCCATCACAGTTGGCTTGCTCACCAGTGTTTCTCTGCTCTGCGTCCTCCCGTTTTTTCACCCCTTTGTTTATTTTCGGTCATTTTTGAATGTTTCCTTGAAGTCTTGTAAGATCCAGTCCACTGACAGTCAAGTCTTTGTTGTTGCGGACCCAACGAACATGCACAAGGCTTAGCTTTGGGAACTAACTCCATAAATTTTAATTTAAACAAAATCACCATTTTGGGATAGTTTATTAGTAATCCCAATAATCAAACGAACGCAGCCCATTTGCATTAATACATTAAGGACAGACAGTTGTTTTCATCCATTGTAGATTACCTTATTTTCAAACCCTACATAACATTTCCTTGAATTTTTTTCTTTAGAAAAAGTGTCCCTTCCCGAACACTAGATCAATTTTTCTGGAGCGCACATGAAACTTGACGATGTCTGTTTCAAACAGCTCGAGCTAAACTATTTGTTGCATTATCTTTCTGGAAGTAGCCAACAGAAAATGTATGCGTCGTGTTCATAAAGGGAGGGACGTGGTCAGGAGAAACACTCAGGGAGGCTGCAGAGTTTCTATATTTTCCAGATGCATCATTCCATTTTATTTCACAAATAAGTAACAATATTGCCTTCTGTTCAACTTAAAAGTTTCACTTTACTTCACAGCCGTATCTAACACCTTAAAATGGACTCTTAAAAAACCTCCTTCTCTTTCCCGCACTCCCCTCTGTAACGTTGTCACAACACTGCTTCTCCATTTTGTCATTCAATGCCATTAACATTATAAGGATCATTGTGTTTTGTTGTACAAAGGAGCTACATTATCTAATACTGCTAAAGGAAATAGCAACTCAGAATGTTGTTTCACCAGGTGTTTGCTAGTTGCTGCTGCTGCTAGTCTGATGGATTTGGGCCTGGAGCTACAATGCTGCCATGACAGATTTAGAGATTACACGAACATGCATAGATGAGGGAAAGAAAACCCCCAGATTTGTTGTTTGATAAGGGAATAATATAACATAAAACAAAGTTTAAAAAAGCAGTGTGCCTTTTGTTTAAACAATGTTCAGTTGATACTCAACAATGAAACAATTGTGACAAATCAATACAACACAATGAAACATTAATAATGTATTCATGTGGGTTTACTGTCAGGTTGAGTCTTTCTAATTGTGACGTTACCATCTGAACGTTGCAGCTGATATTGTTCTATTTTGAACCTGTTATTGTCCAATTTTAAGACGCCTGGGCTCCCAGGAGCAGGATTTATGTTGTCTTGTGCTGTTTGCATGATTTTTTTTCTTATTCCGTTTCCATGTTTGGACTTCAACAAGCATATCCACTACACCAAGAGAAGTAAGTGTATTGAGTTGCTACCATTTGATCAACTGATTCTCTGTTTCAATTAATCATATTTAAACAGGCATAGCCAATAAAGTGACCAGTCAGTCATATTTGTGCAAATATGTAAAAGCATTTTGCTAAAGATTTCAGAAAATCTTTGAGTTAACATAAAACATGTAGAATGGGAGGTTTTGACATTCTCTAATCTGATCTAATCTCTCTAAATGATACTGAATGAAGTGAGATCTCCAGAGATTTTAGGCCGTTTGAACCTCTGAGAGCTCGTTACTGCTCTGCAGAGTGAAACATCCTCACCAAAGATGCAAACCTGACGTCTCCAGAGATGAAGGATAATTTCACACTGGAGGTTTCTCGCTGGCCTTCCTGTGGGTTTAGTCACCTGCTGTTTCATCCTCAGTTGCTCCATCCACGCTTTCTGTTTCTAATGAAAATCTTTATTGGGGTTCACAATCGGGCTGTTTTTGATGATTCACAGTGACATGCTGGCTCGTCTTAGCATATCATTGAAACGGGGCCATGCTTTGTTTGCTGAGAAGTTGATGGAAGATTTTTTTTTCTTTTCACATCGTCGGTTCAGTTTTAATTTGGCGTCTGCTGAATTCAGGTTTGTATCAAAATTTGATTAACTCCATCTAAGAAATGTCATTTTTTATCGCTTTTGTGAAAAACACTGTATAAAATCATTTTTACATTCAATTTTCGTTCGTTCGTCCTAAACTATAAAGATCATCTCAACCTGACTCTAAAGCTACCAACTCGTTGTTTGCGAGCGAAAGCATGGCCACATGTATACACCAGTTCAATGGTGACGTTGCTCGAATTTGCTTCCAATAAACTCACCAAATCTGGGAACACACATAAACGCACGAGCACACACAGAGAGACACCCTCTGGCTGGCACAGTGGAGGATGGGGGTGTGTGAACAGCTTGTGACGTCTCCAGGCCATGATAACGTCTGCTAATTGGTTCCATCAGGCCTCTCACTGTGTGTGTGTGTGTTACTTCAGATACATCAGTCCTAAAATATTTATAGTCCTCTGTGTCTTACAGTTTATGCGACTGACCCACATTAATCTGTGTGTGCATGTGTTTGTGTGATGTCAGTGTCCCCAGTCACAGGAACCTCTCCATTTATGGTTTGACGTCAAAAGCTTCACGGTCTTCTGTATGTACTCTCATGTCAAAAAAAAAGAAAAGAAAAAAGTCTGCTTTCTGTCTTGTTTCACACTAGATCATTTGTGTTTAGTTCTACATTGCAAATGTTGCAAACGTCCTCAACACATCTACACTTTAACTTCACCTTGCTTCTCTGTCCCAATAAAAATGACTTTTTATTTTGCCATAAGAAAAAAAAAACAACAACCCAAAAAACAACTATTAAAGCTCTGCTCCTTTTTGTTTCCAAAAGGAAACGCTGCATGAGTCACATCGCTAGTTGCATCGTCGGTACGAATGACTAAGATGTATGGTTCAAACTAAGTATCAAGCCTTCAAGTAACAAAAGGAAATAGTGAGCAGGACGAAGAGATTCACAAATGAGGAGCATTTCTGAAAAAAAGGAGTGTCAGAAAAACATTGCTTCTGACCTTTCTATGATTTTTTTGGGGTGGGCATGTAGATTAAATGGTAAAAATGTCATGATTGTGGATAATAACCAGGTTATACAGTAAAGAGAGCTTCGAAATGCAGAATACATAAGTAAATAAAAGTGAGACAAAACTACATTTTTGAAAATGGTATTTAATTTCCACTGGGATTTCTATTCATTTGGTGGACGTCTGAAAGTTTAAAAGCATAAATCTTTTTATTATTTTCCTGACAGGCATTATTCACACTGTCAACCCCCCAATACAAAGTTTAGATGCAGCAGAATGTCCACTGGTAGATAAAAAAAAATGCTCTGAACCTGAGGATCCAGTAGAGTTTCTGTTAGGACCCAAAAAGATATTTGACCCAAATCACATATTTTCCTAACAACTCCAAATTTACTGGCCTAACAAGGAAATAACACTAGAGGTGTTTTCTAAGCAGCAACGTGGATAAAGTGAGCTAAAATGTGCAAAAATCATGCCTACTTTCTGCTAAAATTTGTGGGTTTTTTTCATTAAATTTGTGTTCATTGTTTCTTTACGGTGATTCTATGGTACTGCAGCGGGAAATCTGGACTCCATTTGTTTACAATCTAAACACACATTTCCTTTAATTTTCCCCAATGTCAGCAGCTCCGCCCTGCTGGTATGCCGTTCTCCGTTCACATCAAACAGACAGTCACACACACACATGTTCAGCCACAGATCAAAGCATTGTATCTGGTCCTGATCGGCCTGATCTGTAATCAATTGATGTAAACACAGATGGGGGTGTCTGTCTATTAGCATACCACAGATAGCACAGATAAACTCCAGACCATGTTGGAGGCCTATATATACTTTTGTGTTCGTCCTCAAGCGAAGCTGGATTGGCTAAAAGTACTTGAGTATTTACAACTGGGTGTTTATCCCATTTGACTCAACACTCAAAAATGATTTTGGTGCTAATACAAATGCAAGTCTGTTGGAATATGTTTTTTAGAAGCGTTGCGCTTTATCCCGGTGAAATCCTTTCCCAGTCGGCTAATCAAATTAGCTTCAACTTTGTAAGACTGAATGGTTGCGTTCAGGTCACTTAGGTGTGGACTTTGATTGGACGATTCCTTGCACCTATATGTACTTGAATCTACACCATTCTCTCGTCGCTCTGGTTGTATGTTTAGAAACTATTCTCCTTTTGGAAAGTGAAACTCCAACCATAGTCTTAGGCCTTTGTCACCTTGTTTTACTCCTATCAGTTGTCCTATTAGCTACCACCAGCTTCCACGTCTCTGCTGAAGAATGACACTGCCACCACCATGTTTTACTCTGACCTGTTTTTTTCAAGCTAATTGAAAACGTAACATTTAGCATGCAGGTCTTGAACCTACGTCCATAAAGTTAGCCTTACAGTAAGGATAGCAGCAAACTTCTAATTTGACCTATTTCAGTTTTGTTTTTCTTCCTGCCTCTCTTCCATCAAGCCAAACTAAATAAGTGCCACAAGTTAGTTTTTTTTATGAGTGAAATCCTCAAATGATTATCAGTTTTCCTGTCACATTTGAAGCAGTTGTAGCTTTTTCTTATTAGGCGGCGAATGTTAGTGCTGCTTTGCAAGATGACACTTTCTAATTGTTGGGTTTAATATGTGGATACAAACACGACCTGGTTTTTGCCAGGGTCCAAAAAGGACTATGAAAAATCCCACCAGATTTGCTTTCATCATAGTTTTTTAAAAAGAGATTAGGTCAAAAAAAACAACAACTAACAAACAGCTGAACAAAAATAAAAATAAAAAGCAAAACTCTGAGCAAAACCTTAGATATCGACAAATATGCAAAACCACAAGACAGATAGCACAGCCACTGCTTTTGCCATAAGTAACCTCCCTCTTTCATGATGAGCCGTGCGTGAATGTGGCTTGAAGTGTAAAAAGTATTTTCACAACCAATAATTGAAACTGGAAAATAGAAAAATAATAATGATAAAAAAAGATATAACACAACTAAACAAGTCATAATTTTCAAAACTGTAACTCATAATTATGGTGTGACACGTGCCAATCAGAGGCTACCAAAGGTTAATAAAATATGGTCGTAAATGTGACCAAACAGAAGTGACAGAAATCTTGACTAATTAATTAGAAGTATTTTCAAAGCCAATAGTCGTTTGTGAAATTTCATTATGGAAACCTGATTTGCGTTGTGTTTTAGTCCTGCAGAACAACAGAATTGCTGCCTCAAAAAGGGAGTGGTGCTTTCAGTATTTTTTTTTCTTTTCTTTTGGAAACCAAGGTTACCTCCAAGGAAACATGCACTTTGCCTAAAAAGGCCAATCATATAGCCACTGATAGTACTGAACACAAACAAGAGACTTTAAAAAGAGGCGAGAAAGATAAAGAAGCAGAGAAAGAACCAAGAGTCATTTTTCGAGCATACCCTAAAACAATTTTTTTTAACCACATGAAAAACACCATCTTAAAAATGAAAACACCATTAGAACGTCTTCTGGTCCACTCTGAAAGCAGTGTATGACTTTTGGTTAGGATGAGCGTAGTTTTTTCTTTAAATTACTTGTAAAGCTCTTAACCAGATCCTATAGCTGATACGGTGGGACTTTCTGTTCTCAAGAAGATTTTCTGTAAACCGCAAATGTTCTGTCATCAGTTTGAAGCAGAAGTTGTGCTGTGAGAAAAGTTGTTTCTTATTTACTATCTGCTAGGCAAACCAAAAATTTCAAACAGAACAGTAAAAGGAACCAATTAAGCTATTCTATGAATCTGAGAGCTGACAGGAAAAATGTGCACCATCTTCAACTTTCAACTAGTTTAGACAAAAATTATATCATTAACATTTATTATTATTTTTTTTTGTATTTTCAAAGTCAAAAGAATGAAGAAAACAGAGAATATTAGTAGTTTCATAACTATAACTATACTTTGTGGTTGGTTGCCCTGGTGACTCAAGAATTTCATATGAGCTAATTTTATTCTCTCGATTCTCACGTAACTCAACGATTGGACGAAAGAGGGAAATGAAAAAGAACAGAGGAAGTGGAAGAGCTTGTTAGCTGTCAGCAAATTGACATGCACAACACGCACAACAACACACACTGGTGGCGGTTTACAGCCTTAGTGACCAGATGAAAGAGTTAAACTTTCATCTCGCTGCGGTAGCTTCTCGGCTTCTGATCTTTCAGCCTCTCCTACACTGAGGTCTTTGACCTTTGACATGAATTGCGGCCCGAGCAGAAGTTTACAGTGACTTCTGTGGAGGCAGCTAAACAGATTCGATCAGTGATAAGAGGAGCCGTAGAGGCCGGACCTCCGTCTGTCAGTTAGTCACAGAACATTTACATCTGTCACTCAACTATGACTTGTCATGTCGCTTTTAAATGTTTTTATTGTAATCGGATTACTGTGAGCTGTTCTCGTTGTTGGAAAGACGGGGACGCTGAAGGTACCACATCATCGATCACTTAATGAGTCAGATCCCGGTCTGGTGACTCTGCTGAGTCTCAGCTGCTTTAACAACAACAGCCTTGTTGCTGTTGTCCTGCTCCAGTCCCATGATGAGGGCTGAAAAACACCAAAACGCATCTTGTTAACAGGAATTAGCTTCTTTTTATTTTATTTTATATATACAACATCTTGGTTGTGTGATGATTGTGTCACACTTAACCCTGCGGATAAACTTTGATTTTTCTCTCTTTTAACGAAACTTGAATATTTCTAGGTTATTGCACAGAATGTTTTTGACAGGTCTCACCTGCTTTGTTTGTCACTCTGAACTGGATTGGAAAGTATTAAAACAAATCTCCAAAGCCCTATAATGTCATTAAGGGACCTATTACAAGATCTTGCTTATAATGATAATCTACAATTACAATAAGACTGTTCAAATTACATCTTTTTTAAGGAGGCAAGAAAGCGTGACACCAAAACAGAGCACATATGTGATTTTATGGAAATGCATCATTTGGAGGAAATGCCAGTGGGACAAATTTAGCTCCTCCATTTGGGGCAATCTACCAAGGACTAGCTGAGAATTAAGAAATAGGAAGTCCTGGTGCTTGGGCTCAAAACTATGGTGTGGGGTGACCTAAAAACAGGCTGTACAAATAATCATATTAATAATAATAGTAATAATAAGTATGATGATATAACATATAATAATAATTATATAACAATAATAATCAAGTTATTTTACCTAAAATCTTACTTGGCATAACAATGTATTTTTAAGTATATTTTGTTGAATGAGTAAAACAAGGCTAATTTATTTAAGAGCATTATTACACCTTTCCAGCGATTAAAAGCAAACCCTGAGGCTTTATTGTGTGAACATTTCTTTAAAAACAAGATGCGTTGTTGCTCCAAAACTGTGGCTTTACAAAACCGAGCTACACGCTGACTCTTCAGACTCTTCCAAGTAAAGTGACTTAACAACTTTTTTTAAGATCTGCAGATTTCTGGCACAACTATGCGATGGGTTACAGCAAATAGCATACTATAAGAAATAACAGTAAGATCAGCCAGATACATTTTATTATTTTATTATTATTTTTAGAACAATAGTTTCATAAGAAAAACTGTTTGTTGATTAAAAAGAAAACAACATCCTGTTTACATCCAGGTGCTCTGATAGCACAATAATGAACTCACAGAGGGAAGTATGACTCTATTTTTATCCTGTTATATTTAAAGCATGTGTCCACTTGTAGTGAATGGGAAGTTGGGAACAGTGGCAGGCCAGATTCCAGCATAATAACTGCTGGGTCATTAGCAGGAAGTACCAATAAACAAACTGGGAAAATGTGAATGTGTGAGTGGAGCAGCGTTCCAGTTCCTCATTCAGGACAGTGTCCCTCAGTCCGTGGCTATTTTTTCACCGGGATGGTTGAAAATAGGTCGGATTACAGCCGCATTTCTCATAATGAATGGAGATGTTCTTGTTTTCCCTCTGAGCTTATTTCTTACATTGACATTATGAATTTCTGGGCTTGGTCATACATTTTTATGTCTTAGAAAGAAATAAGAAACATATATAGGAATGTAAAAGCATGCAAAAAGTATTCACCCCCTTTGAAATGGCAAATTTTTGAAACTGTAACTGATTTTTTACATGTTAGACATATGCAGCGTAATCAATAATTGCAAAACAAAAACAAAAACTGTTTTTGTTTTCTTTAATTAAAGTTAGAAATGTTTGTTGCAAAATTGTTTTTAATTCCTTCTACTCAGATATCGCTGAATCAAATGCAACAGGACTGCATTAGTAGTCAGCAGACAGGTAACCTAACCTAACATAACCACTACCTGGCTCTCCCCATGACAGCGATGATGGAGGCTTGCAGCGGACACAGAAAAGTGACAGACGTTTCTCTTGTCATACGAGAGGACAATTAAACATTGACATGCAAAACACTGTGAGTGATGGAAAACCAAGATTATATTTGGAAAAAAAACAAACATCCTACGATAAAAATAAGGTGACGGCAGGTTCGAAACAAGAAAAAAACTTAAGCAGCGTAAAGACTGGCAGGCTCCAGCCAGACAGTCACAATAACCATACAGCCGAGCGACAAACATGTGGTTTGGATCATATTAATGGGTTAGACTGGATCATTTGGTGTTCAGGCCTATAGTCAAATGAAAATCCGAAGCAAGAGTAGACAACACTCTCCATCAAATCTGACTGGGCTTGGTCATTTTTTAATAAAACAAAAAAAAAATTGGCCTTAAATTTCTGCCTTAACTGTGTAAATCTAAGCACACATCAAAACACCTGTAGGTATAACCGCAGCCAAGTAGTCAGAGGGTATATGAGTATTTTTGCAAGGCACCTTAATTTAAGCACAGAATGGAAAAAAAATCATTTTGTCTTCGTACATCTCTGTAGTTTAGTTAATAATGGCTGACTAATGATCTGGAATGAACCCCAAAGCGTCTTTGAGTTGTTCCGTGTCTTTTCCTGGACAAACGTTCCTCTCTCCAAACTTTAGCTAAACATCAACCTCAGCTCTTTAGCCTATAAACAGAGAAATAGTTTAGTGAGTACAGTAACACTATAGGCACAAAGCATCCCTGTCACTCCTAGGACTTACTTTGTAGAAGGTATTTTTGGAAAGGTTTTTTACATCCTGGCTCTCAGGACCAGCTGAGTAACTCTTGTTTGGATGATGCCAGCAGCCTTTATAACAAAGGTCAAAGTAATAAAATGTACGTTTTTGCACAAGTTTCAAAAGAAGCTGCTGCTTTGTTTGATTGTTTTCAAACTTCTCCTCTCCTGCTGATCCCAACACCACATTTGGATGATTTGAGGGCGTAATGTCACCTACTAGCCTCTGTTTGAAACCATCAAGCTGATGGTGAAAAACATTAGAATGACAAAGCACGTTGACTTTTTTTGTTTACTCGTCTAATTGCCTAATATCCTGCCGGCTAGGTTCTTGCAAAAGCCTGTCCACACGACATTGAGTCCAAAAATAATCGTTAAAAAGTCAGGAAATCTGGTCCAGTGGACAGTTTGGTATTTAGCATTAACAATTTTCCAGTAAAAAAAAAAAAGCAAAAACATGCACAGACAGTTTTTACCTTTAAGTTTTTACAGGTCACAATAAATATAGTTAAATAAAGTAAAAGTACCACAATGTTTACATTGAAAATTTGTCTTTAGTCTGCTTCCTGTTTTATATCATATCTGAGCGTCTTCTTTTGTTGTTCTAATGTTTCACCACACAAAATTCAGGTTGCGTCAAATTACACTGTGGAGATCAGATCTTCAAAACCTTCCTCAGTTCGTCTCTGTTTAATTTAGACAACGTACTTTTTACAGAGTCCAAATAACAAATCAGCCTGGATGTGAAAGAGATCAGAATTGGACTATGATACACGTGCTTTTAAACATCACAGAAACAAGGAGATTGAAACAGGGCATGTTTGTGCACGATTTAAAGTATTAATATCTCGTTTTATTTATTTTAGAATACAAAGGAATAGAATAGAATAGAAATATCCTTTAAGGTCCTGCAGCGGGAATATTCCTTTGTAAAAACTCACAGGCAGTTAAAGGACAGGTTTACACAAAAATGTGTATATATTTATATACGCACACATATAAGAGGACAACAGAATAAAGAATGAAAGAGATTATTATTTAAAAATGAGTAAGATGTGCAAATACCAGCAGGTAGTAAATTTTTTAGAAGTGGTCATGCTAATAAAATCCAACTGGGTGGAAGGATCTATGGTAAAACTTCTTTGTGCATTTAGGACGCAGCAGTCCGTCACTGGGAGAGCTTTGCAGTTCAGCTACAGCTTCATGCGTGGGGTGGGAGATGTTGTCCATCAGTGAGGTTAGTGAGGCAGAAACAGCTGAAGAAATTATACACACAGAAGAAGGAAGGATAACGAATGGCAGAGGAACAAAAGGAGGGAGGAAGCAAGGAAGTGATGTTATCAGTAACCAAAGAAAACATCTAAACTTGAAAAAGGAACGAGTCCGAAACAAACGATAGGGATAAATACACTAATAAAAGAAACAAAACTGAAATCATGAACAACATGAACAAAAAACTAAATAAAGACAATAAAGATCAAACAAAGCACACAAAACAAACAAAAATTATAAACGAGACCAAAATTAGTTTGCATTAGTAATTAGGGTGGAAGGCATCTTAACATGACTGCAGAAGCTAACGTCTGTTGCTTTCCTCATGTTGGCTCTTTAGCATACCGCCAGTTAAAACTAACAATAATAAATGGCTCTCTGCACTGCCAACGCAGTATCTCAGCAGTACCCTAACACTGGAATAAAATTAGCTACTGTCGCCATAAATAAATCAAAAGCTATGGGATGAACCTGCCATGTTATGAAGGCTATTTGCAGTGCAGAGGTGAGAACGGCGTATCTCAGCAGGGACTTGATCTTAGTGGGAACTCGCAGGTTAAATATATTGTGTTGACTAAATCCTTCTTTGTAATCCAACTAAAACACCCAGTAGGATCTCGTTTAAAAATGTTGGAGAAATGTAAAAAGTTGTGCAGAAACTCCAGAATTTACAGTTCATCTCATTAAGCCGCCACTGGAGGAGCTGCCCTGCATTTTGGAGGTTCTGATTTGACAACATATAATGAACCCCTACAGGCAGAGTGCCAGCCAGGAGTCATAGTTATCTGGGGAAAACAGTCTTTTGGCATCTATGCGGCTCCCCAGAGTCTTGAGGGCTTTGAGTTGGTCACACTGTCAGTAAACTCACCATGAATATACATATATTTGAAAGCTCATCTGCTTTAATGGGTAAAAACTTTATGACAGACAACTTCTTTATTTTTTAATCAAATGTCCATCAAACGTGGAGTTGATGTATTTTCCTGTTTCCGACTCTGAATTATTATATAACGGCCTTGTTCGAGTAGGTGAGCGTTCAGACGGCGCAATGTGATTAAGCTTCACTCCATTACCACTCTAGCCGACAATATCAAAAGGAAACACCGACCCGGAGGCGCGCGCGCTCTCAAAGATGACGCACGCGCACCCTTGCGCAGTCCCTCGCGCTCAGCCAGTCTGGGCGGGTGCTGGAGGAAGCGGCGTTTAGCGCATGGAGAGGAAGGCTCTCAGTCTCATTAAAACTCTGCTGAAAACTCCAGTCTCACTGGGCTTCTCGTTACTCGTTCATTCATGGTTCTCGTTTTAGCTTGTTGTCTTTTTGTTGTTGTTGTGTTTTTGATATTATCTGTCTTTTATAAGGCATCTTAAACTAATGCGGAGAGGAGCAACAGGAGGTTTCCCCAAGAAGACACCAATAAGAGGAGTGTGACGGAATCCCCCCTGAAGGAACACTCACTCTCTCTGTCTCTTTCTTTTTTCTTCAGACACATTTTTACAGTTTTTGGCCCCAAACAAGACTCTCAGCTGTTTGAATGGTACGTAAACTCCATAAATTGTCAGTGGCAAAACTTTAACAAGCTTCAGTTAGTTCATGTGTTTAATAGAAATAGAAAAAAGCAGCAACCAAAAAAAAACAAACATATAACAATAAAATTGTATGCAGATAATAATAAAGAAAATCCACATTATATTGAATTGATATTCTGTCAGCATTAGTGTTCAGAAGCAGGTTTGGACGTGTCACTAACTTTAAACAATTTGTTTCAGGCAAAATTTTAAAAAGGAAAACATTGGCATGTAACATTTAGTTATTAATAAACACTATTTGTTTCAAACTTTTCCAATAAGGAGGCTCAGTGTAACACTAAGCATTGTGATAGTTCAACGTTTTGAGGTGGAACCACCCTTTAATGCCGATGCAGCAAACATCACAAAGACTTCTAACTGGGGAAACAGGATGCTGTCTCTGTCCTTCTAGCAGCTTGTTGCATTTCCCCTTAAACTGTTTTGCTCATTTTAATTTGCCTTTTTTAGAAAAAAAAATATATTTTGCAAATTGTGTGTAAAATGCGTATCTGTGACATGGGTTGGTCAGAATCCAACAGTAATAAATGGGTCAGCCCCGGGCTTCACCATGTTGGAACAGCCCTGTTCACGGCAGCCAGTTTAATAGGTGGGAGTGAACCGCAGCTCATTCCTGCCTCCTTCTTTTTTACTTCCTACTTCTGTTGGGGTTCCTCCTGACATTGGATCATCTCACTGGAGCGGTCGGTTGAGACATTGGGGGTAGCTGACATCCTGGCACGCTGGATTTCCTACCGCTAACTGGAACCTTAGGGAGAACTTGTGTAAATATTCAATTAGTACTGTGTGTGTCAGTTCAGAAACTGAAGAATACAGTTTAGGTCTTTTTATAAAACTCCTAATATTTGGGGAACATATCAAAGTTGACTAACTATTCAGACCTTTTTATTTTGTTTTACAGACAATTCCAGATATGTTAAAAGGCTGCACCCTAATTACTTTTGTAAACTTAAATAAGGTTATTTTCTTTGGTTAAAAGCGTTTTCTAAACGAATGCGTTCGTAGGTACTTAATATTATTATTATCATGTTATTAGTTTGTAAAATGAGAGTTTTTGTAAAGTTTTTGTTTTAGCAGGTCTCGATTCATATGTTTTACATAAACAAATCCCCACAGGGTTTATAACCGGTCATCTCTCCGTTTCCCCATTTCTTACCATATTAAATGTTAATTTTGATCATTGTGATTAACGAATTAAACGAATCCTTCTGTGCTCTACTAACGGCCTACATCTTGTTGCAGGATGTTGCTCAAAGTCATTGTACATAAACACAATCCACTCGCTTACCAGGGACTCCATTTGGATTTAATTAAAATATAGAATTTGCTGTTTTTTTTAACGAGTTATAAGAACAAACTGACTATGGTTTGCGTACGTTTCACCAGTTTCTTTTTTTTTTTGTCCTGCAGCTCGTCTGCTAGCATGCACCCATCAGTGGATATTATGGGTATCCTCCCTCGCCTGGTTCCCGTCCTGGTCCACGTTCTGGTCTGTCCTGCTGCAGGTTACAATCTGGATCAGGATCACAGCATGGTCTTCAAAGGCAACAACTCTTCCATGTTTGGATACTCTGTGCTGCTGCATCACCATGACAATCACAAATGGTCTGCATCTAAACCCGTTGGTCTTCTGCAATCAGTACCTCGTTGAATCTCCATCGATGTATAGATAATTTTTCTATTAACCATTAGTTCACTATCAAACATTTCGACCTTTGATCTACTGATTAGAATCTATGAATTACAAATTCTTTGTGGACTTGATTGTTAGTCAAGTATAAATGATCTTGTTAGTCAATTGAAACATTTTAATATAGTTTTATTCTAATATTGGTTTTCTGCAGGCAAGTTACTCATATTACATACTCTTTAATTGACTAATATCTACACCGGGTCTTTTTAATTTGTTAAAATTACTAATATTTGTTACGTTTATTTGTGTTTCAATACTGCATCTCGTCTTTTAATATACTTTATTTGCTGTTGGTTTATGTTTGGCCACCAAACCTCTATATAAAGCCGGACAGGTGGTGAGAATAAACTTTAAAACACTGTTGTCCATACACATAATAAATATATATATAAAAAAAATATATATATATACATATATATATATATACATATATGTGTTCATACTCCTTTAATGTTGACAATAACGTTCATTAAAGGTGCAACCATGTAAAGCACTCTGTGTGTGCCGCTGTTGTCTGGATACGCATTAATTAGTCTAGTCTTGGCAAAAAAGAGAAGCTCTATTGATGCGTCATACACAGCTCTCCATTTAGACAGAAAAAAATTAAATAAATAACCCGGTTTTTACTCTCTCTCCCCATCACTCAGGCTGTTGGTGGGAGCTCCAGCAGAAAACTCTTCCAATCTGCTGGTTCGATCTCCAGGAGCCGTGTACGGCTGCAAAGTCCGCGATGGAAAGCGCAAATGCCACCCTATGCCTGCCGGTCAGAGTTTGTTTGTCTCATGTTTTACTGACATCAATGCAACCATCATGCAGCACAACTGCGAGTCATACATGCAAATAGGCGTATTACTGGCTGGTATTTAGGGAGCAAAAAACAAAGGGTTTAAACAAAAAAAAAAACCTTTTAACACTTTTTATGTTTCTTATAATCAAAATTTTCTGATTTAAAAATATAAAGCGACTTTTTCCAGGCGTTATAAAGATGCGGGACATTGGTAAACATTTGATACATTCAAATTTTTATTACATTAACATCAGTTCATAACTTATCTGAGCTGTTGTTAAAGACTTTATCTCCTTGAAAGTATCGTCCCAGTATAAAATGTTTTCTCGACGATGTGACAGGGAACATAAAAACGTTGGTCAAACCTAACACCAAACTGCTTATTTATGTGTATGCAGAGGTTTCTGCCTGTGGCAAGACGTGTGAACCTGAAAGTGATCACCAGTGGCTGGGCGTTAGCTTGTCCAGACAACCCAAAGGAAATGGATCTGTCCTGGTAATGATCAAGTCATTTATTTATTTTTAACAAGTGCCTGGAGTGGCTGCTTATGTTGAAATAGAAAATGTTGTGCAAACAACGTAATTCAAAATTTTGTTCAGTTCCGTCAAATCCGGCTAATTCTTCACCTGAAGAGGGTGGAGAAGAGGAGGCTGACCTGGATGCTGAATTGAACCAATTATAAAATGCGTTAAGATATTTTGCCCAAATTTCCATCTATCCAATCCTCGATGTGCTTGAAGCCTGTGATATTCATCGTCTCTGATATTGTTCCTCTGTAGTTTCCTCTACTTGCTGCCCCTCTCCTTGACTTCAATCTGCTTTTGTATATTCCTCAGTTATCCCGTCTCGCTCCCTGAAGATTTTTTTTTGGTCTTGTTTAGCAGCTCCGTGTCTACACCAAAGGGTAGTTTAGTTCAGGAGTGGTTGGACAACAGTAAGCTCTATCAACATTCACAATCTGAGGTCTTAGATTACTAATTAAAGTGTTTTAATCCTCTGTGGAATCATTTTTTATATGATTTGTAACAATGGACGTCGTTGATTTTAAAGCCTTCCGAAAGTGCAAGGCAGTCGGGATGAAATGCTAATGAAACTGATAGTCGCAGCATTTCACCAACAGTAGATCCCAATCTTAATTTAATCTGTGCATTTCTCCTCCTGAGTGTTAGGAAGGGGGTAGATTTTCCTTCTTTTTTTTGTAACAAAGGGTCAGCACTGTCAGAAATAACAAGAGCAACATGAATAACTGTATAACAGCAGCTCTTCATATGAGCCTCAAGCTTTTATCTATCCAAAATGTACCTCAAGCATTTTGGAACGTACAGATTAGATAGACAATGTTGGCCGACAGCTACCTCCCGATTGCCCTCCTGCCAACAGTAACACCCAAAAAAGAATACTTCCCAAAATATGTCCCCGACCAAAAACAAGTACACTCCAATAATGTTAAGAAGGAATGCATTTATGCTCTCAGCTTTGATTCAGAAACAGTCGGTGGTCACTCAGGAATCTCTTTTAATCATAGTTTCCATTAGAGTTCAGTGTTTGATGGCACCAGTTGCATCTCGAATAAGTTAATAAAAGTGTGAAGCAATTAAACAACACATGAGTTCATTGTAAAACCACGAGGGCATCTATTAGTTGACAGAGGTTCGATCAAGGAAAAGTTTCAGCCGTGCGGTCATTCCTTTTGCACAATCAATAAATAAATACATGCACAGCTCAACTTTATTAGTCACAGGAGAAATAACGCTAAGATGCTGGTGACGTAGGACGTATTAAAAGTTCACTGTCACATCTGATTTGTGTCTTTCCTGTGTTTGTGTCTGTGCGATCAGGCATGTGCTCACCGCTGGAAGAATGTGTACTACTCAAGGAGAGACAGCCTGAACAACAAGCTTCCTAACGGGGTCTGTTTTCTGTATACGAGCGACCTGAAGTCCTACAACTCTGTCTTCCCTTGCTACAGAGGTATAATTACACATATACAAACACACACAGTTGTTTTATCCCCAACTGTGTGGTTGGGGGTTAAAGATGGTGTGATGGGCTGTTAGAGAGATGGTTTTATAGGCTGATCTTTGCAGATCTGTTGACCATGCATTTATTTTGTTTTAAAGCACCCCAGTTATGAGATAATAATTGTCAACATAAAAAAAGGAGCAGGCAAATGCATGTCCTCACAAGCATATTCAAACAAGACTAACGGATACTTGTGTGTAGGGGTAAGGGTGTGGCCATGTATTTGC
The DNA here is from genome assembly GCA_032876305.1 of Orestias chungarensis. Taxonomy (NCBI): domain Eukaryota; kingdom Metazoa; phylum Chordata; class Actinopteri; order Cyprinodontiformes; family Cyprinodontidae; genus Orestias; species Orestias chungarensis. The sequence continues at coordinate 1,792,032 of JAVLVB010000713.1, read as the reverse complement.
TACATTGTGGGGACCATTTAAAAAAATAGTATTCTTGTGGGGACCCACTGCTCCTTGTTGGTACCAGAGTCTGGTTCCCATGAGTGCAAGTGGTGTTTTTGGGGTAAGGGGTTAAATGTATGACTGTGGTGTTAACTATGTTAGGGTTAGATTTAGGGTTAGGCATGTATCGGTAATGGTTTGGTTTAGAGATGGTTTAATGTCAATTGAAAGTCCCTGCAATGATAGAGAACTATAGCATGTGTGTGTGTGTTTGGCTATGTGAAAGCAGCAGCTGTTTGGCTGCTTCGCGACAACATTTGGATATTGTTTGCTCACCTTCACCTCTGCACACCTGTCTGTCACTCATAGACCACCAGAGGAAATTCGGCGAGGACTTAGGATCGTGTCAAGCGGGCATTTCCAATTTCCTGATTGAGGTCAGTGACAGACGGGCAGTCTGTTTCTGCACTCAAGAGATTCTTAGACCAAATGTTTTTGACTGAATTATTATCTTTTATTATTATTTTATTATTATTATTATTATTATTATTATTATCTTCCAACAGTTAGTGTTTAACTACTGATATGTGTAATCCTTTATGAATAAAACTCTTTCCTCAATTCTTAGTTTAAGTGATAAAAACAAATGCCACTACTTTCTTTAAAGCAATAGAAGTTTCATTCTAGTTTTATTGTATAAAAATCACAAAGAGAAAATGAACAACACCAGTTCTGACTGAAAGTCATGGTGTCACTATAATTAATGTCAAGCGGTATTGCGATGATGTGGACATAAAAAAAGTAGCACTAACATAAAGATTTAAAAAAATAAAATAACACAGCAGTTCTGTTCACAGGAGCTAATCATCATGGGAGCACCAGGAGCGTATTATTGGACGGGCTCGGTGCTGGTCTACAACACCACCAGCAACAGGATGTCAGTGTATGTGGATGATGAAACAGGAACTGTCAGCTTCGGGAGCTACCTCGGTAAATACTGATGCGTATACCGTACCGCCAATTTATTTGATTAGTTAAAAATATTGCCAAAGTGAGACGATATGCTGACTCATAGGGACACTATTTATTCATGTCATTTGCAAAATACACACATTGGAACAATTGTTTTTACTCACGTTTTCATTTGTTTTGTTTGTTTTCATCTATTGTCTTTGGAGCTTTTCTGAGTGTCCTGAAAAACGCAATACAAATAAGATCTATTACCATTTTAGTTAAATATATACATGAAAAACTATAGCTTTTCAGCCTGTTGCCAAACTTAGGTGTTTATTTTTTAAATCTTCCTGGTGCGCAAAGCACTTTTTGTAGTGATTATTAATTTAAAGCATACTATAGCTGTTCTAATGTTCCTAAGTAAGAACCATCCATGATCCACCGTGACAACTTTTTGGATTTATCGGAACAAAAAATCGCACTTTAAAAAAAAAAAAAATTATAAGTATTCAGCTCAACTTTCAAACGCTTAAAATGTTTAAGTCAAAATGAAACTTATATGGTGTCCTTCACAAGTATTGATACACATGGAGAAGTTGTGAAAAAGACCATAAAAACAAAAACAACTGTTGTTGCGGTTGCATCTTACGAAACAAGATTTTATTTATTTGTTTTTGTCAAATCATATGTATAATAAATAAAAGAAAAAATAACAATTCATCTGTGACTCATTTAGCGAAGTACATTTTTGAAGACCTTTTAAATTTATCATTATTTCCAATACATCCGTAGGGTCTAAATTGGATTTAGAGGTCTGTTTTCCTCAGCTTCTTTTCAAAATGGGAAATGTAAGCGCTCATTAGGTAATGTGAAAACTTTGTAAAAGAAAAATAAATGAGAATAGCAAGATAGATTGAAGTTTATGTTTTAACACCTCTATTGAATTCATTTTAGGTCTAAGTTGACCATGTCTTAGTTTTGTATAATAAACATTCCAAGTAGATCAGAATGTCCTAAAATCTTGCACTAAAAATATATTTTAAATAATTAAAAGTTCAATTACAGTCATTTATGTAAATTTTTTATATCTAAAACAAGATTCATCTTTGAAGAGGAAGAGTTGTTTGTTTAAAAAGATGCATGTTCTGTGTAAAACACGATAACTTCAGAAGATTCTTAGGATTATACGTAAGTGCATCCGTTTTGCAGAGTTGGACCCATTAACACACCGATTGTTGACACTTTGCAGTGCAAATATCTCCCACACTCTTTTGGCTGCATGCAACACCGGCAGTGATGCAGATTACCACCAAGTACAAAAAGAGCCACTCAGTACCACAAACAACAGGAGGAAATTGTTTTCAACACATTTCTAAGCTGTGATCTCGTTTCCCACACCTAAAAACTCACCCGCCTTGGCTAACCTTACATTATCTCATTATGGAGTTATCAGATAGATAAGTTACGCCGCTCTCAACCCTTTATTCTCCTCCATCAGAACTGAGCACGCTCACGGTTGGTTAAAAGCCCAAGTGAGACCAGAAGTCTGCTAGGAGGTTAAAGAAGAAGAAGAGTTTCGCTTTACCATCACAGTAGATTTAAACAGTATGTCTGAATCAATAAATAAATGGCATTCATCTATTTATTCTTTGCTTATTATCTGTTTGTTTTTCAGTTTAACTTGATGGGATACAAAATAATAGTTAATCAATTATTAGTTTAAACCTGCTAAGAATAGCCTTATTTTCAAAAGAAACCAGAACACATTCTAATTTATTGAATATGATTGTATTTAACGTTAGTCTTCGGCACCTTGTGCTTTCCTGGTGTTTTGTAATTTTATACATCTAGTTATTGATAACAGAATGTAATTTAACTTTTAGTTTGAGGGTATAATAATTATCCAATATTTCTTGGCCTTAGTTACACATTTAATTTATCCACTTAAACTGCTTTTTATTGACTAGTGATATAATATATATATAATATGAATATTTCTATACTTGAGGTTGTCATCTTATCATGACGGTATTTTGTTATACCCATTGTCATGTAAAATACATTTCAACAAAGCTGACCTTATGCTAAAGGTCACAAGCGGGCCTTTTGCTCTGATCAAGCAATCCTACACGACAATATTTATTTAAAGACAAGACCACCTAACGATCATACACCCACTGAGAGGCAGAGTGTGGATTCGAATGCAATCGGACAATGTCGTGATTATTGAGTAAATGTTCATTAAAGACAGAATAGGTCCAACATCGACCCTCTTATCGCGTAGAAGGTGATGAAACCCTTTTCCTCCTGAAAGGGAAGCTGTTTTTTGTAGTCGGGGAGGCTGATGTCAGCAGCAACGGCTCGGCACAAATACATTTCCTTCCTTTAAAAACGTCAACAACAAACCCCAAAAAATGTATTGTAGTTTTTTTTTTTAGAACAGTCTATTTAGGTGACACATGTTTGATCTCAACCAGGTGTTGAATTTGTAAAGTCAACTCCCTATGGTAATTTTATTCACGTGTCCAAATATGACGTTTAGTTCTTGTCCAAAGATTTGAGTAAATATAAGTTAAATATTAGCGTATCCTGGTGTTTTCAGGTTACGCTGTTGGAGCCGGTCACTTCCAGAGTCCCTCGTCTTTGGATGTGGTGGGCGGAGCTCCACAGTACCGTCAGAAGGGCAAGGTAGGAGCAGATGACGTTTTTACGTGCAATTTTACTCCAAAGCAACCGTTTCCAATGTCTTTTTTTGTTTTCGTCACCGGATTAAACGGTGGTCCTTGATGTTTTCGCCTGTTTGCACATTTCAGGTCTTCATCTTCTCAACAGCGGATGCCAGTTTCCTGAAGGTGGTTTCAGAAGTTACTGGAAACCAAGTGAGCTTTTTTGTTTTTCTATGATATAATTTACCATCTTAAGTTACAACACGGTTTTTTTTGTTTTTTTTGTCTAAAACGAGTGTCTCTTTTCAGCTGGGTTCCTACTTTGGCTCCAGTGTTTGTGCCGTGGACCTGAACGCCGACGGTTTGTCAGACCTGCTGGTTGGTGCGCCCATGACCACGGGGGCATCCAGGGAGGAAGGAAGAGTGCACGTGTACATCAACGAGGGACTGGTAGGAGCATCCATCCATCCTTCCAACGCATTCTTGTGGTTATTCCTTTTGAAACCTGGTGTAAACGATCGAACAGTTTGAAACCTGAGATGTGAAACATCTTGGAAGAAACCCTGAATGTAGCGAATTCTCACAAAGGCAAAGCTGAAGGAGGCGGAGTTTAAACTGAGCGGCAGCAATGCTTACGCGGCGCGGTTCGGACAGACCATCGCTGACCTCGGAGACCTGGACGATGACGGCTATCCAGGTGAGAACCACACCTGCCTAGACAGGGGGCGCTGTGACAGTATTTCTACTGCTTTTTCACAACAAATTCATCTTGTCTTTTATTATTTTAAACAAAACCAGTCAAAATATATATAAAAAAAGAAACCTTTGTCAGACAAAAAAGACAATTGACTCTAATAACGTGGCAGGCCGTTGTTTATCCACTGAGCCGTGGGTTTGTTTATTTTTGCTCCAGGGCACCTCGGCAGTTGTAATTAAGAAGGACTAAGAGCTGAATTTCTCCTTTCCGCTTAGATCTCCCGCCTCTCTGCTACTTTATCAAATACCACCACGGTTGCTCAGTGGCATGGTGGGTCACCCCCTCAGCGCCTATTGTCACTTTCTGATAACAGAGCGCCACCCTGCCTTTATCGCATCGCTCCTACACACACACATATGTATATACACAACAGAGCCCCCTCACCATGTGTCTGCATGTGTGTGAGGGGTGGAGTGTGTTATTAAGTTCATTAAGCTGTAATGACAAACTGGCGCTGCTCTGTAAAGTGAACATGCCCTGTAATCTGCTGCTGTGAGATAAAAAAAAAAAAACGACGCCTGAGTGCTCCTGCTCCTCGTGTCGTGGAGACGTACACATTCACCCACTAACATCTGAGACCCTTCGGGATCCACACAGGGTTCAAAATCTGGTGCATATTCATTTGAGTTAAGGTTATGTGTTTTAGGGGAAAGTAATGAGTTTTTGACTGTTAGTTGAGTGGATGCGTGGTTTCAGTTTCAGCGTCCCTTTGGGAGAGAAAACTTACAGGCTGCCATATCTTCAAAGAACTGGGGTTAAATATTAAAGGAAAACACATTTTCACATACAGTGTTGTGGAGATATGTTCACAGACCTTGAAAATGTTCTTTTTTTAATGTTACAATCAAAAACTTTAAAAATATTGAAACTAGATCTTATGTGATGGACTTAAACACTTAAAAGTGCATAATTGTGAAGTCTAAGGGAAATGTTAAAGCTACAGCTCAAGGTCTTGTAGGGTTTTCCTCTATCTAGTGACTGAAACTTCAGCAATTTGTATTTATTTATTTTTTGCAAAATAATTTAAGCGCAGTCCCGATTTCTTGAAATCTCTTTCGACATAATTTTATCTTTCATCAAAGATGCATTGAAGCGTAATTTAGCAACGCAAGACTTGGAACAGTTAAAGGGGGTGGGATTTATTTTATTTTCAAGTCAATTCAATTTATCCTCATCTCTAACTGTAGTAGCTCAACTCTTAGTGTAATTGTAGATTACATCGGCAAAAAATAAATTACCCAAAAATGATCATTCATTTAAACAGCAATTTATTATTCAAATTAAAGCCATAGTTTATGAGTTGTTGTTTTTTTTTTTTTTTGCATTAGCATGTTGGATGTTAGTGTTTTACTGTGTAACTGTTAGGTAGTCAAGGCGACTGAAAGAGGATGTCCCCACAGATACAGTGAAAGTGTGGTATGTGTGTGGTTGCAGATGTGGCTGTTGGTGCGCCACAGGAAGACGACCTCAAAGGAGCCGTCTACATCTACAATGGCAGGAAGGAGGGTATCTCACCGACACCGTCACAGGTACAGACATCAGAGCGGCTATCTTCAGCGTGACAGAAACATGTTTTAACGCTAACTAGCGAGATACGAAAATTTGTGAGAACAGTTTGGTTACTTTTTTGTAGACTCCTAGTTTATCAGGAGAGTCATTTTTAGGTTACTCTGGACTTACACCACTGTGTATTTCCAGAGGATTACAGGTACATCTTTGGGTCATGACCTGATGATGTTTGGACAGTCACTGACCTCTGGGATCGACGTGGATGACAACGGCTACAACGGTAAAGGATCCACTACGTCGTAATGGGCTCTCCTTACTGGATCGGTGTTTAATGTCGATACATTGTGTCTTTTCAGACGTGGCAGTGGGAGCATTTCTCTCGGACTCAGCTGTGGTTCTCAGGTAAACCTATAAAGAGGCTTTCTAATGAAACCAAACATATGTACGGTCATAGTATCGTCCAGTTAGGAGGTGTGTTGTATCTTAGCTACATCAGGCTTTATTTCTAATTCTGCCCCATAGGACCCGTCCGGTGATTCGAGTGGAAGCTTCTCTAATTCTGCCCGAGCAGATTGACCAGCGTATGGCGTTGTGTCAAAATCATAGGACTCAGACTGTCTGCTTTAATGTCACAATCTGCTTCCATGACAAATCAAAACCCTTCAAAGGAGAAATAGGTACGTTAAAGCATGATGTAAAGAAAGCTGTGTGACATTTACTGCAGTAAAATTCCCATTTCTTCTTACACATATATGACAAATTAATTGCTATAATGTAGAGTTGTCAAATCTCTATGGATACATAGCTTTGGCTTACTTATGTGGCAGACTTTGCCTCTTCTCTCCCCAGAGCTTCAGTATAACTTGACCTCTGACCTCTTCCACAAACCGTCGTACCCTCACCGTTTCTATTTCCACGGAAACGGGTCATCAAACAGCACAAGGGGTCATGTGAAGGCACGCCACGGCCATACCAACTGTGAAACGCATGTGGTTTACCAACGGGTAAAAACTCTCAAGCTCACACGGACCAAAAAACCCAAAATGATGATTATTGACTAGATTAGTTGTGGAGATGCTGGATGTTTTAATTTCATGCCTGCATCTTTTTTTTTCACCCATATTTACAGAAAGATGTTACAGACATTTATACTCCAGTTCAGTTTGAGGTTTCCTATGGCATCCGTGAAAAAAGCAACCAAAGAGCCTCCAGAATCTTCCCACCGTTAAAACCCATTCTACAGCAGAGCACTGGACACCAACACACCATCACCAATCAGGTATCAGTCGACAAACTTATTTGTTCTCTAGTATTGTATTGTAAAATAACAAATAAAGCAACAACTTAATAACAGAGTTAATCATATTTAAATTAAACTATATAATAAGTGTAATAAGATATATATGACAAATTATAACACAAAGTTAGATCTGACTGATTTTTAGGAGGATTTTTCATTGTTTAGATATCATAGAGATCAAATCCATTTTTCCAAAAGTATATGCTCTCACATTATAGCCTTAAGACAGCAACAAAATCGTGCTTAGCTGTGAAATGTATTATCAAAATTTATTTTGCAATTCTTCTACACTATCGAAATTGTACCAAATATTACCTCCCAAAAAGTTTTTAAAATCTAAAACCTTTGCATGCAGCTCATCAATAAACTGAGAAAAAAATCTGCCATAAAGTCAGAGACTTACAAGGATACCCTGCTGCTAATCCAGATGTGTTTACAGCTGGAGTGCCCTTCAGCACATTAGCCAGAATCCTGCACCTGTGTTTTCTGCTTTGCTTCCCCTCGACAAAAACCCCCAAAACAAAACGAAAAACATTTAGGGAAGAGGAATTCACAGCTGGAGCGAGTCACGAGATCATTATTATTAATCATCTGTAACTTCGGGGGTCAGAAGGTTTGGGGTCGCAGGAGCTGTTTGTAGGATCATCAGTGGAGTGGCCGTTACCTCTACCTTTATTCATCGTTACTGGTGTCATAAAAAGCGTGTCTCTCTCTCTCTCTTTCTCTCTCTCTCTCCGTCCGTCAGACTCGGTTCGCCCGCTCCTGCTCTATGGCGAACTGTTCCACCAACATGCAGCTGTCAAGCGAACTGGTGCTGCCGCGGTAAGAACTACACACACACACACACACAGAACATATTATAGTCCTGTAAGTTCAAACGGTGAGCCTGTCCTTTCACTAATATTAAAACCAGCGATGGTTTTTTCCCCCCCTGAACACATGATAGTAATTATCTACACTGGATGAATCCTCTATGTCACTCAGTGTGCAGCTCCTATTTATGGTTCTATTTATGGTTATGAACAACAACTCTGACCACTGTTAGGTTCAACTTGGTACCAACTACCTAAATTCTTCGCCACATGGTTCCAACATGAAATATTTCCTCAGAGATCTCGCTAAATATTGACGGAAGCTCGACTGGCTTGGGATCCGGCGACTGCAGATGTTGTTAGAGTACAGTACACTCATTGTGAAGTTTAAGAAATCAGATTGAGATGAGCTTTGGTGCATTCTGCTGCTTGGAAGCGTAAAGTTAAAAGGATGAGTACATCAAATTCTAGATATTTTAACCCAAGTATTTCCATTCCCCTTCGAAGTGGTCCCTCATTACTTTACTCCCTTATCTCAAAGCATAGCTGGTTGGAGCTGAGCTGATACTTCCTGTCATCATGCTGTGAAGCTTCAAAGTTCATGTGGAACGGGGAAAGTTGAAAAGAGATTTAGGATAATTACACCTTATATTTTCGGTTAGCATGTTCGCCCATAGGCTGATTTCAGAAAGGTAAATAAGGAAGAAGTAATTCATCACACAGGGACTGGTAGTTTTTTTTTATAGAAGAACTCGAGCGTTCATATTTGTCGCGCCATCTTGTTTTTTGTTTGTCTGCAGACAGGAGAGTTACTTTGCCCTCGGTTCTGGACAAATTGTCCTGAAAGCCTTGCTGCTGAACTCTGGAGATGATGCTTTCCTGCCACGGGTAACGCTGAGGTTCCCAAACAACATCCACTACATCAAAGTGCTGCATAATGTGAGTTCACGTCATACATTCAGAAGAACAAACCAAACTTTGCTTTTACTCATTAAGATTTCAGTTCTGGCTAAGTTATGAGGTTTTCCATAGTTCGTCTTTTAAGCACATTGGAAGATCTGACCTCTGATATGGAAGAAAGCAAAAGAAATTGCTAAAGCTGGAATCAGAGTGATCAAATCAAGATTACATGGTTCATTACATTCTGTAAATCCCCACTTTAATTGACTTAAATTAGTATAACTAACCCGAGGGATAACTGTTCTCGCTGCATGCCCACGTAAATCTGCACGATTGTTTCTGTACGAGCAGGAGGATAACCTAATCAGCTGTGACGTCACAGAGGAAGCGAACAATACAGACGTGAGCGTCGATTGCAGGGTCAACAGCCTCGTCCTCCCGGGGCTCTCTCAGGTGATCACACAAACCCTCGGTTTGCCACGTCCACAACATCTGCCAGGTCCCAGTTCATCACTGTTTAACTCTGGCATTGATAGCCGTGTATGTTTAGCAAGGGAGGGGGAAAGACAGGAACTCAGATACTTAGATTGATGCAGTTCATTCCGAAAGACCTTTAGTTTCTTTTACTTTTTTTTTCCACATTTTGAGCATAAACCTGTTCTCTGGTCAGACTGGAGAAAAATGTAATCAAATGATCGACTGAGGGAGTCTGAATACGAACACAGGCCACAATTTGTATAAGTGTATTAACTGATTCTTTAAAACCTCATAAAATACATTACAGTTTATGGCTGTAGTCGAGCCAAATGTCGCACAAATATTTTTGCTAGACGATCGCCTTTGAAGAAATGAAACAGCTGGAAACTTTCCTCCTACACGAGATCAGAAGTACACCAAAAAATATCTAAATCATTCTTAACGCAATAATCAACCTCACTGTGTACAAGTTGAAAGGTCACAGAGTATTTTAGAGATATGTTTTCTTTCACCAAAATGATGAGGATTATAAAAACTGGTTCTTAAAATGCTTCTCCAAGCAAAAAGTCAGTCGAGATGCTAAATCTTGGATTCTTCAGGAACATCAGGAAAGCCTTTATTGAGAAAAAAATAAATGTTTTTCTTCTTCAGATGAACATCAGTTTTCTCTTGGATGTTAATCAGAACAGCACGACTGGCGATATTCCCATTCACATCAACACCAGCAGGTAATAACCACCCCCCACCTCATCTGATATCATCACAGAAGCTCAATTTTAAATCAGTGCGCCTGCAGATGAGCCTTGTTCAGATTATAAGGGTAAAAATGGTTTAAAAGCTATGTTTTCTATCCTCTTTGCAGTGATAACTATGAGATGGACGAGTTTCTCCAAGATAACAGAGTGACCTTTGTTCTTCCTCTGAAACACGGAGTCGGTGTCAACATCCACGGGTCGGTCAGCTTTTACCTAGCATAACCGGGACAGCACCGATCATTACTGATAAACTAAAGCTAAACAAATAAAAAAATTAAACCAATAACAAAACTTCACACGTCCTTTTTGTGTTTGCAGGTTTGTGACGCCAACGTCTTTCGTGTTTGGCGATGAAGACTTGATTCCGGCCGACTGCTACTCTGAAAGATTCAACTACACGTACAAGGTAGGTTACATTCGTCTTTTAAGTGTGATCAGGAGAAAAGCGCACATCATTTTAAAGCTTACAGCTTTTGGATTGAAAAAACAGGGTTTCTCTAAAACAAATTGATCCACAAAAACAAACTTTTAATGATAAAACCTACCGTTATGGTCTAAGCAATAATGGAAAACATGCTGACCCGACATTTGACCAATAATAATCACTGGCCTCCTCCAAAAGCAGGGTGAGCAGCACAATTAGGTACTTAAGAAACTGGCTGTTTATAGATTGCTGTATGTATGTATGTGTATTAATGGAAGGTTGAGTGGAAGGAAAAAAGGTGGTTGACAGGGATAACTGGAGCACTGATAGCATTTGTGATGCAAAGCTCATTGAAGAGGTTGGCCTTAAAGCAAAGACATAGTTAGGAAAGGAACTGTAAACGGTTGCATTTCCTGTGTTAAGCCTTAACTGTACAAGTCATAAGGTAAAGGAGAGCATTTTTGGGCAGAGAAAAAGAGCACTGGGCTGTTACTTTTATATATTTTTTGTCAAAGTGATGTTTGTGTTTTTATGGGCTGTAGGATATTTTCTTCAGAAGCAACAGAACTACACGCTTGAAAAGGTTATTTGTGTGATGAATCTACAGTATATGGTATATGTACTTTTGTAGATTAACTGGGCAGAGAGGTTTTTTTTAGATCAAGTCTTACTTCATCATTTCTTTCTCCAGTACAAATAAATTCAGAAATTACCCATGAGGCCTGTTCCTGTTTTCAAAACTGTAAACAGTGAGCTGACAATCTTTAAAGCGCCCAAAAGGAGACCAGATAAAGTTCATGTGATCTCTTCCTCTAGACATTAAAAGCCCTAAAATTAAACTTGAATGTTTTGTCTGTTTGGTTTTCATCCAGGTGCTAAACTCTGGTCCCAGCAGGGCGCTAAACACCGTGGTTCAGATCGCACTGCCCAAGATTCTCGCGCCGTACCGACACAGATTGCTGCAGGTCGTGGACTGGAAGGTAGGTATGCAGTAAAAACAGAACGGTAAACACTCGGGTCATTGTACGAACCAGGTTTCTATCATTCCTAATGCAGAGGAAGACTAAATAATAACTATCACCTGCTAATAGCTCCAGCAATACATGTTGACAGAACGTGGGAAAGAGCTTTCCGTAACAACACGTTTGTCTGTTTCTGCAGTCGTCACACGGTTCCTGTTCGATAAGCGATGAAACGGTTTCCGTCATCGAAGACTGCGTCGTTCCTCAAGCTTCATTTATCCAACAGCTCGTGTTCTTCTTCTCTCCCACCACCAGCCGCACTATGGTAAGATGCGCCCGTAGGACTCTTTCATGTTAGACATGCATGGAAAGCAGTTCACCAGACGTAGACTCAGCCGAGGTTGCAAGCTACTGTAAATAATGAAGTTAAAGAACTTAAATGGTTTTAGGATTAGAGATGCATGGATCAGAGGTTTCAGAACTCTGGACTAAATACAGAAACTGGTTACCGGCAATAAAATCAGATGATGTGTAAACATTTTAAAACACACATTTAACCACCAAGCACATTATACTGAGATCATGTGTTTAGGTTAAAAACCTTTAGCTAGATCTGAATTTCAGGAAAGAATTCATGTCAGTTAATTTTCTATCAAACATGAAAGTATGAAGCAAAGAAAAGGAAAAATAATTTTATCTTTCGAAGTTTTATTGACATTACTTCTATGCTTGTCTCTCTCCCTGCCTGAATAAACCACAGACATATCCTACAAATCAGGTTCCTCTTAACTTTTTCGCACACCAATAATGATGACACAGAGTCTTCACGCAGTACAACAGTGAAAGGTTTTGTGAGCTCAACAAGCTGCAGCTTAGGTTTCATGCATTCCCGGGTCAGAAAAACATTGTGTTGGATTCATTTCTGAGCAGCAGGGCCACCAGTGAGACCAATATAGTCACCCCAGACCGGCGGTTAGGATTTTTCTCCGCTATTAACGTGACGAACTGACTTCCATTGTATGTTATACGCCGGTGTGTTTGTGCAGATCTGCGGACGCAGAGA
>JAVLVB010000713.1:1749928-1770722 GCA_032876305.1 Orestias chungarensis | reverse complement strand
CACACACACACACACACACACACACACACACACACACACACACACACACACACACACACACACACACACACACACACACACACACACACACACACACACACACACACACACACACACACACACACACACACTACCAGTATTAATTATGTATGACGAACTATCTCACCAGAGCTGTCGAACAAAAACAAAAACATGCCCTGCTTCAAGCTGATTGGCCGACAGATTTACCTGAGAGGAAATAGAGAGAGGTGAGGAGGGGTTAGTGTGGGGGGTAGTTGAGAGGGGGGGCACAATGAGCAGGGAAAACCTGTGATTTAGTGAAACTGATCCTACAGTCGGACATCTGTCGGCTTCCTCCCTCCAGAGTCCAGTACCACCATCTGTCTGCGTGTTTGTTGTTGTTTTTTTAAACTTCGGTCTTATTGCCAGTCAAGTAGAACAGCAGCCAATCGCATCGTAGCTTAAAGACAAAACTAGCTTCCGATAGGTTTGTCGTGTTGCCGTTTTAAATGAATCAAATTTAAGAATAGACTCACTGAAAGTGGAAATCGATCAGGGGGACCGGAGGCTATAGAGGTGAGGTAAACAGAACGTACTTGGCGCAGATGTTCAAACTGCTAATGCAGAAAAGTAAGAGAAAACACAGTCAAGGCGGCATTTTTGGGGAACATACTGCACTGATGTGTTTTAGTGCTTTTTAAGGAACATTCATCCTTTCACATACATTTATATAGAACCCTTTTTATTTAAACACAAATTAAATTGTTTGCAAAAACTAGAACTACAGTCCATTGACCCTCTAATGTCCAACCTGATCTGGCCCTTTAAGGCCTTCACTGTAGATTTGTGGCATCACGACTGTCTGAATCAGGCACAAGCTGAAAGATATGAAACAAAAAGACTGTACCTAAAACAATGTGGAGAGCTGCCGTGACTGGATCTCTGACTCCATGAACAGAACAGGAAACCACATCCGTAGAACCTGTTGGAAGCAATAATGAAAAAAAAAACAACAACAAAAAAGCTTAACGCATGTCCGGCTGCATGAAGAGGTCTTACCGGCAGGAATGATTCCCAGTGGCAACTCTGCTCTCACTGGTTGGTCTGGAGAATTTGCATCGAGCTGAGCTCTGAGAACCAAAGCATGGCAAAGCTCTGCCACGGACCCGTCCCCGCCAACACACACCACCCTGACAGACAGTCAAAAAAAAAGATCTACATTAGAACAGGTGACTTACTTATAACAAATAAAACCTCTGAGCTTTCGCTGCAAAGGTGAGGAGTACTTGCGGATTTTAAAAATGTCACAAAGCGGCCAGATAACCCTAAAAAGTTGAAATGTAGAGAGGGTGGTGAATGCGGCTAGTAATTATTACAATTATTATTAACAAAATTGTTTTATTTCTTGCATTTATTACAAAAACAGACACAAAAAAATCTCCCTTTGTGACATTAAAACCCATAAATATTACAGGATTCAATGGGATTTTATATGATAGTCCAATACAAAGTAACAGATAACTGAAGTGGGATGAAAACCACAGAGTTTAAATAAAAATTAAATCTATAAAATGTTGCATGCATATGCATTCAGCCCCCTGACAATGGTACCAAAACCCAAATGTAACCGATAATATTCAAATCTTTTAAACAATGCTTCTATCAGATAACAGCAAAACTGAAATCCTGGGCAACCTTTAAAATGTATTTAGAACAGAAAACGAAGAGGAAATCATAAGGACGCCACCACTACTGCCAAGCGTGGTGGCGTCACCATCATCCTTCAGGGAATGCGTTTCTCCAGATGAACAGTGATGTAGTTAAAAAGTTGGTGTACGGATGGATTGAGCTAAACACGGGACAACGCAGAAGATTCAGTCAGTCATAATGTGTTAGAATGGTGTACTTCAATTCAAAAAATTATTTTAGTAGACCATTTCCTTGAGCTTTACACTGCAAAGAAGAATAGGCAAAATGTCTACAGATCTGCAGTTTATGGTGGCGATCCAACCCAGAAGAAATGCAGCTGTCACCTGAAGACTAGGGGATCGTACAAAGTTTTTAACATAAGGGGATTTTACCTTCAAATTATAAAAAATATGTTTTTTTTATGTTTGCCTTTTAAATTAATTTTCAATATAAAATTATGAAGCTTGTGGCTGTAATGTGACACAATGAGAAATAGTTGTGATTACCGTACTTTTGTGAGGAACTAGTATTGTGTAGCAATTAACGCCCGTATCATCCCACTATTTCTTTTATAGCTGCATAAAAACTGTAATATTTGTATATAATCCTCTAGAAGCCTTCTCTCTCCAGCTTTCAGTAGTGTATCTTAAACAAAACAAACTTTACAGTGAGAAAACTAAAACTAAGTTTCATGGTAAAAGACATCCAGGAACCAAATGAATATCAGTTGCGTAAATGTGTTAACTTAAGTAGTGCTTCGTGTTTGCCGTAAATAGGAGATAAACTGGCTCCACACCCATCCCCCTCTTCCTGGGCATGGGATTACCTGAAATTCTGGTCTCCACGGTGACAGTCATCCTAATTGGCAAATGCAGGTTTCAACCAGATCCTCACCAGTGCACCCTTACACACACACACACACACACACACACACACACACACACACACACACACACACACACACACACACACACACACACACACACACACACACTCAGCTGCTAGCTTAGCAACGCTGAGCTAATCTTCTCTAAGCACATTAAGCTTTATGAGTAATGAGCACAAAAGCTGCTTACACACACACAAACATACACACACATCCTACTACATCCAAACAACAGGTAGGGATAAAAGTATTTTATTTATTTGTTCTATAAGGACATAAAACTTTGATACATTGTAAAAGTGTTTTTTAAAGCTTACTTTAAGAAAGGCAGAGCAACAAGGTCAGCATGCGTCACCTGCGTATAACGTGTGTGTGTGTGTGTGTGTGTGTGTGTGTGTGTGTGTGTGTGTGTGTGTGTGTGTGTGTGTGTGTGTGTGTGTGTGTGTGTGTGTGTGTGTGTGTGAGTGTGTGTGTGTGTTTTTCAGAGAGAGATCAGTCTGGGTCAGTGTGTTTTAGTGTAAGCTTCCGTCAGTAAACCACATGTTTAATTACACGGGTTTGCTTCACTCCGTCATAAACTCATACATGTCACGTGGCTCTGTCAAAACTGCATCTCCAACTGATATCAGATATTTTCTACAAAGTTACACAAACACACACACAAAAATGTTCCTATGAATTATAATTCCACACAAAAACTTTTGGGTTATTTGTTTTAAACCAAATCCTGAGCTTTATACAGTGTCAATGGTTTCAACCCTACATTGAGAACCAGGGTACCTGGGGTAGAGAAGAGACCACAAAGGAGTCTGTATGTGCCTCACAGACCGCCATGTTAGTTACTTCTGTTTACATTGGAGAAGAGGTTGTTTACTTGCGATATTAGGTTTTGTACTTACTGCATACATTCTAGCCCAGAATTTAGTCTCACCTTTTGCAGCTTCAGGCTTAGTGTAATACTTTAGTGTTATGTTGACCTGATGTCATGCTCATGTTTTGGACCCATCTTACCCAGCTTAATCTGCGATGGGAGCAAAACGGGGACCTTTCCAATTCTACAAAAAGGAAAATTATCCACACAACAGAAGAAATATACTCCAAACGCGCCAGCAAATATATAAAATGTTTCATTGCTGTATATATATATATTTTAGTGCTATTTTTTATTTAAATGGTAATAAAAACAGACTAATTCTTATGTTCTAGTTGATACATCATTCATCTTTTTTTATTATTTCATATGGAACAAAAAATATATTTATATATATGAATACAAATGATAAAAAACATAATTTTTACTGTGTTATATATATCGAGTGTGAATTTTGTAAAAAAAAAAAAGCTTTTTATCAACTGTTTAAATATGTTAAAAACCTTTTAGGGCTTTACAGTGACTTGTCTTTGACTTTATCTATAAAAGTCTGGACCAACATTCCTGATTTCTAATGAAAAAGATAACTCAATTTCTAATGCATGATTTTATTTTGAGAAATGAAAAAGAAACAACTAACCCGTCATATTCATCCAGTTTGCATTCCTTCATCACTGAGAGAGCATGACCCTTCCTATCAGTTACTGCAGAGAGAGACAGAAGGACAGACACGTAAAGACGGAAAGAAGGAGGAAAAAGTAGAGGTAAGCAGATGGAGAGACATTTAGATGGACAAAGATAAAGTGTTCATGCATGTGTGTGGTCAGATGTACATGGGGTGTGTGTGTGTGCTTGATAGCTGCCAAAAGCAAAAATTGGGACAACGGATATCTTGCCATCTGCTGAAAGAAGGGAGAGGAGGAGAGGAACAGTTATAGTGAGAAAAGAGAAGAGGCAGATAAAAGCAGGAGAGGAGGAATAATAGAGAATATGATAGAAGGAGAGAAAAGGAGAAGAGGGTAAAAAACAGGGAAAGGAGATGAGAGGAAGTTGTGTCCCTCTATCATAACAGATGGACTTAGCTCCACCTCCAGGATCAGATTACCTAGCGACCAGAAACTGCCATTAGCTATGACCTTTGGACCTGTACACTTAAGAACACACAGAGATAGTATATAGTTTTAAAGTCGATACAGAATACATTTTTTCAGCAGCTAAGTTGACTCTGATCACTTTGGCGATTTAAAATAAAGAAGAAAACAATTGGTTAAACCTGTATGTCCACAGTTGTAGAAAGAGATACCCAGCATGACGGGAACAACCTGTGATTTCAGTGCGGATGTCAGCCATCTTAAAAAGAGGAGCAACATGGTCTCTGTAGATATGAACGGCCTCCTTCTTGTGGCTACTCGGGTTGATGAACACCTTCACGTACCTGGGACGGCCGCTGAACCCTGCGTACACACATGAATGCACCCGCCATGAGCTTCTCCATCGCTGCCAGCAGCCACCAGTTTGAGAAAACTCTGATGTAGTTCACAATAAGCAAACTAAATCCTGCAGAATTGACAGGATTTATATGCATTTGGTCAAGTTACAGGCGGAGAAAACTGCTTCACGTTGTCATTGGAAAGAAGCCGTTTTGCTTTAAGCAGCATTAAAAACACAGTCTGCGGGGAGCTCCTTAAAAATGCTCCCGCTTTCACAAACAGATCAGGTATGTGAGTTTTCAAAAACGTGCCTCACAATTTTCTAAGTATTTTAAAATAAATAAATAAATGTCTACATTCTCTTTATCATGTTAGAAGTCAAATGCACTGAAGGAAGTTGAGAAGTTGGGTCCTCGGAAGAGAAACCAAAGACCTCATCCTTCAGTTATTATGTGAAATCAACAGGATGCTAAAATTGATATGTCTTGTGTATTTTTGTACAAACACAATGATTTTAAATTGAAAATAACGCTTAGTATCTCAAAATGATTTGGTTAAATCCCCATGTCTCCTTTAATCTGAAATATTAGTTAAGAGATTAGAAAATAGTGCTCCCATCTGCTGGACCTGATGAGTCTGTTTGTGATACAGACGTGTTGAAACACAATATTATTTAGTCTCCATGTATTAAGTGCTATCTGCTTTGTACTTTGATTGCAAAAATAAAGGTATGTAAGTGCAAGAAATTGCTAAATATGTAGCCAGGCTCGTGGCCTTATCAATCACTGCATCAGTTGTAAACTGCTGATATCAGCTGATTAGTAATTAATGTAATAACTACACAAACAGTGACAGTGACAAGCTAATCAAGTCAACTCGTACAGCTAAAACTACAGCTATTATTTCCATCTCAAAAAGTCTGGAGGCCGCGCACGAGTGTGTAGTTTACAGGATTGTCTCCAAAACACACACATTCACAGAGACTTCCCCCATGCAGCTTATCATTAGGCAGATTTAGAGACCGCATTATGAATCCCCATAGACCAACTTAGATCAATACACACACCAGCTCCATTATCCAGCTCATGACTATAATCTGCTCCCAACAGGCCGTGACCTCGCCCTGTTAATGACCCCACATGTGCACACAGAGTGCACCTCCCACCATCGCTCCGTGGTTCTGTCAAGGTTCTCCGGAGATCTTATGAGAAGCCACCTGACACCTCCATCACACTGGACCCCCAACAGTACAAGAAGCCACGCCCAAGTTTGGAAAAAAACAAAACCAAACCCAGGATTCATTTACAAATTTAATGTCAGATCTTTTCATAAAGGTTTGCCACTGTTTCATTTGGTTTTAAATAAAATGTAACAGGTTCAGGTTTTCCTCAATGTAAATGTGTGTAATAACCCAATTAATCTAGAGATTCCAAACAATTTGAAGGAAATTAGTCCCCTAATTACGTTATTGGTATTTACAGAAATGTATGAAAATATTTTTTTCTATATTGACCATTTTTTGTTGTTTTTCTTTAAAAGATTAGTGAAATTAATTTCTCAGAGCGATTTTCCCCAAATCTTGCAAAATAAGGATATAATGGGCTATAAATATATTATAATATTAACTCTGGAGTTATTTGCAGAGGTTTTAAAGTAAAGAAAAGTCGTGATTGACCAGGGGATTCTAGGAGGGTTTACTTTCTTTGTCCGAAACATATCAATCATTTCCTTTGTTTGGCTTTGTGGTTATCATCTTGGTTAAAAATCCCAACTTATTTCCTTTTCAAACTAGTATCCTTGAAAAGGATGATATGCAGAACCAAACAAGGTTTGTGTAATGACATACAAATTCAGCTTTTGGATCGTCTGGCCTTTTCTTTGGCACCGGAATCGACTGCATTTCTTGTTTTTACCTGAAAAACATTTCCTGCTTTTTAAGGGTGTTCCTAAAAAAGAGAAGTAAAAAAAAAAGTATGGGGTGCAACTATTATCATAAATTGTATCAACAGTAACAACCTATGTAGATTTCTTTGGTTTTACCGATTGTACAATGATATAAAATACTTTGCTAACTTCTTTGTAGGGCATCACTTGATAATAAACCATCTTATTCTGATTTGCACATTAGAAGCGATTTGTAACATGTGAGCTTTCTCCTGTGACTTCTTACATATCATCTTCATCAGGTGTTCAATTCATATTTTTGTGGTCTTCATTCCAATTTTTCACCTCTAACTTCATTTGTCCACAGATTTTTTCATGATTTTATTTATGTGTGGAATGATTTGGTTGGTTAAATAGTCTAATTGAGAGAAAAAAAATTTTATTCAGTATTTATTTTACCATCTGCTTAATTTTCTCTATTATTCAGGAATGTCAAGGGAGGAAAATAAGACTTAAAATTATGAGACCCGGTGAATTTCATTAGCTATTTTTATCGAAAGAATATCAGAAACTATTAAAGAGATGAACGCATGTCCTCCCTACAAATAATCATTCAGGTTTCCACCTTTATTTAGAGCTTAAAGCTAAGGGATTTTTTTTTTCAAACTATAATTCATTCTACTCCTGCTGTCTCCCTAAATCATAAACTGTGTCATGTGATGATTCTGCTGAATTTGGATTTGTGTTTCTTGGAAGATATTGGACATGCGGACGTTAGGAGGTCAAGTACACATCGAATCCCCTCTCAGTTTTGGTCAGTAGCATGTTGCTTTGGTTTACCGAACCGTTACCATGGTAAACAATCCCGACGTTGTCAAGGATCAGTGTTGAGTTTCCGACAGAGGACTTAAAGCTCAAAAGGTGAATGTTTTTGACAAAAAAGGTAGGCTCCTTCTGAGGTCACAAACATAAGTATGAACTCAAAACATAAAAAAAAACCACTAATTGAGGCTTTATCAAAAGTAAATAAAACACTATGTCATTTTGGAGTTCAATGTAGATTTAAAATACCCAGCTATAATTCCTGATGTGACAAACTAATACAAACTAGAGCTACATTTTTAAGTAGAAGGATAAGGATATACGGGTTTCTGTTTTTTTACAAGAACACATGGTATGGATCTTTATTCAGTCCAGCTAGGTCGGGGTGCCCAATCTTTTTTGTCCCAAGATCTACTTTTCAAGTAGCCAACCTCCTGAGATCTACCAGTCCAGTGTCAACATTGCAATCCCCCACAGATCGTTTCCAGCCTGCAGTAACTACCCTCACAACACGTTTTGTTGTTGTCATATAACCATTAGACATCACATCACAAACCCGGCCTCTCTCAAACACACACACATCAATCTGCATGATGAGCAATAGCCATAACTGACCTTAATATGAACAATACACAAAAATAAACCAGATAAAAAACAGGTGGATCTCTGTTTGAAAAAAGGAAATCACTTCCTACCTTAGTGGGAGACCTGGCACTGGGAGGAGGAGGCTAGCTTTTCGTACCGAACCGATTACTGATTACTTCACTGAGTTTTCACTTTATCAAAGCATAATTATATATATTGTAGGTATTATATACATATTATATACATAATTATAAAATTTGGAAGGAAACGAGATTGCTAACACATCATTGAATGCATATAGGCTACTGACCAAATTTGCTTACATAACCTGAGAGTATGTCTGCAGTGTTTTATAATGTACAAAAAGCTCAACAGAAGTAAAAATACCTATTATAAAAAGGAAAATATGTTGTCGTATTTGTTTGGATTGAAGACCTGGGATGAATGCTTAACTTTTGTAGAAGACATAATTATTATAATGTTTGCTTTCAAGCAAACTTAGTTGATTGTGCTTGTAGTCTGAGAACTTTTATTTATAATTCACTGATTAAAATTTTCATTTAATTGAAACAGTTTCTTGTTTAAATCAGATTACATGACAAAATAACTCAATTGTGCAAAAATAAATGACCAAAAAATGTATTGTAAAATATGTAAAATGCAAAACAAGCTTTAATAAAGAACCACTTTTACTATTTACTTCGACTACTATACTATTTCTATACTATAACTATACACATATATATACATGCGCGCACGCACACCCACACACACGCACGCACATACACACACACACACACTCCCCTTTTTTTTGTTTATTTTAGAGGGTCTGAATACTCGCCAAATATAGCGTCAAAGTCGCTAAGTTGGCAGCACTGACTTCCTGTCATGACATAACAGGTCATAACCTCGCAGTCGACTTGGATCAGTCCGAGGTCTATTAGTAGATCGCGATCGACTGGTTGAGCAGTTCTGCGGTAGGTTAACGCTTTTGGTTAAGATTCTTGTCTGGACTTTGACTGGGTCATTTTAACATTAGAATATACTTTGATCTAAACCCTTTAACCGAAGCTCTTACTGTTGGTTTAGGGATGCTTTTCTGCTGGAAAGTAAAAATGTCTTACCCAATTTCAAGTCTGTCTCATAGTTAAAGCCATACATGCTCCCACAAACTGAAGAAAACATTAGCATGATGTTGAACAGCAAGGAACATTTATTTATTGATTGATTGTGGTATTCATTGTTAGTTTTGAATTATTATTTCAATTTTTAGATGGTAGAATAATCTGCATCTGTGATCTTGTACAACCTAAACCTGTTCAGGTGTTTCCTCTGTGTTTTCCCCATAACCTGTCTGCTGTGCTCTTTGGTCTCAATTATGGTCTAGTGACTTCTACAGGACAGTTGTTGAACTGCATTTCATTTAGTGGTACAGAATAAAGGTGGGAGAAACCAAATGCACCACTCACATTTCGGATTCATCAATGTAAAGAAGTTTGATATTCATGTATGATTGTCTTAATCTATCACAAGTGCGTGCTACTTTGTGTTGGTCATTTACGTAAAACTTCAACCACAAGGGCATTTTAATCTGTGGTTGCAATTTTAAATGTCTTGAATATAAACATGAACTAAAACGGACTATTTTACAATATTAAAAATTAATTTTATGATAATAATTATTCTAGGTTTTAGGTTATTATTACAATTGTCATTGTACATTTTGATGTATTGACTAACACGATGTATGTCCTATATGTCGCCAGGCAAAAACTGGTCCCCAAGTAGTTCAAAATTGTGGATAGAGTAGTTAATCCCAACTCTGGCATCCTGACATGGACCTTTAGGGAGGACTGAAAGAAATAGCAGGTTCGCAACTGATCACAAAGGTTTTAGGTTACAGTCCTCACCTCCTCCCATAAATATGCTAAAGAGCCCATAAGCAGAGAGCTGCTTCTGGTTAGTGTACGTGTGTGTCAGTGGGTCACAGAGCTACTGCTGCCTGGATATAAACATACATTTAGGCAGCTTTCAAAAATTTTCACTCTGACATGCAGGTGTTATCAAAGATGCACATTTTCTTTTTGGCAATTTCTTTTTTTCTCCTGTCAAGTAGCAGTGAAACAAAGATTATTCCTGACAAACCGATAAAGAGAGAACAAGGTGATATAAGTTGGTGAGCGAGGAAGTAAACAATCTGCTCTCTTCCTGTCACTCTGGATACACAGATCTTTAATGACTAACCAGTTAATATGTAACACAGAGCTCGCTGCAAAACGGGCCATAAACTAATTTTGACAGACAAACAGACTGATCTCTTTTTTTGAAGACAAAAAAAAAATAGTTATCTATGCTTGATGTTGTTAACTGAAAGTTAAAATTTATTTTAAGTGGAAAAAATGCCATTAACAGTGTTTAAAAAAAACGAGAATGTATTTTAAGACATCTATTATTCATAGAATGTTCTTTGTATAATAAAATGATTAGCGAACATACACATGTTAATTGTAAAGATGTTCCGTGATATGTTTAAGGCAAATTGGAGCAAAAATGAACACATGAAAAAACAAGGGAAGTTAAAACAATTCTCCAAATAAAAAGGCTGCTTTAAGTCTCATTGCGCCACTAAACATGTTTCAAGGGAATGCATGTTCTGATTAGCAAAACCTTACAGGTATCTTTGAAAGAAATTTTTATATAAGGCCTTTGCTGCTTCAGGAAAAAAATAAACAAAGTACAGATATTTAATTTTTATTTCACTCAATTTACACATTTTGTTAAACCGTGATTAAAGATTGTTGAGATTTGTAGTAGTAGAGTGAATAAAGTAGAAATGACAGGAGTTTCGTTATGTCTTGTCAGTAAATTAAATCATTATACAACAACAAATGAGTGTATTTAGATGTCTGCTGCTTGAAATAGTCCCATTATATTGAAAGTTGCTGTACAGAATTGGGCTAACTGTATACTACAGGTTGTTATGTTTGCACTAATGTATTATTTACATTTGGCTTTCCTTCCTTTCGTGAGAACAACTTAGTTTAGTGTAAAGCGAACTGTAAGATTTATACGCAGACAACCATGAGCCTTTCTTGCTTTGTTATGATGCAGCTTCTTAAAGTTGCATTAACAACTTTAGGTTCAGAGTAATACTGAATACTTGTTTACGATTCAAAGTATACAGTTCAGGGACAAATGTAATCTTTCATAGCATTGAGAATTTAAAAAATATAAACAGTCGGTAGAAGATTGGACAGTGCATATGTGGTAGCCGTTATGTACAAAAAGAATACATTACAATATGTATATTACAATGTATTTCACTACTGAGACTTTCAGCTCTAACAGTGGACTGTAAGTCTGTTCAGCTGTTAAACAAGTGCAGTCAATTATTCCGTCGTCTGACTGCATGCATTCAAACAGTCTCTATGCAGCACGAATACTTACCTATTGTAGCTTTGACTGCCATTCAGTTTCCGCACGGCATTCTGCAGCTGCCTCACACAGCAAGCGACACAGAATAACGCTCTGGAAACAAGACACAAGGTGCTCTCTGCTCACCATTGTGCAACTTAATGTTCGGACCTCGAGGTTAAGAAGTGGCGACGGTGTTTGTGGCGGCGAGACTGCCTGCTCCCGCGACACCCCAAGATTCATACAACAATAGGCTTTTCACACTGACCTCTGGCTGGAAAATAGGCTTAATGTCCGCAGAGTGACTGACTGTGTTTACCTTTCACATCCACACACACAGTGAGATAGACTCCTAAACTGCGGTGTTTAAAGTCACAAAGGCCGTCACAGTTTGATCTGCAGTGTGACCACTTGAGCTGACACTCGACCTGCGAGCCATTCATGCGCGTTATGTATGAGGCCCATAACTCAGCCTTGAAGAAGTTGTGACTTTGCTGCGGGGCCTCGGGGGTAATCTGGTTTGATGGACAGACGGACGCACAGTCAGACAGGTGACCAGCGATAACGTGTCAGACTGATGCCATGGTGAGGGAGCGACGGTAGCCCGAGTGTCAACTTTGACCTCCTCATTTAATGACTGCTTGTAATGTCTCTGTCGGGCCTCCGCATAGATGCAAAGGCAGAAAGGAGCTGAAATGTAAAGCGTGTTCATGCGACTTAAACGCATACACACAGCACTTCAACATTTCTATTGTGTGTTAACAGTCAGCCAAGCTCGGCCCACAACCGTGCACCTGGGAAGTCAGCGCATGGGAAACTCAGGCGACAGTAGCATCCAGGACTTCACTGACAAAGCTCCTGACAGGCAGATGGCTGCTGCTGATGAAACTGACTGATTTAGTAATAGATTAGCTGGTGTATTGCTGGGTAGGGGGTACAAAAGAACAAGTGTAGAACATTGTCTGTATTGCCTTCAGAGTTGAAACGAATCGGATGCAGACTTTTTGAACAGAGCACATGCAGAATGTTTTTGTGCAGATCTAAAGTCTTGTTGTACATACTGCCGGGTAACTTTACAAAGCAGAGAAAACTTAAAGCTATTGCTGGGAAGTCTGATGTTTGGAAAGAACATAGTTACCTGTCTCAGCTAAAATGCTATATGGAGAAAAAAGTTGGACAACACCTAAGCTTAACACCACTTCTTCAAGTACATAGCTTGTTCTACACCAGGCTTCTCCAGCTCTAGTTACTGAGAAAAAAACGCTGCAGGGTTTTGATTCATTCCTGCTCCAACATACCTGTATATCAAAAAAAGGCTCTTTAACCGGACTTCTACAAAACTTGATGGCATACTCAATATCTAAAAGTTGCAGAGCAGCAGCTCCTAAGAGCTACAGATAGAGAACCCTGTTCTATGGATAACTGAAACGAAATGAACTACTCAAATGAAACTACATGGACTGAAAAGCCAGCAAATAATAGGCTATGGTTCAAAGGTAACTCTAGCATTGGACATCTTTCTAAAAGTTACTGATTTAGAGATAGAATCTTGTGCCCTTCTGAAGAGAAGCATTCCCACATCATCTACAGTGGAGAGATGCATAGCGTTTGCATGAAGGTTAGACGTTTGGTTTTGGTGGTCGCACGAGAGCAATGTTGATTTTTGAAAATCTTTTACCAAAAGGATGAAATAAAATAAAAAGTTAATTAGAATGACAATAATTAGTACAAAAAGGATTTTGAGCAAACAATTAAAGTAGGGACAGTCAGACTTTTGAAGGAGACAAAAAACCAATCCGAACTGGGTTTAGTTGTGTTGAAAGGTTTTGTAGTTGGGGACATTAGTGTAGTATTAGGAAATAAAATATTTTATTAAAGAACTTTATTCATCTAAAATCCCCCAAAAAATAACAGCAAAAATGTTTTTTATATGTAGTTTCTTTTTTAGTATGTAAACACTACAACCCATTACCGCCTATTAGTACATTCTATGTTTCTGGCAAAGACAGCTTATACTTCCTGTCGCAGAGAGATATCTAGGGTTGATATTTAGAACCAATGTTGGGCCGTCAGGGCAAGCAAGGCCTTCTCTGCTGGCCTAAATATAATTAAAAAATAAATGTCCTTTTATAATTTTTTCTTTCATAAATATGTATGAAATTATTCCCATAGTTTTTTCTCTTCGTTTCATAGCTATCTTCTTGGTTGCACTGCTGAAGCTGCTGGCCTCGAGAGTTGTATATGTATGTTAGTTCCTTCATCCAATCAGATTTCAGCTCTCTTTTGTTGCCATGCTCCGAGAAATGCTCCCCAAAGCCTTCAGAATTAACAACGAAGGCGTCTGTTCACTTAAACTAAAGAAACGGACAGTTTTGATAACCAATCAGATTCCGAGTTTGCGGCATTTGGGCCAGCTTGCAGGTAACGTGACACGTTCGCGTCCTGATTGGATACGCCCTAGTGAGAGGCAGTGCTAGGCAAGGTAACGGTCCAAACGGAAGCTGTTCTCCCGTTGCGACTTGAACGAGCTAAAAAGTTAATTTGTGTAGATGTCGCTGATTTAATTCTTCAACCCACAATGGCAGAAGGAGGAGAATAGATTGTTTTGGTCCCCAATATAATTATAAAACGGCTTGCTTTCGTCAAGAATACTTCAGTGTCTCCAAGTTCTTTTCTATCGCGATTGAGGCTAATGCTAATATGCTCACAATGTCCAGTTTTTGTTAAAGGCTCCATCTGGAGAATGGTTTTGTAGCCCACCTAAACCCAGTGTAATAAGGCAAGGGCCCTGAGTTCTTTACTAATTCTAGTCTAAACTATATTTAGTAGAAATCAGATGTTAACGAAATAATATGACAATTATATAAAAAAAAACTTGATGGTTCTGCAAGATGTAATGTGGGCACTGTGACTTCAGTGAAGGGAGTGAATTGTTTTTGCTTTAATCTATATCAAATTCGAGAGTCATGGCATCATGATGACGGTATTGAGAGGTGGATTCATTCAGTTAAGACTATTTAGGACATCATGATGGCATAGGCCTCAAATGCAGGGTTTGCCACTGCTTGAAACGCTTATTACTTCTTTTTTTCATTTAAATCTCTAAATAAAACACGTCTCTTTCTGATTTAAAATGTTTTAATATTTCATCCATACCAGAAGATGGCACTTGCACTCAAAATGTTAAAACATTTATCATTAAACAAATATATTGCTATGGTAGACCTTAAACGTTTGATGATTTTAAGATTTATACCTTAATAATTTGAAGAATAAAATCACAACGTTAGTTTAACTGTTAAAAAAAATCTAATTTAGTTACAAAAGTTAATACATTTGCAAATTGCGAAATATAACTTTCTCCTAATTCCATTATATACTGTATATATATATATATATATATATATATATATATATATATATATATATATATATATATATATATATATAGGATGCCGTAAAATAAAATAAAAAACTTGATGTAAAATAAATGTGTTTGTCAATTGTGGAGGAAGATGTCAGTTTTATCTGAACTATAAAATGATTACCTGGAAATAAAATAGGCTACATTTTAGTCACAGCAATATTACCAACTAGTCCCATAATCTTCTTCCATGTTGCAGCACTCCGAACCACATGGCCTAAACTTGCATTGTTGCCCAAGCTACCATCTCATAACGCTTACCATCATCCTTGTCAAACCAGGCCATGTTGTTTCTCTGAAGCAGTTTTTATTATCTTTATTTTTATTTTTTTTAAAGACAAAAGCAGGACTACCTTTTTTTGTCAAAAGGCAAGTATTTGGAGTTGGCTTGGTTCCATAAAAAAAAAATGTAAGGAACATTTTGGAGACTATTTATTTAGAGGCTGCTCTTTCTAGCCCAGAATCCATTTTGAATTGTATGTATATATTTTTTACCTCAAGAAACAGAATCCTTATTTTAAAACTCTATGAAAAATGACTGCTACTGAGGAGGTGATTCAGCCATTTGATTTAGGAAGGTCAGACCAGAGATGCATGTAAGGGCTGCAGGACAACGGAGTTGACCACTCTTGTATCTACTTTAGGTGCTGCAACTTTCCAAGCAGGGGTGTGGCAATGGGGTGGCTATTTTTGAGGGCAGTACTCATAAAGTAGTGTTTGTGTGGGAGTTTTTTATGCATGTACTATCTATTAGTAAAACACTGTTACAGGTTGATGTTGATGTTTTATTGGCTCTGAATGCTCATTAAAAGCATTAAAAGTTTTTTTTTTTTTGTTTGTTTCTGATGCGCATAGACACATATTTGTTATTGCAACATCTAAACTTACAAATGAACTTACTTTCACTTCTATTTATTTTGCCCACCTGTTTCTTATTCAGCCAGGCTGGGTTTTCTCTCTACGCCACTGCTTTCAAGTAGACCTTTTTTATTTTTTATTTTAACAAATGTGTTTTGCAGACAACAGAAGACAGCAACTGCTGACAGCATTATCGTTACGACCGCCGTATGTGTGTGCATGTTATATGTGCGTCTTTGTTCTTCTGGATTATCAGATTAGCTCTACTGTCTGATGTAACCCTGACTCACTTCAGCAAAGTGACTGTGTAGCGACTTGTAAGACAGATTGTAACAAAACAAAAATATGACAGACAGACAAATGAAAGACGCTTGACATTTTCTATGGAAAGTGTTTAAATAAAATTAATGCTTGCAAATCTGAAGTGTTTATAATATGATTTTTCTTAATGCCTGTCTTTTTTTGTGACGTTTGTCTTGTAAAAGTGTTCATTAAATACCTTACTATTAAACACAGGATTTAAGTTCAATTTCAATTCAACTTAATTCAAAACTAAATGAAGTGTTATTGTTCTAACTCTCATTGAAAGAGTCCTTGTACATGTTGATGGCTGTGGGATCTCCAGCAGCATTCCGTATTACTGCAAGTCTAAACATACCTCTGACTAAAAACACTTGCACAGAGGATGATCAGACTTGTACATGACTTTGTTCTTTTTCTGGTGAATCATTTGTTGAACCATCATCTCCAGCGGTTTCTCAGTAGTTCCCCGAACAGAAACAGCCTTCTTCATCAGGTTGTTTGGCCTTTTTAAGTCTGTCACTCTAAACACTAAGGTATTCATACACCACACCTACCTCTATGTCTTTTATGATTGAAATAATTATTTACCTGACGCTGTTTCATTTGAAATCTACAACCATTTTCTTTGTTTTGTTCAAATTTAAAATGATATGACTATATACACACCATGCTAAAAAAAAATTTGTCAACTAGCTCTCTGTACTCAGCTTCTTGTCCATTTTTGATACACACAAGACTGCCAAGTCATCTGAGTATTTTTGAGGATACCCGGACCCTGACTTGTGCTGGAAGTCTGAGGTGATCAGAGTGAAATAAAAAATGGTTTGAGTACATTCCCATATGATGCTGTTGCTGACCCCTAGTGAGACGCACTATCCTTCAGTCTCAAAAACGTTAGTCTGTTTATCAGGCAGTCTTTGATCCAAATGATTATTGCGCACTCCACTCATGTCTTCTGGAGTTTTTGAAAAAAAGTCAAAGGTCAGGTCTAGTTGTGTTGAATGCATTGTAGAAATCAAACAACACAATCCTCACATTGCTGCCTGTTTTGTCCAGATGAGAGTGGGTTTATTGAAGCGACTGTATGCTGGCATTTTCAAATCAGCAGCATCCGTTGATGTGGTTGAAAAACATAAAGCATAAATAAAGTTTTTTTTGATTGATTTGATTGAAGACAAACTTTTAAAACCAGAAAGGTCCATGGCCAAGTGGAAGATAAAAGAGAGGAGGTGTGATCCGGGAGCTGTGGGTCAAAGCTGGAATTTGATATATGTGGCTTCAATTAAGACATTACTTCAGCTTGTGTGATTTTAATTAGGTGCTTTTAGTTTTTAACAACCTTTTTTGCTAACGTTATGTGTTATGCGCTGAAACCTTAAGAGCCACAATTGTAGTAAGATGGATTTTTTTTTCTTTAATAATTCACAAATCTTTTTAACTCAGGAAATATACTCCACTATGCTTATCAAGTTCTTACACTTCTTAGATGACTATCTTTTTGAGTCATTTTATGACTTTATGTTTACATAGTTCTGTGGTGGGAACCCTGTCAGTGTCCAGTTGATTGATATACGGAATGACTGGATTAAAACTAAATCAACAGATGGACAAGCAAAAAAAGAGAGGGACTGATAGGTGGATGTGAATAAATGATTGAATGCAGAGAATGGAGCTAAAAGTACAAATAATTGTTCAATGTTTTCCCCCAAAAAATGAAATTTTTTTGGGGGGATCATTCAAGCTTTTTGACTATTTTCGGCAGAATTTCATCTTGTAACAATTTATAATGATGTGTCTGTCAATAAAGTGAATGTATAATCAGAGCAAAAGTAATACAAATGAAAGTTAAACTTAATTAAAAATAGGTCTACACAAAGTTTATGTATAAATGCATTAATGTTTTAATATCCAACGCGATTGTGTTATTTCCAGCTGCATCACTCAGCGGTATGTATATAATCATCTTACAGAGAGGTAATCACAGATGCAGTGACTCATGTTTCCATTGCACCATCTTATGTAAGTTATCCAACAGCTAGCCTGGATAGACAGTAAGTCCATCCGAACAATACCACCTGAAAGCCAAGCCATTGTGCACAAAATTTGTTTGTATTTTTAATTGACCGGAAGATCTTTGAAAACCAGGAGTACAAAAATGACAAGTTACCTGTGAGCAGCTCTTTCAGAGTGTTATACCAGGAGTATGTGTGTTCAGCGGAGGCGTTGTGGAGGTACAGTGTGTCCTCCTCCAGCTTCCTTTCTCTCCTACTGCAGTGGAAGAGAGCAAGGCCGAGCACCGGTCCCCCCGACTGCCGCCCCGCCGCTCTCCTCCTCTTCACCTTCACGGCATAGACATCCTGCAGCCGCAACGCGCCTGCCTGTAGCACGCTCACCTCACCTGCAGAGTGAGACAGGAGCAGCGTGCAAGGCTAATTAAGTCAAAATCTAAAACATGGGGCATCAGAGGTGGACAGATATAATGTATAGACATGGATGTGAGTGAAATGTTTAATTATAACATGTTTAAATGGTAAATAGATTATTGAGGGTTACATCCAGTTTATTACAGTGTTTTACAAGCTATGAATACCTAAACAGAGAATATTCTTCCATGCTGTTACGATGAAACTGCGGCCAATTACACAATATCATCTGCATAATTATTCTCCAATCTATTAGTTGGAGTAATACTTCATCACATCTTCCAGTTGTCCAGTTTAATCAGGATGGGAATCCAACACCTGATTGGTCCACGTCAGATTAAACCGCCTAATTCTTTCAGGATGCTGTCAGCAGAGTTAATGTCACACACTTCGTTATATAACACTCACATTTTATTCTTAGCACACGCACACATACAGAGTACATACTTGTTTAGCTGAAATAAGTTTGTTCCCACTGTCAATGGGGAACAGCTCTTCAAAAACAAGGAACCCATGAATAAACAAATGAATGGACACAAATAAAGAACAAAAAAAAAGAAAGGAAAAAAAAGTATTTCTCAACAAACAAATTTCATTATCAGTTGTTGTATTGTAAATCATTTTTCAAACTAACAATAACCATACAATTAGGCAAAGTAAAGGAAAAGATCAGTGATGCCGTCGTGCTTCAAGGGCTTAACAAGAGACTGAATTTTGTTTGGACTGCCCCTCATCAAGACATTGGCCAATCTGGATCAATTTGTCAAACCGTGATTGATGAAACGATGGGATGATAGAAAACAATACAAGTATTAATGCTATTGAATAAACATTCCTCCAACAAGTCTAAAATACTTTTAAATATAATAACAGTGTAAAATGGAAATGGTCCATTCAGACCATCTGAAATAGTCTAGAAAAATTATTATTTTTATTTATTTTTTTAACTGATGAAAAAAAAGAGGATGATCTGCGCTGACAGACGCTGCAAACATGGAGGCACTGTTTTTTGTTTTGTTTTTTTCCAGATGGAGTTAAGTTTCCTATCATGACCTCACAACCCACTGTGCCAACACACACACAACACACACACTACACAGCTGCAGTCCAGTCTCATGGTGACCAGGCCATGTGGTCACTGTAGGGAGTTTTGGATCATAGTGTGATCAAGCAAACACAAACAGATATCTGTTAGGGGACAATTACATACGACTACATCCTATACCTCCATATAAATTGGTTCTCATCATTAAATATACATGGAGGAGCAAAGAAAAATCTGCATTTGAAATATTACTGTTCGATAACAACAGCGGTAAGCCTGGACGGTTTTTGTTTTTCAAACACTACATTGCTAAAACATTTGGCTACTCTTATTTAAACGGATTATGTTGAGTGTTTTAGGATAGAAGGAAATTGTTTAATAATTAGATTTTTATATCGCTTATGATAAACCAAATTTCAAAAGAAATGCAGTTTCTCCCAGTGTTACGACCCTGTTATTGTTTGTTTTTGTTTTACATCAAACTGCTCTGACACACCGAGGTATCACTTCTGCTTTTAATTTTAATGCCAAATAAAAAGGTGCATGAAAACACTGTTAATTATAGTTAACGGTCAACATTTAGATTTTAAGAATTCAATTTTCTGTTAGTAGATCAGAGCCTTAAAAAAACTGAGAATTTGCCTCTAAAATCAGATTAGTGCATTCAGTTTTAGATCCAAAATACAACTTTTTTGTCAGCTGTAATACCCCTTAATTTTTGTCCATGTCTTATGTAAAAATAATAATAATATTAATAATAATAATAAAGTAACTATTTACAGCTTTACAGTACCACTATGGCTTCCCTATTGTCTGGAGTACAGTAGTATTACCATAACTCTGCAAAGGTCCAGTCAATCTTTAGAGATTCCAGGGCTTACAGTGAGCGGAGAGTCTGTGGTCTCTGTCAATACATGAATTATGAGGTATATTACAAACATTATCGCAGCAACTTATAATTCTAATACTAACTTCAAGTTCTCTTGGGTAAAGGAATTGAGGCTTTCCTATCTATTTTGCAGCCACAATACCAAAATATGTCCAACTTGCCATTGTAGTCTTAGTAGACAAAAGTTTAAACCTAAAACCAACATCTGCATCTGATGGCTCAGGTTTCACTTTCCAAGCAAAAATAAATTAGTTCAATTCCTGTTTAGAAA
>JAVLVB010000713.1:1713433-1740302 GCA_032876305.1 Orestias chungarensis | reverse complement strand
GTGTGTGTGTGTGTGTGTGTGTGTGTGTGTGTGTGTGTGTGTGTGTGTGTGTAGGGGGTTTCTCATGCATAAACATGATCATTTTCATAAATTAAAATCTTGCCTGCAGAACGAACATCTGTGCCCTTCACATACACACACAGACACACACACACACACACACACACACACACACACACAGACACACACACACACACGCATACACACCGATCCTTGTTTTGTCCTTCACATAGTGGGACAGTATTATTACTAAGGTTGTAGTCTTTTCACTTCTGTCAATGTGAAATTTTGCCAATCCTTAACTCTTTTTTTAGAGGATTTTCTAACTAAATACTTGAGAACATTAAACAAACCGTTTATATGTGTTTTTTTCACTTCCATATTGCAATTATGGATGTATTTCAGGTATAAAAGCTGGGTTTTATTGTGATGTTGTGTTGTCATTGCAGATTAATTGAGTCTTACAGGCGGATCACATGAAATTCCTTTTTAATAAAAGGCCTTTATAAACATCTATCTTATAAAATATGAACAGGAGTCACATTAAATGATGACATCACGCTACAGAGTCCATATAAAAAGCAAAAAACATAAAAACAACGTGAACAACGTTAACACTTCAGCCCGACATCGCCTCACTCATTGACCCCAAAAATATAAAGTAATCTTTATTTATTAATTGCTTCTTTTTTTTTTCTTTCAATATTTGGAATCGTCATCTGACCATTGCTCAGACTTTTTTAAACAAAGATTGCATAGTTTCCTCCAGATTATTGCTCATTGATTATTTTTTAAATGACAACGCGGACACTGACAAGACATTCAAAGAGCGTCTCCTGCCAGGCGAAGCGCTACAAAGAAGATTAAAATCACCATCGTAGAGAGGAGTTAAGAGACCCCGATGTGGACAGAGAGATGCAAAGCAAGGACAGACTGAAAGACAGTGATGGTAATCTAGAAGTCTCGATCAGTCTCACGCTCCCTCATCCTCAGGAGTCGTGAAATATGGCGTTTAACTGGGCGTTCATCAGCCGCTCGTGGTGCGAGTGTCCGTCAAACCCCATCAGCTGTTCCACCTGCGGGTTGAGACCCCCGCCACTGTATATGGAGGGGTGGCCTCCGGCTCCTCCGCCACCGTAGTGCACGCTGAAGGAAAAGCCCTTGTCGTAGTCGGAGGCCGGGACCGGCTCATGCTTGAAGGACGAGAAGTTACCATTGATGCTAAGGGGCGGGCTGAGGGGCGGGTCGAACGCTGGGGCGTCCGACACGAGGACGCCATCGAAGAAAGGTTCCATGGAGCCGTACGGCTGACCTTTGATCTGATGGAAGATGTGGGAAGGGTCCATGGTGCCGTAGGGGGGGCTGGGCAAACCGGCGGTCAGTCCGGGGCTCTGGTAGGGGAAGTGTCCCGGGTAGGCGGGGGCACCGGTGGGGGGAAGGTGCGTGGGCATGTCTGGCGTCTGCTCCGGGAGGAAGGTCCGAGGGTTGAGCTGGAGGCAGCCTGCCACCAGGTTAGTGGTCGGCTGAGAAAGACCTGAGAGCACAGAGAAACCCTAGGGTCAAATGGGATTGGGAGTGAAATGGGATCCCCTGATAGTTCTATCAAAGTGAAGGCCATCTCGTGAAGTGCTATCCAGGAGTCATTATGAGGGCTTACTTTATGTTTTAAGCTCGACCCACAGATCAAACCTTTACTTTGAAGTCAAAAAGGAAGTAGTCCTTGAGAGATGCTCTGCTGGGTTAACCAAAAGGACTTCTCACCTTACATCAAAACCACAGAGAAAGCTGCTGTGTTCATCTGTTCTTTTTTTTTTTTTTGTCTTTCCATTTTCTAGAACTTTCTGCAGAAACTCACAGTGGCAGACAAAATTAAAAGAAATTTGTAAGCACTGTAAGAATATCAATACGAGTTAATCGTCAGCAGCTACTTTTATTAAAGTAAGTAATTGTTATTTTGTAGTTTTTAAATTCGCTGCATTATATATGATTGGCTCTGTGGTTCCAAAGCAAAAAACATGCAGGTTAATCAAACCTGAAGTGGATCATTTTACATTTACCAGAGATTTTTAATAAATGCTGTTAAAGATTTGTGATTTCTGTATCCTGTTTGTAAAAGACTCCTTAGTAAGGGAGCGTTAGACATGTTTTTGGGGGATTGGTCTTGACAAGTAAAAACAAAAGATGGACGTTTACTTTTTAATAAATTATTGCTAAACTTTTGTCTCATTCCCCCTGACCCTATTCTTGATATTGTCTTCAAGCCTCATTAGCTTCATGTCAATAACAATAATGTTAGTACTTCATATTTGAAAAGTGAACATTTTTTAAGCAGCTAAAACAAAACTGATATGTATTGTATGGCCATATAAAAAGTTTCTCAAACTTTTAGAACATTTCTTCATCTCTGAGGAATCACAGGTGGGAAAAGTGAACTGCCAATTTGGGCTTAACGTTGAACTCATTGGAATTGTGTGCATTTCACTCTAATTTCACTCTAATTTAAATAGGTTATGTGTGACATGATATTGTCGGGGGACTAGGCTGCTGGGCTTCCTACCTTTGCAAAGTGCCTGGACGAAACTCATGAGGTCGGGGGCCTTGCCAGAGCGCAGGACCTCGCTGAGAGCCCAGATGTAGTTCTTGGCGAGACGCAGGGTCTCGATTTTGGACAGTTTCTGGGTTTTGGAATAACAGGGGACGATTTTTCGGAGACTCTCCAGAGCGTCGTTGAGCCCATGCATGCGGTTCCTCTCCCGGGAGTTGGCTTTCATTCGACGGATCTTAAATCTGGACGGGAAGAAACGGAGTTATTAAATAAATGTATTGGGAAAGAGTGGCAGGTTCAGATTTAGCCAGAGTGGCTCACTGCCCAGGGCAGAATGACCTGGGGGAGTACCATGAGCATAAAAAAAGCAAATGATCTACTGTTTACTTTATGTCTTTTCAACAAGATGTAGACATACACTGTAGTGTTGTGTACAGTTTAAGAACAGTTAAAATAAATAAATAAATAAAAATATTTTTTAACTGCATCTGAAGTTGATTTGCCGCTCCAAATTCATGGCCTAAGTTATTTATTTATTTATTTTAAAGAGAATCTATATTAATTAAACTGTTTTTTGTTCAAATCTATTATTAATTATGAAAAAATACAGTTGTCAAATATATTAACTTAATTTAATATGGACCTGTCCTAAATTTCCTCTTTTCAAATTCTCTGCAATTTTTGGCTTTTTCGCCACAAAAGACAGAAGCAAAGTACTGAAGTGTGACAAACTAAAGTGCATGTGAGATAACCGCATCAATTGGGGTACCGTAGAAAGTTTAACATAGTTAATGTTGTGGACCGACACTCTCTTATGGATTTGAGCTGCAGGTTTAAAACATTTTGTCAAATATAAATAAAAAAATTTATACTACAAATAAAAGCAAAATGTTATCCATATTGAACTACTTTTCATGAAGTGATTATCATATGCACCATTGGCACAAAACACTATGTTTCCTACAAAAACTATAGAAATAAAAAAAAATCTGGAAAAAAAAAAAGCACCAACTCAGCTCAGATGTTAAATTCATTTCATGTGAAACTGAAACTTTCTGAGAGGTTTTGATTATTCTGAACTTTCTGATCTGAGCAGAATTTAGAGAGTTTTTATTCCATAATTCCAGTGCAGTGTTTTATGACAACTTTTTACATTTTCTTTCGTCCATGTGGCTCAGAGAATGATCCATACCTCTGAAGACGAGCCTTGGTCATCTTTTTCTTCTTCGGCCCTCGCCTCTTGGGCTTGCTCTCGCCATCCTCCTCTTCCTCCTCGTCTTCCTCGTCGTCTTCATCGTCGTCCTCCTCCTGGTGATGGAGCCGGTCCTCCTCCTCCTCCTCCCCAGTTCCAGTTCCTGCTCTCTCCGTCTCTCCTCCGGCAGGGCTGCAGAACTCCCTCTGCTCGTCCGAGTCTGCAGCCTGGAGCTCCTCCCTCACAGATCTGGTCATGATGCTGATTCTGAGTCGGGCGGAAAAGTTGGTCGATCAAAAATATATTATTTTCATGCATTATTATTATTATTATTATTATTATTACGTCTAATTAGAATAATTATTAAAAGAGAGCGTTTAATTATTACTTTGCCTTCGAATAATCGGGCGTTGTTTTAAGTTAATTGGAAATTGTTCTTTTTTTCTGCTTTTACATTTAAAAAAACAACAGGCATGATGTAAATGTTAAACTTTATTGCGTTTAAGTGAAATTTAAAATAAGAATAAAGGGAAGGATACATTTTAATCTTACTTCTTTCTCAATCCCATATGTGCGCATTGAAAAAAAAAACGGACTAAAAGTTTTATAATTGTACTGCAAAATAAATAACTAATAATAATAATAATAATAATAATAATAATAATAATTAACTCAAAGTTGGGGTATTCCGCATCCTATTATGGTTTCATTTAAATAAATCCGACGTCGGTTCAGTTTATTTGATTATACATATTATGGTTTAAAACATTGCAAGATGTCCATTTCATCTATTTTTATTTATTTTAATAAATAACAAAACAAATACAAAAAAAAAAATTTAAGAATTTTTAAAAAACGGAACAAAACTGAATCCAAAAAGGTCATTTGACCTCTTTGGTTTGGCTCCGTTTAAACGAATCTTTCAACAGACTAACGCAACAAAACAAACAAACAACAAATACATAAACAAATAAGCCAATAAATAAATAAAGTTCATTTGTCCCGTTATTAAAAGATGACAACATTCCGTTTGGCCATGAAAGAAAAGTTCTAATTGGTTAATAAAAAGTTTTTTTTTTTTCTTCATTTCTTTTTTTTTTTATGTGGACCAGAACATTTAAAAACATAATTTAGAGTTAAACAGCAAATAAAAAAAACTCTTTTTGTTTTGTTTCTGTTTATGAGTCTTTAAACCAATTTAGTCTCCATCACTGCTCCAGCATCAATAGACACAATCCTATAGCAATTCAGCAGATTTTGTCACCCCTCATAAAGACCCTGTTAATAAAACTGAACTCCTACCTGTTGTCTGGTGATCGCAGCTCGTCAGTTCCCCGGCATCTCCGTCCGTGTCCGTGCGTGACTGTGCGTGGTCTGACGGGAGTGTTCAGTGCGTGGGATGCTGCTGGCTGTTTTTTTTATACCCGGCCGCGCGTGCACGCCCTCTGACCCACGTGCGCGCGACGGGGCCCGTGAGGAATTAGCATATCGACGTCCACGCCCTCCCGGCACGCGCCATATGGTGCTAACGTCACTGAAACTGCCCCGGGGATCACGTGATCAACGTTGCAGGGAGCCTCTCTCTCTCTCTCTCTCGCTCTCTCTGTCTGTCTTTATGAGGAAACTTAACCATCTGTCAACGCAAACACCCTAATAGAAGATGAAGCCAGCATCCTCCTCTTCCTCACTGCTGTCTCCAACCTTGCATCCTAAGTATGGAAGATAAAATACTTGATGAGGATCCATAATAGCTGAAATTACAGTCTTGAGAATGAAAGTGATCTCACATTCTTTATTCTAACTTGTGACAATCAGGTGTGTGTGTCTTTTTCAAGTTCTCAACTCTCTTGACATCACAAAATAGTGTTGCTCTAAGAAACTCAACAAATCGCTGTTTGTTGTAAGCTGATGATAAAAGTGTTGATCATACATAGAATAAGGTGAGAACAAGTGGACACCTGTGCCAGCCATCGAAAGTGGGATTTGCTTGACGTGCTACTGTTGTCGTTGTGCATTTGAATATTACTTTGTTGTATTAGAATTACTCGTCGCATATTGTTGCATTATGGATGAATTCGGCTGCATTTGTGGGAGATGTAGCAGAACGGAACACGTGAAGAAAGTAGAAAATTCGGTTTTGGGGGAGGCAGTGTGATGCTGTGGGGGCGAAACGTGACTCACTGGAAAAAAAAAAAAAAAAAACTCAACCCGGCTAAGCATTAGCAGAATTAGTTTATACCTCATGTTTAGAGTGACTAGCACAACTGATGCCATCGCACAGGAAGCGAGGTGATCAGCATCCAAAGGCATGGGCAGGTTTTGGGGATTCTGGGCTTCTAAATAATGTTTGCTAAGGCTCGTGTTTTGGGTAAATAAATTAACTGCCAAATATTTTAGGCTTCTTCAAAACTAATATAACATTGTAACATTTTCATAAGTCAGAGCCTCGTACAGTAACTCTTCTGCTTAACCCACAAACTAACCTTCATCACTGAGGCCTGTAATAACAACTTACTTTCTCTTCGGTCCATTTCCAAGAGAAGCTTTTTAAAAAAACAAACCAACAAACACCTTCTTTTAAGACTAGTTTCACCGAACCATCCGTTTTACTTCTACTTGAGCAGTTTCATTTTGAAGTAATGCTATTCTTAAGATGTATTTACTTTTATAGGTCTCAACGTATTCTTGAGAATACATTGACACCTATAAAAGTAAATTATGTTGTTGCTGAAACTACTTTGCATTTTTCTAACATCCGTTCGGGTTAAGATGTAATGTTGGGGCTTTGTTTGTTTTTGTTTTTGTCTTTTTTAATTTATTATTATTATTATTATTTGTAGGTATTATTTTTATTAGATTTATTTTTAAAAATGTCTTGAAACTACCAGACATAAAATGATGCACTTTATTTTTTGTGTTACTTTTATTTGATTTAACAAACTTACATTTTTTTAACTGAACACATCATTTCCATGAATTAAATTCAACCTAATAAATGGTTAAACAGTACTGGAGTCTGCTTTTAACCAAATATGTTTCTAATATTGAATAACATTATAGATGCCTAATTTTACCTTTTCTTCATATATATATATATATATACATATATATATATATATTTATATATAATGATACTACTTTTACAGGTGTACCTTTTGACATCTTCATCCACCAAAATGAGGTAAATAAGCATGAGAAGAAATAAAGAATTTACAACTTTATGAAGTTTATCACCATCAAGCATTCATAAAACAAAGAACAAATCTCAACAAATCTCTCCTTCAATTTGCAAAAACGATCCCCTGTAGCAGTAAATATTACTGCAGATATGGGGACACCTCTGAAGACATTGAGAAGGATCCTCAAGGCTTTCCCTGATGTTCTTTATTTTATTAATAATCTTTCTTTCTATTACAATCAATTGACTTTGTAAAGTTTAAAATGGAAGATATTTGTAATGTGTAATTTCTTGTAAATATTAATTTGTCCAAACAAACAAACAAAATAAAAAGAGAAAAAAAAGTAATCTAGATCTAAAATACACACACCTTTGGATCATAATAACATATATTGTCTTTTTTTTAAAGGGACTGTATAAGACCTGCTGTACTCAACACCTGTTCCAGTAATCTTCTGTTAAATTTGCTTCAACATGATGTATATCAAAGAGTTCATTCAAAGAAATCTGCACCTGAACATAAAAAATGGAGAAATTAACTAAAAGGAGATTCACACCGCTACTTTTCTAACTTCCTGCAGTAGTTGCCTGTGTTGCACTGTTAACACAACATTTAATTTTGTAGCTGCGTAACTTTTCTTTCTGTCCTAAGTGTAATAGTTGTAAACGTTTTTCTGGTAGTAATGCCACTTAAAAAATGTTGTTGTTGTAATAACCTAATTCAGTAGAGTGGCTTTTTTCCTTAAGTGATACCCTGAACTAATTTAGTCTTATTTCCCAGTCTGTGTTGCTTTGATCCGCTCAAGCGAAGAAAATCTCTTTTTTTTTTTATACGAACACTCTTAAAATAGTTAATTTTGGCTTCACCTAATTCTCAAACATGAGCCTTGATGAAATTAAGCGGCAGCAAACATCCCAGAAGGATCTGTGCTTGATTTTCAAAGAAACAGCTGGAGTTCTTTCAGCGTTGCCTCTCACAATGTTAAACCGTTTTGTTCAATTTCCATTCAGAAAAGATGAAAAAATTCGAAATCAGTTTAATTTTGATAATTATATTGATGTGTTTTATATTTATTAAATTATATATTTACAAGATGTTATCTTGGCAGAGGAAGTCGTCTGAAATTTTTGGGCCTGTGTTATGTGTAATGTAATGTTAATTCAGACAAAGAGACTTAAAAAGTTAAATCATTCTCATCCAGAGGTGGATAATAACTAGTAATATTTACTCAGTTACATGTATTTGAGTTACTTTTGTTTTTTTTCTCATTTGACTTAAATTTCTGAATACTCAACCTGCTGTAAGTAATCTCACTAATGAGGAGCAAATATGTTTTAATCAATTTCCTCTACGGTTTATTTTAAAGTGGGACTCGTTGTTTGTATACAGGTTTTTTTTTTATGCCAATGTTATTTATTTTGGTTGTTTTCTTTATGCAGCTCGCGTTGTGCCCGTTTGAAGGTCAAGTCATCGTAGGGTAAAGAACACTTGAAGTGTTTCTTCACTTTAGTATTTGTTAGTTTGTGACAGTTTTTTGTTGGTAAATATTGTTGTAGTCTTTAAAAATTGCACATCTACTGATAATGTTATTATAAAGTATTACCCAGTACTTAAGTAGCCTTTCTCTTACAAAAGTATTCTGTAGCACTACTACTTCTACTTTAGCATGACTTACATCCACTCTACCCACCTCTGTATCCTGCAATCTGTTTTCCCTGAGGAGGAGGTGAGGAGTATATTAGATTTTTTTTTAATAAAAACAAGCAAGCATTAACTAACTTGCCCCCACTGAGGATGTCAGACTGACCAGGAAAGAGGGATTTGGACTTTAGAACAGGCTGCTCAGCAGTGCAGAGGTTGTTATAGTGATGACAGGGTGGCTGGCGGCTGGTAACCAGGCAGCTTTGGAGGACTTGTGTGTCTGCACATCAATGCGGCCCCACTGACAGCTAATGGTTAACCTCAAAATCAATCTCTGCTTGGATTTATGAAGGCACAGCCTCAAGGGCTATCTGGTTTGTAGAATTAACAAAAAGCAAAAGAAAATAAAAGAAAATGAAGCAATTGGAATTTTATTTGACCCAAATGCATCTTTTTATGTGTAAAATGTTGAACACGAAAAAAATCTGTACTTATTTCTATACTTGTTTGAAGAAAAACACACAAAACAAGTTGAATAATAATTATTCTACTGCGTTGACTGAGTATGTGTGTTTTAGTAGTTCTCAGCTCCTGCGTGTGTTAGAAAAGGTCACATCACCCTATTCATGAAGAAAAACACCTTCAGTAGAGTATCCAGTAACACCAGAATCCACAATACACCAACTCCACAGTAAATCATTCAGTATATTTCCACAGACATGGAAATTAAGTTATTTGGGCAAATGTTGAAATAAAAAAAAAAAAGAAGAAAGTTTTTTTAATTTTTATATGGTCTTTGTGTTAAGTTATAAAGTTATTTGAAAGTGTATCTTAAATCTAATATGTTATTGACTGTCAAAGTACAGTATATGTACAAATGAACAGGGTGACACGGTTTTAACATCTCTTAAATGTTATGTTGAAGAACTGCCTCAAAAACAGGTGCAGCAGTGGATTTGTGCAGTTTTATTGGCGCATGGTTTCCATCTAGCGGTCAAATGAAGCCATTGCATGTAATTCTTGTGTTGTCGTTTTAATTAAATTAATTGTCGGGATTGTGATTGTTTATATGTTTCAATTGCTTGCATGTGTATGTTTTTTTTATTATTACAAATGACCCCTTATAACAAAAACCCCAAACAAACCGAATATTCAATCATTGGCGCCATTCAATCACTATAAATCATTCAAGTGACCCGTTTGAAGGGAGTCACGTGATAAACACTAAGTAATGTAATGTAATATAATATTTTGGGTTATGTATCTGAATAACCATAATTTGTCAGAGTTATTCCTTTTTAGTTTTCTGTAATTGTGTATTATTTATGTTTGAATATCCACATATGCGCTCAAAACTAGTCTGAAAACCCCCCAAAATGGAGGTTATGGTTAAATGTAACTAAAAGTTATGATTTTACTGCTTCTCTTGATGAACGAGTGTTTTTTTGTTTTGTTAAACTACTTTAATGGAATCTAAAATCTTGAATGTTTTTTAATCATAAGATGATAAATTATTAATATCCAGAACAGGATAATAATGTAATGGGTGCTTCTGGTGTGTTTTTTCCAATCATCTGGAGCTTTTATCAGATTTAAAAATGTATGAAACAAAAAGGATAAAACATTTCTGTTTTGGCACATACCCTCCCGCATCAGTAAGCAATCACCCGGCTCTATTGAGGATCTTTCTGAACTTTCTGAACTAATGTTAGCTTGCTTCATCTTTTTTTATGTATCACTTGTTGATAATTAACCCAAACATTTTACTTAGAAGGTCATTATTATTAACAAATGGTGTTTTAGCAGCTCACCTGAGGAATCTTTAAAGAAAAGATGTAGACTGGGTTTAGACTTCTTGTTTTGTTGTGGAGTCCACATTTTCATAACTCATGGATGGCAGCCAGTTTTGTATTCATCAGACGATCAATTGTGCCAAATAAACACTGCGGAGTTTTATCTATTTACCTGTGGTGATTTGAGACCGGCATTTTTTGTAAAGACTTAATCCTTCTTACTTTTCTCTCTTTGTTTACTATTTATGGTTGAATATCCATACAGGAGCTCAAAAATAGTCTCAAAATCAAAATAGAGGTTGTGGTCTAACTAAATCTAGCTAAATATTAAGGATGATAATTGTTATAATATCATTATTTAAACTATTTCCTCCGGGATCATTAAAGTCTATCTTATCTTATCTTATTAGACCGCTTCTCTGGATGAGAGTGTTTTTTACCACAGTAATGTAATCTAAAATCTTGAACGGATTAAATCCTAACATGATACATTTGTAGTATTGCACGTAGCACAAAGGTTTATACATGAGAAATTTGAATGAAACATGATCTTAGGTTTATTGGGGCGAAGGTTGTTAAAGCTTTACAAATTGAAACCCTTGACCGAGCAGCGTGTTGTAGTAGCAATTCTAATCCAGCAGGGGTCGCCGTTTCCCGCCTGCAGCGCTCAAAGGACACGCCCCCTCCCCCCCACCTCCTCCTCGCGTGCTGCTGCTGTTGCTGCAGCTGGTTTCAGGAAGCGGAAGCAGGAATGTTGGAGTGAGCGTGTTTAATTTAGAAAAGTTTGGACGCTTCTGACAGCTTGAGCTCAGACTCGGTTGAACAGCGAAGAGGACGTGACGGTGAGTGAGTCTCTGGTGTCT
This sequence comes from Orestias chungarensis, assembly GCA_032876305.1. Lineage (NCBI taxonomy): Eukaryota > Metazoa > Chordata > Actinopteri > Cyprinodontiformes > Cyprinodontidae > Orestias > Orestias chungarensis. The sequence continues at coordinate 1,729,089 of JAVLVB010000713.1, read as the reverse complement.
CCCTGTTGTTTGTTCTCTGTGTGTCCTGCGTGTGAGCGAGTCTCAAAACTGCGGCTGCTGCAAGTCAGCGTGTCCTTAGAGCCTGAAGCTGAAACAGCAGGTTGGGCTGACACAGGAGGGAAAAAACGACAACAGTTTTAACATTGGCAAAAGTTAGTTTGCAAAGGAAAACGAGGAGAAACATGTAGTTGTAGGCTGTGTTTGTGGGAGTTGTCGTGTTTCTGTGTTGTCTTCAGTTACATGGATGATGTGTAACAGCCTGGATGGCTACAAACCTCAGACATGCATGCAGACACATGGGACTCCTCCTGTTTGGTGTAAACACTTTTAACTGACTGGATCCTTTGTGGGGAGACAAAGAAAGCAGATGGCTTTTTCTTATTTATTTAGAGTTATTCATCAGAATAACCAAATTAGTGTAGTGTATATATATATATAGCCATGTTTTCAGTCAACGTTTCTCCATTTAGATATTAAGACAAGAGATTTAATTTGAAGATCTCGCCGTAAAAATAAAAAAAGACAGATTTTTCAATAAGCTGCAAGCTAGTGTGAAAAATGTCACCATATGCATTCAGTGAGACATCCTTTATCTTTAGTATATCTAATTATGTGCTTGATGATACTTGAATGGACAATTATTTCAGATTTATTAGGACTCGTTTCTATTTGTGAACTTGTTTCGAAGATGCTTCTGTTATATTCACCTTCTAGGTTTTTATTTTAACAATAATAAGGTAACTTGTCACTTAAAAAACTAAATCTATCAATAGTTTTTGGCCAAGGGGATGAAATTCACACTACATTCGGTAAGACGTGGTCTGCGGTTGTGCTCTACTGGATGTTTTTCATGCGTTCCACTAACACTGTGTCAACTAAACATACTCCAGTTTATTATTTATGAAAATGTTTTGGATTCCCCCCATACCCTCCCGCATGAGTAATTAAACACCCCACTCAGAGGATCTTTTTTTAACTTGGACTGTGCTGAGGGGCTAGGCTAATATTAGCTGACTTAATCTTTCTTTTGATATCACTTGTTGATAATTTGGCTCGTAATAGTTTTCCTTAGATTTTCCGAATAATCGCGGTGAAGAAACCCTAAACGTTGCCAAAACCCAACTGCGCATGGCTAAAAGAAAAAAGGGCAGAGCGGGTTCAGACTTCCTGTTTTGTTATGGATCCAGACAGGAGTCCAAACTCTGATAACTCACTAGTGGGAGTAATTTCGTTGGAGGTTAGAGTGAAAACTCTTTGGGGTTTATTTGTTACCAGAACACTGTACAGAAATATTTGACTGATTATTGATATATTTATTTTTGCTCAGATCCTGGGCAGCAAGGTTGCGAGTAATGAACTTCTGCTTTGGTCTTGTAATATACATTTGTACTCTTACGTTAACCTGAAGGCTTGTGAATGCTTAAAATTACACAGCATGCATCGAGCATATTGAAAACAGCTGGAGTGATTATATTATGTGTGTTTCGGTAGTTATCCCCGATTACTTGAAAACATCTTTTGCAATTACATTGCTCGTGATTCTCTATTTCTAGGGGAATCGGTAAAACTGAGGTATGTTTGGAATTCACCTCGTCCAGTTCAGTTTTCTTTAAATTGTATTCATTTAACGATATCGGTGTGATATCTGTTGACTTTGTTCGTGCATTATTAGGGGGATCTTGCAATGTTAAAATCACAATATTTCCCACTGAGGTGACAACAGAGTGACGGACAAGAGACAAACCATAGGTAAGCCTTGCAAGTTGTTTAGACGGTGAAGGAGGCAGAGAGCAGCGCAACGATAAACCAATTGCTGGAGGTCAAGTGCCGTATCACAACCACAATGTCTGCCATCAGTAGCAACTGGGAAGCTGGAAATGTACTGCAGACAGTTTAAGGGTAAGCCACTGTACTGAGACCTACAGAGATCTTAAACAACATCTTAGAACGAAATACATCAGCTTGTTGATTTAATGCCATTTAAAAAAAAGAAAAAAGTATAAAGACCTTTTGGCAAAATAAATTTGAAGTTGTCTTGAGGGCAGTATTACAATCCTATCCCCTGTTGTTCCTGTTAACTTGGTATCATAGTTTTAAATATGAATAAATCAAGTGCCGTTCAGCACGGCCTAATAAATGGGTGGGAGAGATACTTATAAATTAAAACTACTTTATTTGTAAGTTAAAAGCCTGCTAATATAAGTGAATATAACTATATTCCTTAAAAACCGTTAAAAACCTTTAATCAGGTTTATAAAAGTCTTTTACATGCCATGGTTGTCATGGAAAAGTTACAGAAGTCATAAAATTACAGTAGGTTATTGCTATGTACTCTGATCTTTGTAATTGATCAAATAATTATTTCAACACACAGGGAAACCGATTCCGAGGAAAAACGGCACTGAGCTTTGAGCGCAAGATGGTCAGGCAAAGAGAGAGTGAAATAAAGTGCTGACTATACTATAAAAATAATTTTAACTGTCAATCCATATCATATTACAAACAATACACAGACTTCATATACATATACTAACAAAGCTTAATATTTTACAAAATATGGCTCTTAAGGTCATAATTAAACTCTGTAAATATGAGGTTAACACATCATGTTTTTACATATTCATTCATTTCCTTTTAGAATTTGAATGAAATTGTCTCATTTTTATACGTGCCATAAGTGCAACCACGGACACTTTGCCATATTCTTGCAGAAAATGGTCCAAATGTGACAAATTTGCTGTCAAAACAGATCAGTTTTGTTTCTTCTTTGTCTTGCGGCAGTTTCTAAGTGTTTGGATTTTGTCTGCTGACTTTCAAAGCTGGATTTCAAATGCGTGTCTGTTGCAGTAGAATACAAACTGAGCAGAACAAGAAAACCGGTCTTTTATAATTGCAGTAGATTTTTTTTGCAAGGCAGACAGTTAAATTTGACCCAGCTTGGGTTGAAAGGAGCAACTTGTTTGGTGCAATTAGGAAAACCGGAGGAACATTGAAGTCTCAACCAAGCTTGGCAAGAAAGCGTGTTCCCTCTAAAATGTTGTTGATGTCTGCTTGGTGCTGAAAAAAGATTAAGACATTAATTTATTTATGATTGGTTAGTTTAAGCTGAACCTACAGATGTTTAACTGTCTTGCTATCAAGCTTTAATTAAAATAAACGATAAAATTGCCTTTGATTTTTCTCATAGTTGTGTTTGAACACGACGAAATGATTTTCCCATACACTTTTACCGACAGTAGGAGTACATGACTGCAAAATCAACACCGTGGTCGGAATGATAAATATTTGCTTTTGAAACTGAAACTGACCCCGGCAAAAGGTGGCGCTGACCTCCCGCTCACCTGGTCCAGGCCGTAAATGCAACCTTGCATGCATTTCATGTGTTTTCCCTTCCCGATGAACGCATACATAAAGATTACATCTTGGGGGTTTTTTGTGGGGAGTTGGAACTAGTTCTGATTTTTATTTTTATTCTTGGAGATATAGAAGAGATTAGCGGTTTAAAAAAATAATAAAAATAAAATTAAAACAAATGTAAAGCGATTAGTTTTGAATTCCTGCTGTTGGCAATTTGACTCCATATTTATCCATCTAAGCGCTGCCATCAATTGTGAATGGGAGCTCAGTCCCTGAGTGTCCTCCTGTCCTCGCCTGTAACATCAAGCCGGACACCATTGATGGTATAACGTTTGCTTCGAGCCTGGCTTCTGTCAGTCGACGGGGCAACTTAGGATCCCTGCTGGATATTCATGCCAATGATGGGCCATCCTCCTCTCACGGTGACACCCAGTTTACACTGAACTAAAAGCGAGCACGGCCAGAGAATCCTCACAATTCACATAGTTTATTGTACAAGTGTGCAACAAAGACTTCGAGTGCCTTTTAGAACGATTTACATTTATGGTCATTTATCACCTTTTCGTGTTTTTATTAATATTACATTTATATAAGTCATGCGCATCCATATTTCTCCAGCTGAAACTGTAGTAATGTTCATAAACCACTTTTTTTTTCTTATCTTTCTGCAGGATATGAATTTAATTACTGATTTCTGTTGAAATCACCAGATTTCTGTTAGTATCTCTGGGTTTATACTTTATTTTAGAATAAATTACAATCAGGGACCGCGTGTAATCAACGCATTAGAAAATCTTACATTTTGGTAAAATATATATTGGAAAGAACTTCTCACAAGAAAACATACAAAACTTTGATCTTGTAATAAATTAAGCGTTTGTTTTAACGTAGAAAAATCCATTTATAGGCTAAGATTTGTCACGTTTTTCAGGCTCTCAAAGCTCCAAAGGATGTTCATTATTTAATTTGAAGTTAAAAATAAAGTGTTTCAGTAAATGAACAGGGCTATGTTAAGGTAATTTCGTAAGACGTTGCGTTACTCATGGTTTTTAACAAACAGGAAGTAGTAGAAAAGGTTTGCAACATTTCATAAAATTGAGGAATTGGTTTTGAATTCGGCCATTTCCATCTTTTTGTAAGGCAATGCTTCAAAATGCAGGTGAAAATCGTTGATGGAAACGCGTCATCTCCGACGGGTTGGTTCCCTGTAAGATTGTCAACACAATGTTAATGTCAACGAAACGCCCATCTGACGACGGATGGTTGTTTTCACTTTCATATTTTGACAACCACGAAACTATTTTCTTGTTCACAAATGATTGTTAATGAGTCTCTCCTTGATGGTTCATTTAACCTTTTTAAGATTTTTATCTGCTGAAAGAAGAGTTGCCCTTTTTTTTTTTGGCACAAGTTATCGAAAATCATTCCAAAAACAAGTTTTAGTTCTTGTATTTTTTTTATTGACTGAGTGGCTCTTCTAGTGTTTTCTATGTGACAGTGTACAGAATCCAAGGTATCTGGTGAATGCAAAGAAAAAAAAAAAAAAAGAAAGGTTGGGCAGGTGATTGCAGAGATGACTATCAGTTTTAAGTGGGCGGCAAATCAGAGTCTAATCTTCACAACATGTTTTTGCTCTGTGTGCTGCAACTTTACTTCTCATGAGGCTAAAACTCTTCTGAAGCCGCCTACGGAGAGTTCAAGCCGTGGTTGCTTTGTCAGTGAACGAGGTACATGAAGCAGGAGGGATCAGATTTGCTTCAAGAACATGAGAAATGTTTAAGCTTCTTTAAGGAAAGGCTGCTTTTCAAGTTTGGTTGTAAGTTTACAAATTTAATACAAGAAATTTGGACAATATGCAAAAAATAGAGAATTGTAATTTTCTTTTATTGTTTTTTTATATATATATATATATATATACAACAAATTTTGATGCAAAAATATGTTAAATACAGTCTTTTTCGTGACTATTTGTTTAATGGATCAAATCTTTGTAATCTGTTAATTATTTTTGTCTCTTAATTTTTGGCTATGCCTTCATCTAAAAGCAAGTGAAAAGGGCGAGTACTCCCTATTTCAACGACAGCAGGCGCCTGCGTTTTACCAGTCATCCCGACCGCCGCGTTGTTTTGAAAGATTTTTTTGAAATCTTCCTGTGTTGAAATCGCCTCGTTTGAGTTTTAGGCGGCTGCTGTGTGACTTCATCAGCGTGAACCGGCAAGATCTGACCCCCCCCCAAAAAAACGGAGGTTTCATTTTTGCTCCTTTTTAGTTTAATTCAGGGCTTTGTAGTGGAGAAGCTGCTGATGTGGAGGTAAATGACCGTCAGACTGGTGGTAACCATAACGCACCACGTTTGCTCCCTGTCACGCCGTTGTTGGGTTCTGCCTTTCCAGTTTGTTTTGCATTTTTAGCAAACGTCTTAAAATAGATGCACCCCTTTCTCTTATCCCTCAACATCTCCCTCTTTTTGTCACACAGGAAGTTGTCCTGTTCTTCTCTCTAAACACTTATTTCCTGTTTCACACGTTCTCATTCAGAATTGCCCTATACACGCTCTTCTGGCTAGATCTATCTTCCCCTCTGTTCTGCTCTGTCGTTCTTTCACTCCATCGTATTTTTCCTTCACCTTCCCATGGTTTTCAGATGGGGCCGGATTAGGTCCCTGTCTGATCTCTGGTGAGTTAAATGAGGACATTGGCAGAACTCTCACGCATAGTTTCCCTTTCTATTCTGCGCAGTGACCAGGCTGGGCTGCAGAGTGTCGCCACTGTTGCTGTTCAGAGAATAAAACTATTGCACTTTCAAAAAATCTTCTAATTAAGTTGTAACAATGCAAATAGACCTGTGCCGTTTTAACAAACTATTCACACGGTTTAGTTTCTAAAAAAAAATACAAAGAGAAAAAAACAGCGGGGTATCTCAGGGCTCCATCTTAGGTCCCTTTCTCTTGTTTGAATTTCTCTTGAGGTCCGTGTACTATCCACTTCGTTGTGCTCTAATCTACAAATTATTCTTTTGCTTTATTATGGTGTGATTCTTAATAAAGATCAAAATCTTCCCTTTACTCAGAAAACAAGTTTCCTAGTGCTAGGTGGGCTTGACTGTGCGAGCCATAGAAGGTGCAAACCAACTTTCATGAAGAAATACAAAAGTCTAAAAGGATGCCAGTAATTTGATGAGGAAATTATTTGAGCTGGATCCATGTTCTTAGTTTTGTTGTGGATATATTACTTTTAATATGAAAAATCTGCATTTGAATTTATATAACTACAATATGAAGGAAAACAAATTAAGTTGTTTATTTTCTTATTTTAGAAAGAAGGCCAATATTATGCCTCCTGACTGTTTATCACCACCGTTGAACTTTGTTCTTTGATCCAGAAAACAAAGATTTGATTTTGATCTGTTTAATGAATTTTGTGTCCAGAAGACCTGAAAGAAAAAAAAAAAACAGTCACATAACTTGGTTCTCCTGAAGAACAGAGATGCTCAACTGAGTCGTATTGGTAGGATTTGTTTCTAAATTTGATAAATTACTGGAAGAAGTGAAACAAATCTCTCGGTAAAATTTAGTAACAATTGTCTATCCGATTTTCAAACTTTTATTTAAACGGCTAAACAGTCCTGTGAGAAAAATGTTCATTACCTCAAACCTTTTTGGGGAAAGATCTTTCCATCTCCCCTTTAGCACCAGAGCCACGACACACAAAAAAACAAACAAATGGGCATAAAAACGTTTGAACTATTTTGAATGTCTCCATTTTAATCAACATTGTGGCAAAGGATCTCATCCAGATCTCATAAACATGCATTGGATCTAAAGAAAGAGACGAGGATGAAAACAAGTCTTGAGGTGTTCCATATGGTCTGATTTTTGCAAAGGCTTGTGTACGTTTACGAATGGAATTGATATTTTATGCGCGTCAGGTAAAGCCTTTTGTTATGCAACCATTAGATAAGGACCTTAGCAATATCTGCAAATATCATTTAACAGTTCATGTTTTAAAGCTGGGCGGCGTGGTGGTGCAGGTGTTGTTGTTGGATCGAGGCAAGAAGGGAATGGGTTTGAATCCTGGTCTTTTTCTATCTAAATTCTCCTTAGGTGTCAGTTTGTGTGTGCGGGGTTATCCTGTGCGTCTCCATCTTGGCCTGCAATAGTAGACAAATGATATAAAACTGAGTCCAAATCAAGGAAGTTGCTTGATGTATTTTATTTAAATTCTTCCTCTGACTCCACTGCCATTGAGGAAGTCTGTTCCAGCATCCTCATATTTTGCTTAAAGCCTTGACCTTGTGCCAATCCTTGAATTGTCATGCCACTGGGAGGAGGAGGCTAGCTTTTCGTACCGAACCGATTACTGATTACTTCACTGAGTTTTCACTTTATCAAAGCATTTTTAGGCAGCAGGGGAATTCATAATTATAAAATTTGGAGGGAAACAAGATTGCTAACACATCATTGAATGCATATAGGCTACTGACCAAATTTTCTTACATAACCTGAGAGTATGTCTGCAGTGTTTAATAACGTACAAAAACCTTAACAGAAGTAAAAATATCTATTATAAAAAGGAAAATATGTTGCTCCATTTGTTTGGATTGAAGACCTGGGATGAATGCTTGACTTTTGTAGAAGACATAATTATTGTAATTTTTGCTTTCATGCAAACTTAGTTGATTGTGCTTTTAGTCTGAGAACTTTTAAATATAATTCACTGATTAAAATATTCATTTAGTTGAAACAGTTGAAATCAGATTACATGACAAAATAACTCAATTGTGTAAAAATAAATGACCGAACAATTTATTGTAAAATATATAAAATGCAAAACAAGTTTTAATAAAGAACCACTTTTACTATATATATATATATATACTCCCCGGCAAGCACAGCATTCCAAAGCTCCTCCGTGATGTAGTCCGTGTGCCATGAGTTCTCCAGCGCCAGGTAGAACAGGTAGTGGCGCACAAGGCGTGCCACGCTGCCGCCCCCGCAGCACAGCAGCCGCCCGGCCAAACCCAACAGGTCCACGCGGACCAGCCGGTGCAGCTGCTGATAAAAACCCACGCGGGCGTGACTGGCCTGAAAATGTTTTTCTTTTCTTTTCTTTTTTTTGTGTTTATTTTAGAGGGTCTGAATACTCGCTAAATATAGCGTCATAGTCACTAAGTTGGCAAACCTGCCTCCCGGTCATGTCATAACAGGTCATAACCTCCCGATCGACTTGGGATCAGTAGATCGTGATCGACTGGTTGGCCATTTTTTAAAGACTTTTATTTTTTATTTTTTTAACCATTGCCTGTTGTAAAGGGAAATTATATTGTTAATAATGTTTTATTATGTTTGTGAAAGTCGGATAAAATCAAAAATAGGTTATTTTCCTTATATTTAGCCGTTGACATTAGCTTTAAAGTCTACTGTTAATTGCAACTAATTTCACACAACTTAACATTGACACTTCACAGCTCATTCTATTGTGTGTTATTACAAAGAAAAAGATAGCGTGTACATATATGTAGGAATTATAATAATTTATTGATATTTTGTTAAATAACCGAAATTGGATTAAAATCGTCGTCCTTCTGTTTTGAACGTCTAAAGATGGAGTTTTCCACAGCTCATCTGAACATGTCGTCAAAGCCAACAGGCGGTGATTATCAGTTTAAATTTATAGCTCTTTTGCTGGCAGTCTAACCATATTTTGGCCTAAAAGTGATAAACTGTTATCTTTAAAGCTGCGTAGGATGACTCATGCTTTTCCAGGCGGTGGAGCGAGCAGAGCCGTTGTGATGAATCCAGTCCGAGCCGTCAGCTGATCGTATTGTTTGTGTGGGGTGCTTCGGGAGGATGCCATTGCGGCCTGTCATTTATTTGGAAAAGGTAGACGTAACTAGAAACGGCAGAAAACTTGACATCCTCACGAACACGTCGTGACTCATCGGTTTTTCAGATTTGGATGTTCTGTCCCGGACAGTCCGACTTTCTCTCCGTTATCGGCGTGTGTGGCTGTGTCTGTAATCTCAGACGATCTCCCGGTGGGTCATTAATAATAAGAAAGCTTTCAACCACAACATCTCCCGACAAAGCCTTTGTTGGGGGTTTTTTCTCCACCCCCCAGCTTTACTCATTTTAATGCCGTACAGTTATTTAACACTTTTGATATAAATAATGTTTGATAGTGATCGGGTAATGTGGAACATTTTTGTTTAAACATATTTTTAATTAATTTCTGCTACATATTTTACGGTTTAAAGTTTATCATGATGTATGAATTAGTGTTCAAAACCTTTGTTGCAGGCAATTATATCTGATTGTTGTTAGAAAGATTTCAGTCCAATTTCTCATCTTGTTTTTATGTTTTATTTTATATCTGCCATGGCTGGGCACTGCGGCTTAAACATAAAATGGGTCATTTATGATTTTACTCAGTTCAGTAAAACCTTTTTTTTTTTTTTTATACTTTTCTGAAGAAAATATTTTCAAAAACTTTGTATTTCTATTACAGTCCACCCCTCGGGGAGTAGATCCTAACTCGCAGTGTAAATAAATACAACATGTAAAACAAGATGGTTGTTGTTGGGCAGGTTGACATCACTCTCAACTTCTGAGGCCCGATGACTGGATTGGTGATTAATAAATACGGATTTTCCAGAAATGAAACATTCATAAATGGCACATCTTCGTAAACTCTACACCAATTCTAATTCACCTGCATGAGCTTTAATACAACAGCATTAATAGCATTTCTTTCCAGCCTTCATACTGTGATCCGCCTTTAACGCTGAGGTGTCGGAAAGGCTAACCTTTCCTAATCTGCAACATTCCGTAACAGACGGAGGATGAAAGCTCAAAACAATAAAGCAGAGCAATTTAAGACGTTCAACTTTCCTGTTACCTGCTGCGGGCGGATACTTCTGGGTTCTACTTCTAAGTAAAGCTTCAGCCAAAATGAAGAGCTGAAGTTCTCTGTAGAAAATACAGATTACGTCCAATTTGTCGCTCCCTGACTTCTGTTCAATACAAGATGGATTGATTAAGTACTTAAGCGGGGAGAAAAAGAAAATAGACTGCCTGATTCTGGTCGGTTTTATCCTTTTTCCTTGTAAATTAACCAACAAATGCTTTTGTTTCGCAGCCATGGCACCTGTTACAGATCCTGCTGCAGAGTCATCAGTCCTCTGACTGGATGACAAAAACCGCTCACGCAGAAATGGACGTCGGAGTTCTTGACAGGCAAACCACCAGCGTTGCAGGCAGGTTTTCTCTTTTTCTCTTTGTCACACTTAAACTGATTGGAAAAGAATTGAAATATTTCCACCGAATCACAGTGTCTAACAAGTGTACAGTTTAACACAAATGGCTAACGTTGTTTGGCACCTGCTGTTGGATTCCTGAGGACTTTGTCATGTCTTAGTTGTTTGTCACAACCTGACTGATAATGCCACTTAAAACGCTGTTATCGGGGTGAGGAACTATCACTTCAATCCAAACCCAGACGCTCTGCAAGTTTAAACCGACACTGTTTTCTAGCTGATAAGCTGCCAAACCTGACTGACGACATCGAAGCAGTACAGAAAGGAGCTTCACATTTCTTTCATGGATCCTTAGATCCCACCGTGGGGCCCGTCACAATCGCCAATGAGCGCCGCCTGGCCTGGGCCAGAAGCAGGGACTCCACTGGGCAGGGGTCGCAGGTGGATCACTCTGACCCCAAGGAGAGCCAAAGTAATGGGAACACACAGAGCCCAGAACCAGGTTAGGCTCAGCACAAGAGTCAGCAATGCAACATTTGTAATTTTCTGGATTACATATAGAAAGTTTAGTAAATGAACAGCTTCTTAAAAAACATATCAGCAAAAGTGATCTCACCAATAGACTCCATATGTGTGATAATGTCATTATCTGGTTTTTCTTAGTATTTGTCTACAATGGTTAAAATTCAACACAAATGCAAACTATAGGTTTTAAATGCAAATACTCACTTGGAGTGACGTGAAAATGCCTTAAGTTTCTGCTGCATGGAAGTGAATGGGAAAGCTTTTAACATCGCTAAGCTAGCTACTTGCTAAGAATCTTAATTTTGCAGCAAAAAAAATCTTTTAAGTAAAAAATTTTATCTAAATTTTTTTGGTGCTAAGCATCAGATCAATTAAAGTAAACGTCACCATATTGTGAATTTTTATTAATTTTTTTTGTCTAAGTCATTGAGTCTGATAATATTATCAGTAAACTATGACGTCCTCTTTATCTGGGGTGTAAACATGACAGAAGGCTCGTCTCTAGAAATCACTTTTTGAAACTTCATGGTATAATACGCTTTTGAAACAAAGCAAAAGGGTGTTGATCTTCCAAAGCCAGGAAATAGAGGAAGACGTTACTCAGACAGGACAAATGCTAAAGCTGTGTTTGAGAATTGCAGGAACGCTTGATTTCATTGGGGTCACAGACCTCACAACCTGCTGTCTGGTGATTTAACCTCCCGTCAGTAACGATAAAGCTCTAGATTTATATGTCTGGTCTTCTGATGGTATGCGACGTGTTCATTGTAATGTGTTGCCAATCCAAAAAGACCAAAAAAAAAGTGCAGGAACTTGATCATAACTCATCAGAAGGGCGTTTTCAGCCGTGTGGATTATTCTGGCCCCATGCATTCTGAATATTGACAAATGCTGAATTATTTCTCTAACATGCTAACATGTGTCTCTCTGCCAGGACAAGTTCCTAGCAAGATCGTGCCCTGGCTGATTGATTGCAGGTACGGTACTGGTTCACCTTAAATATGTTACCTAGATTTTAAATGTGCCGTTTAATCAGCTCCTTATAAAAGTATGATTTTTTTGCTCTGCTGCATGAATAACTAAATCAGAGTGTAAGGTTTGTGCTGGATGAGCTTCTACATCCTACCAAACTGGTTGAATGTATTCTTTGTTATTAATTAGTAAATTTATTAATTTTTTTCTCATGGTGTCTAAAGCAATGTGCCGTTTATCAGTCGCTGACGTTGGGTCGGGAAAAAAAAAAAAAGCCTACGCCTAGGCATACAACATAAACCCTCATAAAAAACAAACGTAAGGAGAACAACGCCCACAGATAGGGCACATGATCTTTAGAGAAGACCTACGAGGGAGCAAAGGAAGAACCTGACAGAAGACGGAAAGAGAGACCAAAAAAGAAAAGCAGAGTAAACAGAGGAGGGGTTCCTCCTGCTGAGTCAACATTGTTATCATACGCTCGCACGGCTTCAACCACCGCCACTCAGAACCCGCCGCAGACATGACACAACATCCCTGAAGCTACATTAGCAGCAGCGTCTGGTTGCTACAGCATTGGCTGTAAGGGGACAAAAAGCCCAACATGGCTGGAAATTAGAGAGAGTGGGAGAAATGTCCATATGCTGCAGCTGTGCATTATTACACACGTTACGCAACCTATGCTGTGCGTTTGTGTGTTTAATGGTGACATAAAGGTTGTCCCTTTGATAAGAGCTGCAGTTTGTCCAACGGCTCAGCGTTCCCAGCAACCAGCTGCTGGATGCCACTAAGACCAGCTGCTACGTTAAAACTCCTAAGTCTGTAAACTGCTGTTGTTAGTCTGGGTAAACTAGTTTGGAAAGTGGAAGATGGGAGAAAACCCCCCCCCCAAAAAACCCAAATTTTCATACGCTGAAAGGCAACGAAGTTTATGCATGACAGACAGTAACACCTGATTGCCCAGATAGTGTTTGACAGCTGCTTTACATGGATTGCTTTACGTAAAACCAGTCTTGGAGTTTACTTTGTATAAATAGTAATTTCGGATGATTAGCCATCGGGTCAGATGAGCCATACCGTCTCGTTTGTGCATCCTTTTTGTAAACGATTTACACTAGATTGTTTAGCTGGGGGCGTGATTAATAGGTGGTGTTTTAAAGCCGAAGTAGAAATAATCATTCAGCTTTTGTTGGGGATGCGTGCAGGGTGGTAGCTTTTAAACTGCAGCGTGCTTTGTGGCAGATGGGGGTTGAAATCTCCAAGATATAAGAAAGCTACTTTTACCGTGCTACATGCAGCCTTCTTGGTATCAGCTGTAAAGTGTCGCCTGCTTTGTTTGATTTCATGCATTATACAGAATTTAAACGAGTCAGCCTGTACGTGCTGCGCGAGATAAACCATTGATATGGGCTCGTTTGGCATTCACAGCGCCAGGCCGCATGTGTTATCGCTGCTGCATCGCATTAAGTCTTATTTTTGTTGTGGCGATGCGCCACGATCAATGACACGCAGCGGAAACCCTAAGGATCATGAGAAAGTTGCTCCGCTCTCAAAAAAGGTTTAAAAAAAAACGTAGAAATTTGGTGCATTTTTACGTGAAAGATTTTTTGAAATGCTTTATTTCTTTACTAAGAAACCTTAAAAAAATCAATGCTCTGTTAAAAGAAACTGTTTTGCTAAATTTATGACACCTTAATACAAGGAAAATGTGACCTTGGGCTATTGAGTTGTTAAATGGGTTTTAATGACTCCATAATTATGTGCTTTTTGGTGAATCAATAGGGTTCAGATGGGAAAAAACCCGACTGAATTCAGACAAATCAAAAGAGAAAAACTTAAATTTAGCAAGATATAGAATTAGGAAAATATTTAAACTACATGGGAAAATAGGATGGGAGACCAGAGAGAGAGAACTACACAATCTTCAGAGAGGATTTATGAAATATTTGGTCAAGAAAATTTATTTTACAACAAAGTCTACAAGTTTGCTGGGAAATAGTTGGTTTATCCCTTGGTGAAGTCTTGCTCTCTTTCGCTGTGTTGCAGCTTTAATGTTGTTAAAAAATGCTGTTTCATATTAAGGAACATTTTATATATTCCGTTGAATTTATTTTAAACACCTTTACTTTTTTTTGGAAAATCGCCGACTTTAAGTCTTCTCCGTTACTGCGCAAACTTGTAGTGCTTAAAAAGTCCATACTTAAAAGGACCGTACTAACATGTGAATTTCGGGTTTTAAGCTACTTCTCCATAGTTCGATGACAATCTAACTCTTGACGTCTCTTTTTCATTTTTTATCTAATCTTGTAGCTTCAGAATACGATCGGAAAAGCTTTGACCGCCAGACAGGGGAAAATTAGCGATGAATGCCAGCAATATCATCAACGTATAAGTTTTGTCGCTAGACAACGACATACAGCATAAATATCGACCAATCACTGTTATTGTTACAAACTTGATTGCTTCTCCGTCTGGTGTTCTCCTGTAAAGAGTATTTTAGGATATGAAAAGTTTTGTTTTTGTCGTGTATCCTGTCTATTAATAGTGACTTAAATAACTTTATTAAGAACTGATTTCATGACTTTAATTAATACTTAACCTTCATATTGATTTTTTTGTTTGTCCAGAACTCCCCTTGGAGCCTCTCTAGATGATCAAAGTGCTTCTCCCAGCAAAGGTAATCCATAATTTATATATTTGTTGGTCGCACTCTAAGAAACCCAAAGACATGGCATTCTGACACGTTTTTTTTTTTTCTTTGAGCTCATGTGACTAATTGGTAATCACAGCTTGACTTGAAACCGTACTGTTGTCTAAAACGAGGTCATTCCTACCAATGACTACTTTAGCAATACACTGACTAGGTGTTAAAAGTCCACCCATACCAACATAAAAAAAGTGAAGACAGTCCCTTTAAGTTGAGCGCTTGTATCGCGCTGTAGCTATTTCATAACGTCACCGCGTCGTATTTACCCTGTAGTTATGCGTGTCTGTGTGTGAACAGGAGTGAGGACCGGCTGCAGCTTTGAAGATGACCTTTCGTTGGGAGCTGAAGGTCAGTTACGAGAAAAACACACAATGCAAATCAGATTAGGAAAAAGGACCCCATACTGTTAACGGTTTCCTCTAATTCTTTGTCTAAAATTTGATTTTAAAAGCCAATTATTATCAAGAATGCCAGGTGTGCCCTCCAATACATGAAGGTTTAAAGGGTTGAAAAGAAAATGGTTTGTGTAGGTAAGATTAAGTGTGAGTTGCTGGAGATTTGTATTAGATTGTGGTTTATTAATCCCGGAAGGAGAGTCGAATGCCGCTCACTTTTTGGTTTTTTTGGCCAAAGTTCTGTTGGGTTATTAGACGAAACAAAAATAAATTACGCTCCTTCAGATGTTTCCCAAGACCTGTTCGATTTTTATTAGCATTATCCCAACAAGCCAAACAATATAATCCCAGATGTTTATGAAAACGTGGTTATAAAAGGATGTTAAAATATTTAGCACACAACGTTTAGAACAATTGCAAACATTCAGTTGTTTTAGTGCTCTGTT
>JAVLVB010000713.1:1680341-1713333 GCA_032876305.1 Orestias chungarensis | reverse complement strand
GTGTGTGTGTGTGTGTGTGTGTGTGTGTGTGTGTGTGTGTGTGTGTGTGTGTGTGTGTGTGTGTGTGTGTGTGTGTGTGTGTGTGTGTGTGTGAGAGAAGGCGTTAAAGCGAGGGTCAGATCTCTTCCAAACAAAACAGTGTCAGCCGAATAAACAGAACATCTTGTGGGACTGCGCTCGATCCCTCAGTCGTGTTTCTTCAAGAAGGAAAAGTCAACAGCGGCTCAAAGTGTGGAAAGATGCCACATGCGCGGCTCCGTTCTCCTCCGAGCGCACAATAGCCTGCGATGACCCGACTTTGATGCTGCATGTGTGTTTGTGGGTCAACCTGGCCATGAAAGATGCTAACTCCTGGAGGGTTTGAGTTTATGTCGATTTAAGCTGAAACGATATGTAAAGAAAGTACTGAGATAAATTTATTTTAGTTAATAACAACACCTTGTCTGGTCTGTTAATTAAAAATAGTTAATTGTGCTGCTTGTTGTCCGAACAATAAAAATGCACCTTGAGTTTTTTTGCACCTTGGGTTTTTTTGTTATGTTGACAAATCAAGGTGTGCTATAAACATCATAATCATTTTACCAGTATCTGAAAGCCATGTCTGTAGGAAAGTTCAGCCAGGAGCCGATATTTAACGCTGGTGCCTCATATCAAGGTCGATAATCAATTTAATGTCAGTTTGTACCTCTTTGCTCCTTGAAAATAACCCTTTTGGGGCTAAACCACACTTTTATATCCATGTAATTGTGTTTATATTTGACATTTTTTCAAGTAATAACTCTTGCAAGAAGAGTGCCGCAAGATTTTATTTAAAATGGACTCCTTGCTAAGTGGTAAATACTTTCCTTTGTACTGCTTTTGAAAAAAAAAAAAAAAGAGCTCCCAAAGTCTAAAGAAGGGCCTGTTGATAGACCCCTAATATATGCTCAAGGAACCAAGCATATGAAAAAATGCTTTTAGAAATCCCTTTTCAATCATTGGTGTCCACTATTACGAAAAGTTTAAGTAGATGTTATTGCTGCCAAAGCCAATATAAAGAGGAATACAAGTCAAGCAGGTTTATTATGTTTGGCAAAAAGCATTTGGACTGAAATCAGAGATCCCTTTGAAAATATAAAAAAATATAACTTTTTTCCCCTCAATATTAATGTTGAAGGTGGACTAAACAGCCAGTTGATCTAAACATCCACACAAAAAAATCACTTTCATCCGAATGTGTCTTTTATTTAAAGAGATAATGCAATGAATGAAGCAGCACTCTGTTTATCTGTATTCTTCATGTTACTACATACCGACTGTGAGCTGGGAGTGGCAGCTAATGTCCCCTGTAAAGCAGAATACTATGTAGATGTCATATACAAACAGATCGTAATTGATCTTAATGATATTAAACTATGTAGTTACGGGGTATGAACAGATTAAAGGCTTAACGTCTGAATAGAATGGGATGAATTGGTAAATTAAAAGGTTCAGATGAGACGAGGTACCAGATGCAGCCCAGCTTTCTTTATCTGTTTCTCCCCTTAATCCATGGGCCTGTCAAAAAAGAAAACATTTTCTGTTTCAAGGAGAAGAGAAATAGAAAAGGAAGAAGGGGAGAATGAGAGAGAGACTCGGGGATGGTGACAAGCTGGCAAGTCTCGACAGGTTTTGTTTTTTTAAATGAACATAATCACTCATACCTCTGTTGGACGACTTCAGGTTCTCTCACTCAATAAAGTAAATGGCGGTGAGGCAAAAAATAGGCTGCATTGAAAGCGTTTTTTATGTTATCCAGTGTCTAGCTGAAAAGTGAGCTAAAGCTGATCTCGATTTGTAAACGAGTTTCGAAATTCAACAACTGCCGATGTAGGATAAGGTTACTCTGTACCGGTGCAGATATCAAACGTCAACAAACATGGTTCTTTCTGTCCTGAGAGAGCAAGTCTCTGTCCTGCTGTACAAACAGTAGTTCATCTAGGGGGAGCAGCTGTACTGCCTGTCAGCTGGCTACTCTGGGCAGAGTTTTAAGATTTAGTTATTGACGAATGTGCTGCCATTCCCTCTGTGCCATGTTGGTCCAAAAAAAGCTATTTTCTATTAGCATAGATGCACTTTATTGACACCAGGAATGCTTTTTATAGGCTACGCCCTTTGCTTAGGACCCTACAGTGACCACAGGGGGAAATGTTATCTGCGTAAGATTCCTGTTCTTGTTTGCTTGTTTCAATCTAAGATGAATGGTTTTGTTAGCACCCTGAAGAAGATATAACCGTACACATTGACCAGCAAACAAGGAAGTTGATTTTTCTGGTCGTAGTTCTGTTTGCATGAACTCAAGTCCCTGTACTTATAAAAAAAATAAAATAAAAAAAACAGAATCATATTGGATCCTCTGTAGTACAAAATCTAAAATCCCTCTACAGGTCACACCTTAACTGGATTGCTCTGAATGGGACAGGAAATAACTTAAGTTCCGGCACCATTGGGACCAGCTTGGAGTGAGAAATGAGGGAAAAAAGTATTTATTCTTACCAACATGGACTGAACACGTGAATCATGGAACATCGAATGTATTGGTGAACTTAAAAAAAAGCATTGTGAGATTTCCTTAAGATTTTCTAAAAGTGTCTCATGTCTTCTGTCATATTGGGAATAGTCTTGTTTTGATATTTAGGGGTGTTTGTTTGGTAAATCTTTTGGTAAATCTTTCATGTGACAACTTGGATGTTTTAGCTTAGCTGATTTCATTTTCTTTTAACCATAGCAACCAACCCAACATCCAGTTAAAGAGTTCTAGCTTTCAATTTCAATTCTTTTTATTCTGCTCACTCGTGATTTTCTTACATTTTTATTTCTCACAGCCAATACTCTTCTGTCCAAAAACAATAAAACTGAAGCCTGGTGAGTCCTCCTTTTCTTTTTTTCACTTTTGTCAAGCGGTTTGAGAAAATGTAGCTGGTCAGCCTTTTATCGTATTCTAACATGTCTTTGTACGTCATTATTGCTCTGTGTTGTTGTTTTTTTTTAGTAGTTTTGATCTTGTGCCGAATCAGAAAAGGACTCGGTATAAAGAGAGGGGGAGAAGTATGAACTCTACTGGGTCAGGGAAAAGCAGCACTGTTTCCAGGTCAGTTCCTGTCATAACTCCTAAAACCACAACCTTAAGGGTATTTCATTTGGATTTTAAGGGGCTACACTAAAATACAAAGCAGCTCACAACTAGGAATTAAAATAAGACGAATAGTTTGCATATTGGTCTCAGAAGTGCTATGTCCAATTTTGGTTCTCATTAAGAAGTTCCAGTTACCTCTATATTACTATAAAAGCTACTTAAATTTGTTCCTCCACACACAATGTACGCCTTCTCTATATTGCTCTGGCATACATAAGTAAATATATTTAGGGTTGTGGTTCCAACCTGATAAAATATAAAAGGCACTTCATGTAATGATTCATATCGGGGCAATTTTCAGAAGCCTCTGACTACGTCACTAAGGATTATTAGTACATGTTTAGTTAATTTATAAGCACATGTCCTGTTCTTTGCTAAAGTTTTATTTTAACTACAAAAAATTAGCTTTAATTATTGATTTTTAGACATTTTACATGGATATAATAGATATAATTGAACTTTTAGCTGTTGGCCTAACTGGTACCTTAAATATAGTTAAAATATTTTCTCACTTTGGAACGTTTTCAGAAATTCGCCTTTATTTTATTCACTGCACTATTCCTTTCATTGCCTTCACCTTGCCACTGTGTCAGAAATAAAGGGAGACAGTGGTGCATTGTGTGTTGCTAACAGTTTTCCTGTTAACAGTGTTTCAGAGTTGCTGGACCTGTATGAGGAGGACCCAGAGGAAATCCTTTTAAATCTGGGTTTTGGTCGGGAAGAACCCGACCCGTCCACTAAAATCCCCCCACGGTTCTTCAACAGCAGCTCGTCAGCGAGAGGCATTGACATCAAGGTAATATTGTTGCACCTTTTATAGCAGTTAAGGTCTTCATAAAATATGGCAGTCATGGATTCTGCCTCCTGCATCATTTTAATCACAGATATTTGTCTCGTTAATTGTTTAGGTTTACTTGGGAGCTCAGCTTCAGCGCCTCGAACTGGAAAACCCAAACTACGCTCTAACCAGTATGTACCCCCAACATCTTCCGCACGCCTATGTCCCTTCTAGTTTTTGTGGGTCTAGTCTGCTCATCCCCAGCAGCTGAAGCGCTCAGTTGGTGCGTTTTTTGCTCTGAGCGCCTCAGAGGTCGGCTTCCTGAAACTGTAGACAGAGGAAGTGAAGCGAATTGGCTGTGTGTGCGTGTCCTGTTCCCAGTACTAAGAGTGGGGTTTTGTGGGGGTCCTTCAGCTTTTTTAGCTGTTCTGCCAACTGCCTGGACAACACTGCCAGAGAGAACAAAGATCTGTTTGTCCCCTCTACACACACACACACACACACACACACACACACACACACACACACACACACACACACACACACACACACACACACACACACACACAGACAGACCTGCTCCCCTAACATCCTGGCCTCTTTTAGATTTTGAAGTTTGGTGTGCATGAACATATTGCCTCACTAATTGAGCACACACACACAGCTGATCTTTTTCGTCTTGACAGTTTTACAGTGTATCATCCTAAAAACGCTTGGTAAGGAGAAAAAATAAATAAAACGTCTTGCGAGAACGAGACTCTGTATCTGCCTGTAGGTTTCGGGGAGATTTGAAAAGATTTGGTTACTTGAATATAGTT
The DNA here is from genome assembly GCA_032876305.1 of Orestias chungarensis. Taxonomy (NCBI): domain Eukaryota; kingdom Metazoa; phylum Chordata; class Actinopteri; order Cyprinodontiformes; family Cyprinodontidae; genus Orestias; species Orestias chungarensis. The sequence continues at coordinate 1,708,583 of JAVLVB010000713.1, read as the reverse complement.
AAAGCAGTTCAGTTTAGGATTTCGAGGGTAGCTGACGACTTTACCATTGATCCACATCTCTTAAAATTTGGCATTCTCACATAAGCACCGTATCCATGAAAGTATTTAGGCATGATTCAGAAGTTGAGCATGGGTTGCGTTTTCTTTGTGGCTGGGTTCAAGCTATTTAAAAATGTGGACATTTTGCAAAGCACAGATTTGTCCGATACCATTTCTTTTATGCACATTTATGGGTCACATCTTTTCGGGTGTGTGTCCCCATGGAATGGTGCAGTAATGCAATAATCTTTTATTATAAATCCAAATCCATAGCGCATCAATACTGTTGCTGTAAGCCAACGTGTTGCTTTGGTGGTTTAATCAGTTGGGGAAGAAAACACCAAACCAAAAGCTAAATGCTTGATCTGATCAAGTCAAGCTAGTTGAGCTGGAAAAAAAAAAGCCTATATTGTGAATGCATGTAATGTGTATGTGGTTTTATACCAAGATGAGATGTTTTCAACTCTATAAATTAATACCGAACAGCAATCTTCTTTTCATTACTTGTTTTCAAGAAAACCGAGATCCAAACCGTCATCGCTCACTCGAGCATCATGTCCTTGACAGCCACGCACGTGAACCATGCATCTCACTTGAGTATTTTCAACTGTGAAAACATATCTCGGCTCTGCCTCACCAGCTGTGAGGTGCATCTGTTAACAGCGACACAGTCTGCTAAAAATGGTTTCAGTGCTGCCTTGCTTCATAGTCTTTTATTTTATTTTACCGCCCTTTGCTGGACGACTAATCAGCTATTGAAAAGTGAAAACGCGTGATCTTGTATCTGTTAGAACCCCCAGCTATCACATTTATTAGATGATGGAACGAATCTCTTGACACACAGGTCTTAAATTACTCAGCAGCGTTGGATATCTAGAAATAGGAATATGCCAGGTCATCTAGGGTGCAGATTAGTGCACCGGTCAAAGATCAGTCGATCTTGGGACTGTTTGATTCGGAGAGCAAACAAGCCGGTTGGGGGAAAAAAACGGGTGTGTCTGCTTTCGTATTATTGTTTTTCATCTTGTTCTCTGATTGTCATGGCTGGCAAATAACATGTTTGCTCAATAAATGATGGAAGAATGAATAAAGCAACTCATGTCTTTCATTATTAAAAGACTGCTCCTTGTAGAGACCTGTTCAGGACAGGGTGGGAGATGAGGAGGCTCGAAACAACTGTCTGCCTTAAAGTCTTTGTGGAACATGTGAAATTAAGACTCTGGGTTGGTGCATGTGTTTATATTTATATACCCTATAAATAGTAACATAGATATATATGTTTTGATATTTGCTTAAGTGGAGATATCATCTATGATGTCTATTGTTGCATGCCTCCGTTGCAGATCTGCGCGGCAGATATGTTAAATGAAACGACGCTTTGCCAGTTTGTTTGTTTCTTTTAGCTGCCCTTAGCATGCATGCACATGTATTCAGCCAGAAATAGCACTGCAGTGTGTGCAGAAACTGACAGCTTATTGTTCTAGAACGCTTTATATTTATGATCCCAGGCTGCGTACTGATGTCCCACTCTCATACTCTGACTTTAGGGTTATTTGGCTCTAAAGACTTCTAATTGTACTTTTTTTTTTTTATATATATCTTTACTCATGGAGGACACTCTTACTTTTTTAGTGCAATTAAACACAGGGGTCCCCATCTTAACTGGTGCACATATTTTAACATTTTATGGTTTACAAGGAAGCAGAGTTTTAAAGGTGAACTGCAGAGAAAGTGCTTTACTGTCACTGTACCTCGGGTTTCTGATCTTATCTTTTTATATTCAGAGAAAACCGTAGATAACATACAGTGTATATTGCCAACACACTTCTAGATTAGCACGCAGACACCCACAAGTGTTACGACGTCTTTCTGACTATTGCCGTTTTTAATTTAGGGCAGAAGTCGGAACACACAATCCCACTGAAAGCATTTCAAGCTGTTCTCGTTCATGGGCGACATTATGTTGATACTGCAGCACAGCTAGCTCCTGCAGGAAGTTCAAAAAGCTATTGCCTCACAAGTGCAGGGATTGTTTGTGAATCCTTTAGCTATGAAATGCTGAGCCGTTGTAACGGACTGACATTGGGTGTTTTCAGTAGTTACAGGATTGCTGATGGGGAATTTTGTTACCGCTGCTAATTTGCTAGCATGTTAAATTGTAGTCATTCTTGGCTCATTACAGTGTCATTTTTAAATAACTCATTAGGTAACATGTTAAAGCGTCCAAGCTGCTGCTGTTATACAACATTTCTCCATTTGCTGAAAAAAATCCCCATAGAAATCTTCACTGCATTGAAGCTCAAAAGCGCTGATGTCCAGAGAAGGAGTTGTCATTGTTTTGCAACAGTTAACTGTCTTGTGCTTGTTCCTTCTCAAAGTTTTTCACAGATTTCCTGACTCTGAAATGAATTGAAATGAAATGAAATGAACTCTCATTGCTACAAGTCTAAACACAGTTTAAAAAAAAAGAGAGAGAGAGAGGTTTTTAAATTGATGGTCTTTGTCCAGTCTTACAACTGGCTCAATTAAAAGCTTTAGTATTTTACTGACTTAAAGAAAAAGTGCTGCTTCTTTGAGATCAGCTTGTACTCTCTGAAAGCTTTTTTTATTTTCCAGAACATTCTCATACTCTTCCGTCGGGCTCCCTGGATCCTAAGCACACACACACACACTCACAAAGACGTGTGTGTTGTTGTTTGTTATGTAAGCCTTATTCTCACCATTAGAAAAAAAAAATCCCCCCAGGATCAGAGGAGAGAAAAAAGACAGAATACGTGTCTTTGTGGCTTATCCCTCATTTCCTGTGAAAAGATCCCCAGAATGAGCTTTAATGCACAGTCAGCAGCCAGGAGGAAACACGCGGTATTACTATTATCACACAAAACCAGCTGCTGGATGGGTTCTGTAGTAAAGTGTGCATGGGAGCGATATAAATGTGACGTACCACTGACAGGCTTGTCGAAAAACAGACACAAACTCCAAATGAACATAATAATAGTCGTGTCTGGTGAGACATGTATTCCAGTCCATCCCAACATGTCATATTTCAGGAGAGCTATTGGAACGAAGTGTTGCTTCATCAAACCTGAGGCTTAATTTTCCAGGCTTGGTCTAATGACATCTTCACTATTTGAGGTAGGAGTCAACAATAATGAAAATTCCTTTATCGTTTTTTCTAAAACTTTTTAGACTTGCTGCATTTGTAATTACTGAAAAGTAATTTTATAAAAATTTAGGGAACTTTGTAAGTCCTTTTTCTAGATGCTAATGCAGTTGGGCTCCCAAAAATAGACAATCAACAAGGGTCTGAACTAACGTTAAATTGGCACCTCTACAATGGTAATAGTTTCTCTCCACCCAGTGCAGAACCAAAAGGATAACAATGGTCGTATATGTGACATCAGTGCCACATATTTTGTCGCAGACTGATGAGCGGGACCCCAAAACTTGGTTTTCACATGTACCAAACATGTCCTTATATCTCCAGTTCAGCCTCGGTTTTCCTAAATAATCACTTTAAGTGATGTAAAAGTGAGATTTCTTTTGGATAAAAGACCAAAACTTTAAAAAAATAAATAAATAATAGATGTGTTATATACCAGGCTACGTGTTGACAAGGTCTTAATTACTCAGGACAGTTTTTTTTAGTTCAGAGCTGTTTATTTATTTCTGAAAAAACCAAAAAGCACTATGCTAAGTCAATAGAAAGCCATTAAAATGTGACTGTCTAGGTCACTTAAAAGTCTTTTTTTGCTCTTTCAAGAATACTCACAAGTTTATTATATATATTTTTCGCCTAGCTTATAGTGTTCATTGTAATTGTGGGGGTATTTTTTTTTGTTGTTTGGATGTTCTTATACTCCTAAGGAACTCTAGCTTTTTCTACAAATCTCTATATCTTTGTCTTATGGTGTAAAGCAAATCTACCTTAAAAAACAAAGCAGCTCTTAAGGAGCTGCACAGATTCTGTCGACATAGACATAACTACACTTTCTTGTATAAAACCCATGTAAAGGCTTACATGAAAACCAATATGAATTTCTTTGTATCAAAACAAGCCATAAACAGTTAAGTTTGCACTTTTGCAAAGTTATCTAGTGTATGTTTTAGCTTACATAACAATTTGTTATGTGACAGGAAATGAATTCTGCATATCCTGATTTTGTGAACATGTTGGTGGAATTGGTTTTGTCATTTGTTTTTTTTATGGTTGGAAAAATGGTCTGACTTGAGAAATTGAATTTAAACCTTTAGACCCAGTTTCTTCAGTCTCTACAAACAAAAGGGCTGTTTTTGCACTCAGTTCTGCTTTGTAAAGTTGGAGGGGAGAAGGAAGGCAGGGAAGCTTGCAAGTCATTATGTTGGAGATGACACTCACAGTGCAACTTGCACAACGCCGAGAGGAGCCGCTCTGACGTCTGTCTTTAATTCCACTGCGAGCTTTTCTAGACAGACTGTTACTGAATTTCAAAACTGTCACTTTTGGAAAGTGTAAAAATAGACCTTGTGATTTATTCTTAAAGAGACTCTGTTACAGTCCCCTAAAGTAATACACTTAGAGAGGTTACACAAGGACATGGTTTATACCATTAGGTTGCTGTTTTATTATTGTATTGGTCAATATTTGCCATTTTGTCACTTATTAAAAGGCAAATTACTTTCTTAGCTAAACTTTAAATAAATAAAAAGCAGCTGATTGCAGAAACTAATCTTTAGAAGCACAGGTAGAGCCAAATTGATCCAGCGTTTGCTAATAAAGTTTTTGTCATCTCATAAAAAGACATCTTCTGTATTTCATGGACCACAAATCAAATGCACATGCTTGTTTAAGATCTGCACCAATAAATGGGGAGAGGTTTGAGACATTTTTGACTTTTTGTGTCACAGTTATTGTTTTACAGTTTCATTAAACTGCAGATCTCTGAGTTTCTCCACAACTTGCAGCAATAACTTGCTTAAACCATCCTTGGCAATATCCTGAACTGGAAATAGGCTCTCATGTACGACTTTGAGGCACACAGCAAAAAAAAAACAAAAAAAACTTAGTTACGGGTCTGTAAGTCAGAGAAAATGAGTTTGTAATGCTCTTTCCAAAACTTGACAGCAAGGAGTGGAAGAGTTTAAATGCTGAGGCAGCACAGGATCGATTAGTGGTTTATACCATCAGTCTGAAATCATTTAATAATGCTTCTTGTGTGCTGGGGCTTTAGTTCTGAAATGATTGATCTTCTGAAAGCCTCTTCACTCTAGTCATCCATTGATTTAAAAGTACAAAAATAGGCCAAAGGATCATTTGCGCATCACCACTGGGTTCAGCGAACCTTGCAGTCACAAGGCAACCAGTGGAACATATTTGCTATGTGGTATAATCGAGAAGTAGCATTAGCAAACAGCAGGTACATCTGCCAGTGATGGGTATGTCAACATGTACCAGCATCCTGGAGGACAGTTTACAAGGTCTGGTAGAATATACCCAACCATATACTACTGCAGTTTAACTAGAGACTTAATAGTTACCCAGATTAATCAAACCAGTCCAAACTCACCACTGTCTGTCCCCCTTTTTTGTATTTATGTTGTTCTAATTGAAGCGTAAATCTTTAAAAGAAGACACGTTTTATATCGTCTTTTTTTGGCTCTGTTTAGGTCGTTTCCGCCAGATCGAGGTCCTGACGACGGTCGCCAACGAGTTCTTCCAGCTCTACAGTCAGGTCTCTGGAAACCAGGTCAACAAGCTTGTCTGCACGGATCAAGGTGAGCAGTGCAACCAGGCTAATAAGGTGATTCTTGATTAAACCTGTTGTAATACCAAACAACTGTTTATTCAAGACATTCAGTCTTGAATAAACTGTATATAGTTGGCATAACTTGATCTATTATTGTTTCGACTTGAATATCAAGCATCGATTTGTAATCACTGAGATTTTTAGTTTTCTTAATGATTGTTGGGGTTATTGTGTTTAATCTCTCCAAGGGGGAGAAGGAGAAAAAGGGCCGCAAAAAGCGAGTGTTGGTGATGAGCCGTCCCCTCTGAAGAGGAGCAACTCCGCTAGGAACATGGCCAAACTCATCAAGAAAATGAGCAGACAGAACCTGCTCGGATCCGCCTCTGAGTCTCCAGAGGGGCTCTCGCCTAACCAGCGCCCGCAAATGAATGGACATGGCGCCTCCCCTGATCTTCCTCACGCCAAGGGTCAGCCTCGTAGCGGTACGGAGCCCGAACGCTCCAACAGCAACTCCGACCACCAGGTGGATACGGTCAGCCAGAAACACATCCGCAGGAAAGATAATTTCCCCCTAGCTACAGTTACAGAGGAAACCAATGGTGGCGGAGAGGGTGATCGGCTAATGGAGAGCAGGTACGCCACACTTACACGTACAATGTCAATTACAAGCTTGAGTCAGATGAGCTACAGTATGGGGGGGTGGGGGTAGATTGTAATGGTTTTAAAAGTTTTGTCAAAGTCCAAAGGTTTAATATTTGTATTACTTAGCAGCTGTATAGGTTTCATATAAAGGTGCATCTCAATAAAGTAGAACATCTTTAAAAAGTCATCAGTGTCTTAAATACATTCCACTAGTTTTGCAAAGTGTAATATTTAAGCATTGCAGATAATGTTAACGTCTTGCAGGTAATGACAAACCAATTATTACAATATATCAGGATATTAGGTGTTGGATATTTTCTAGTAGGCATTCATTGACTCCCTAAAAAGTTTGCCAAGAAAAAGGTCTACAAGTAGCCGAAATAACAATAAATTCTAAATGATTATGAAGCAGAGCCCAATTGACGGTTTAGGGTAAAGATATACAAGGCATGGGATGAAGGATGGAAGTACAGTTTGTAAAAGTCTTTTTTTACCAAGTCTTTTCCACTTACTAACACAAAGTCAGAATCACTGTGAAAGGCAAAGCTGTTATATCAGATTTTAATTTCCGTTTTTAAAAAGTGGAGCCTTTTCTTCTTAAATAAATGAACTAATTTAAAGTATATTCTCAAATATTCCTATGTATTTATGTACATACACTATTAAAGTTGGGGAGAATTTCAGGTTTGAACCGAAAATGCATGTTTAACCTTCAAAAGTGAACTTAATCTGACCTTCGCTTTTGTCCAGCTGGTCAATGATTCAATGCTTTTTGCACGACTTTCTGTTCTCTAAAAATGAAACTCAATTGCAACAATAAAGACAAGACTATGATCCTTGAATCTACAGATTTCCTGGTTCAATTCAAATGGATATTTAAAGAGTCCTCCCCATAATACCCAGACGACACCTAACAACAGATCAACAGTACTTCCCTATTATGAGGAAGTACTGGGACTCAAGGAGTCACAGAAAGGGCCATCTTTTCTACCTCGTTCCACTCTATTGGCTGGTTGATTGGGAACTGTGGTACTGTGATGAATGCTACTCTGCTTTTGCATCAGCATGGCCTGCATTTTAGACGAACTATGAAGCTTACCACACTAAAAGGTCACAGACGACATAGTCGGGATGTGTCTATGCTGGATGTGGGGTTTCAGTGAGCCTCAGTGCTCTTCTCTGATGTAAGTCGATTCACGCTGAGTAGAAACAAATCGAGGAGAGCGCTGTGGAGCAGCCGCTAAAGTCAGATAGGCTTTGGTGGTGGTAAGGTTAAAAGCCTCTCCTAACTAAATGATATCGTTAATCCTGTTGTTGTGCCACTGTATGAACATTTTATCAAGGTCTGGTCAAATAGCTGCTGGAGACAAGGGTATCTCGAATGGAGTGGCCTCTCCTTCTCTCAGACCTGGAAAACACTTGTGCTCAGCTGAGTCCGAGTGTAGCGGCTCCTAATTCAGTGACCCGAGGGCTTCCCTTTAAGAAGAATGGGACACCACGCCTCAGCGGACAGAAATTCAAATTGTGAATTGTGCATAATTGTTGTCGACAAGCTTTAATTAACGTTTAAGGGCACAGACCCACCGCTGCTCAAGATTTTTCTTACAATACATTGTTTAAGATGAAGTCACAATTGTGCGTTTTTCTGATTTTCATGATATAAAATGCTTGTACGATGAACTCACAGTTCTATAAATTGTATCCAAAAGCCAAAAATACCTCACTTTTAGAGAGAGACTCATTTAGTGGCACACAAAGTAAACCATTGCTGTTTTTTTTCTGTTGACTCTCCTCCAGTGCAGAACAGTGCAGCGTTGGACCAAAGAACCAGGAAGAATCACCTGATCTTCATCAGAAAACACTGAAGGAAGGCGATCACGTGGCCAGAGATGAGACTGATCTCACCTCCACGCCGGAGAACGTTCCCTCCAAGCTCGCCCCTCCCTTACTCGCCCAGCTCCGCACGGAGAACGCCGACTCGTTTGACATGGAGGAAGTACGGGGTTTTTCTGTGTTCTCCTGCCTTCCTCGTGCAGATTAAAAAAAATAAATAATAATAATCCAAGGGTAGCCTCTTCCTACGCACAGGTGGCACAATGACATAACTTAGGCCTTTTACCAGGCCCTCTTATTTTCCTCTGCTGTCCCTGTGGTCAGTTGGCTCACCCTGCTAAGCTACTCTGCCAGGCAAATGCATGCAAATAAAGGCAAAATTGCCTGCTTACACAACAACAGACGTCTAATGAAAGCCCAGGCTTTAGGTTTGCACTGGGATTGGGCTGATTACTGTCCATCAGTAAATGGACACTAATCACATCAGTCTGTTTTCTGATCATAAATGACTGATAAATTTACCAAAGTGATCATTTTCCATATTTAATCAATTATCAAAGCCTACTGAATTGCTTCTTTCCCTTTTAAATTTTCCCCTGTCTGTTGTTTAGATTCAGACCAATGAGGATGAGGTCCTGCCATCCAGAACATCCAGAACCACGGGTTAGTTCTCGCACATTCACGTCTTTTTTAACCTCAATATGTTTCTTTTGATATAAAGCATTCATACTAAAAGGTATTTTGAATATTTTATATTTTGTAATGGTTCCTATTCAATTGAAACCCCGTTTTTTTAGAACTACTTTTTGCTATGTGTAAGGAATTATTTTTAAGGTTTGTTATATTAGTCTTATTTTGAGGAAAGAGGTAAATGCATCCTAAACAATACAGATCTGATGTTTAAAATGAAAGTTTCTGCTAAATGTCTCCAAACCCAGCTGGGCTACTTGCCATGAGAAACAATAAAGCTTGGGCAATTTGCATTTTTCCAATGAACTGCAATTTATTAAAGTTTTTCCTGTTTCCTGTTTCCTTCAGATGCCTGTAAGGAAAAATTGTCCTGTGGTTTTAATATTTCTTCACTAAATTTAGCATTACAAACCAGACCCTGCCACCTGCAGGAAACATGGAGTAAAGCAAACAATATTTTTCTCTCTTGTGTTACTTTTTTTTAGACCTGTCCAGAACCATTAGTCAACAGTCTGACAGCAGTGGTTTTGCTGAGGAGCCTTCTGGTGACTCAAGCAGCTACCTCAAGGTTTGTTTTATTTGTATTTGGGCTGTACTATCACCTCTCTATGTACCTAAATTATACATCTGCAATAGAAGACTGCTCCTACTCTAAAGACCAATCCTGCCTGTGGTTTCATTTCTTTAGAAAATGAAAGGAACATTTGGAGAGAAAAATTGCTGAAATTCCCTTTTTAGTTTGCTTCCACACAGTACTTGCACATTTTTGCCTTTTGCTTAATACAGCCACAATTGTTCTGATTTGTTTGTAGCATTTAATTTAATAGGCTCCAATTCTTATCTGTAGACCGACAGAAACTAGCATTTAAATTTGAGCTAATTGGATTTGTGGTTTAGTGCTCTTTTTTTATCGTCTTCCATTTGTTTCCTCCAAATTTTCAGCTAAATTGGTATGTTTAAACATTTGGCTATTTTTACTTTGGTATCTTTAAATTACTCCATTCATTTTAGCTTTTTCATTGCAAATTCAGCTGTAGTTTGAAAGCCTGAGTGGGTCAGGGTAGTACAGCCTCATGGTCAGGAAAAAAATTGCACAGAAGTATGAAGTAGGGTTAGGTTGCAAAGAAATATCAACGTTGTCAAAGACCTTGGAGAAAAATTTTCAGTCAGTGATCGCAGCTGCAAACCTTCCTGTCACTTTTCTTCCTCTCAGGGAAGGAAAGCATTTAGCAAAGACGCTAAGCTAAGAGCCTAAAAGTAACTCTGGGTGAGCTACGGAGATCCTAAGGTGGAGCAGTTATATGCTTCCTAGTGTTTTTCTGACACATAAAATTTGGGTAAATTATGCCTAAGGACTGTGGTTGTAATGTGATAAAATGTGGATATATTTGCAAAGAACTGTACTTAAAAAAAAAAAGTAGAAGCACTTTTCCAATATTATTATGTATGTATGAAGGTAAAGGAAATTCCTAACAGGTCATATGTCACTATAAAAATTTAGTTTGAAATCTGCCACAATATTGTGGGCCCCACTGTGTTTGTTAATCCAGTCTTGCACGGATTTAATTTGTTTCAGATGTGCCCGAGTGCCTGTCTTGACACGCTGAATGCAAAGCTTAAGGCTGACAGTTGCAGTTTGTCCAGTTTGTGGTGAACAACAATAAAAATAAACAGTCAGGCTTGCTTGAACCTTTATTCATATTAGCTATTGATTATGTGTAGTAAAACTGGGTTAACAAAAAAAAAACTAAAACCTTTAATTTGCTGATGCATCGAAATAGAACTACAAAATGTTTTAATTCTAATTTTTCCTACACTTTAAAATGTTACCACAAGGTGATGAAATTATAATGTTATTGATTTTGGCATTGCTAGCAAGTGCTGCTCCATTCACTTGAAGAACCTGCTCAGATAATATAGACTTTAAGGCTCTATGACATGTGCCAGGGTTTGTCCATGTTTTCAGCTTTCTAAGTAAGAGTTTGGAGCCTTTTGATGAGTTTTATAGTTGCCTGAGTCGCAGAACGTAAACTGGTTTGAGTAAAAACCTGGCTAACTACATTTTAAACAATCGGCAGATACTCAGTGTTTTTTGTTTGTTTTTGTTTTTTTGTTGATTAGATAAATTCATAGATTATAACAATTCTTATCTTGTTTCAGTTTACAGCATGGGAAAAAAATGTCCCGGCAAATTTCATGCTTTACCAGCGATTTAGAATCTAAACCAAAAACAGCAAGGATCCCATAACAGAACCTTGTGGTACACTCCAACGGAGTTGACAAAAGAGTACCTAAATCTCAAGTAGACAAAATGTATAAATAGGCCTCAAGGATACTAGCTGTATGTTTTTGTATGGGTTTGAACTGTAGTTTCTGCAGTTGAATTGTAAAACATCACAGCCCTGGCATTCAGGTGTAAAACAGTTTCACTTGGACACATTCGTACAATACTGATTCAGGAGTTGGAATTCAATCATACGCTTGATTTGAGACGGTTTAAATCAGGGTATTGGTTACACTTTAAAGATTTTTCATTGGAAGTAACCAAAGAAACAGAGCAGTCTTGGGTAAGGAAAACTACTCTAAACTGTATCCTGGTAGACCGACTCAGAACTTTAGCCACTAAAACGTGACCTGATGGTCAAGCCCTTTAGGAGCAGAATAGAACATTGCCTAGAAGAGCTGTAAACTAGGTCCCTATCAAAATCGATCAGTAAGCCAATTTAAATTTTTTAAGCAGCATCTCCCAGGTTTACCTGAACCTTCTCTAAATTCTTACAACAAAATAGTAATTAGGTGGTGGGTCTGCAGCTCCCAAGGCAAGAGGATTTACCTTTGCCTAACAATTTCTTTATTTTTGCTCTATCTTGACGTAATGATAAAAGTGATTGGATTAGGATTTTTTGCAGATGTGTTAAATGTGAATTTCATGTATTTATAATTAGGTGCAGGAGAGTTGTGACAGCTGTGACAGTGAGACCACTGTGACGTCACACCCGTCACAAGACGTTACCACGCCCCAGCCGCTCGACCAACCTGCTTTTGAGCTCCCGGATGGCAAAGAGAAGGAGACGGGGCCTGCTGCTCCTCCCAACGCCGAACAGAGTGGAACCCCAATGGGGGAGGAGGCACATGAAGACAACATGGAGCTGTTTCCACAGTACTCGGTTCACCAGCTTCCCATAAACGGAGTTGATCGAGACACAGAACAAAAACCAGTTCTTACCCAGACAATGTCTGGTTATGAGGAAGAATCACAAGAAATGATTGAAAACACTCTGAATCCGACCACTTCGGAACAAGTACCACAGCTCACGGACCCTTCAACCCTAATAGCCGAGGGACCTACAGCAGGAGCTGAGAAGTCTCTTGAGTCTGATTCTGTACCCAATGTGCAACTGTCTCCGGTTCTTAGTACACTGAATCTAGCTAAGCGGAACCAGCTGAGGCTGATGGGTCAGCACAACAGCATCCAGATAGACAACCCGTCCCAAACTCCTGACAGACGCCAAGGTAGACGTGGTCTAGTCCCCTTACAAAGGTCATCCTCCTTACCCTCGTCCCTCCTCCCACTCTCTAGAGTCGTGTCTTCTGTCAGGATCCAGTTCGGTCAAGGAAAAGCATTTGTTACCCCTCCCAGGTACTCCTTTAAATATGCTCAGGAAGATGGAGAGCAGGTGAAGGATGAGGTGACTGAGGAGAAAGATGGGGGTGAGCAAAGCAACTGTTTGTCCACTCTAATCATCAACCCCGGCTCTAAAGAAAAAACGCCAGCTGCCAACCCTCCTAAACCCATATCTAACTATCTAATGAGATCGTCTCATTCCTTGCAAAGCTCGAGTCCTCCTCATGATTGCTCCCCGAGCCAGGACCACTTCTTTACCACCCAGAGTGTTCCTGATCTATCATCTAGTAATCAGCACCCCAGCAACTTCCACTTGAATAGCAACCAAAACCAGCAAAGCTGTAGTCCGGGGCACATGATGTACCCAAACCACAATGCTTCAACGCTAGGCCCAGAGCCAGGTCCTTTTCCCAGTTCCAGTACTTACCCCTATCCTCCATACCACTACTTCAGTCCTCCTTACGTTCCTAGGCAGCATAATCCTTCATATTGTCACTATTCCAGTCTAACCAGCCTGCACCCGCCTGCAACCCCACCAATCCCACAACACAGCAGCCTCCTCAACCTGCATCAGCCCCATCCCTCCTCAGCACCTCACATTGGTTTTGGTCACTCAGCTCCTGGAACTCCTCCAATGCACCCACAAGGATACAACCCCTCATTCAGTTATCCTTTACCTTTCCCTGGTGCTCCACACGGGCACCAGTTTGGTTCCCCTTACTACGGTACACAAGGGTACAACCTGAGCCCACATCTTAACCCTGGGCTCCCTCCTGCTGCAGCCCTGGGTTCTGGACCAGGACGATGCCCATCCAGCACAGAGATGCAGCTGCGGAAGGTCCTGCATGAGATTAGGGGAACTATTCAGAGTCTCAATCAGGTTGGTCCCTTTCATTCAGTTATAGTCCCATTGACTCATTTGCCTTCTCCTCCTGCTGTTCCAAACTCACAAAACAGTTAATGCAAGAGAAAATGCGGCAACAACGGAAAAGGGAAGCAAAAGAGAAAATGCTGCAAATAGCGAAAAACAACAGCGGGTATGACACACTGCAAACTTGCTCCACCAAACAGTTGTGCTCCAGACCCTTGAGAGGATTTGATCGGCATCGTTTCATATGATCAGAATGTCAATATGATGCCGTTTTAAAATATTGATGGACAATAATAACGAGAGACTCAGAAAAAGGCCTCACCTTTTCTTTCTTCTCGATATATCACATTAAATCACGACATCCAGGCTTTACTGGTACTTTACTGATACTATTTGGTTGGGGGAACCAACTCCCCCTTGTGGTCTGGAGCAATTACCACTTTGTGGAGGGAGTTTGTAGCGTTTTATACTTTATATTTGCTGCATCTTCCCATTTTCATTTATTGTGTTGTTGCAACACTTTTGTGTTGATTTGATCTTGGGTTTTTTTTTTACTCCTAATTGACTTAACTTTGTTATTTTCCCCTTCAAGAGCCGCGACAATTCTCCTGATTTGTTCTGTGAGCTCAGAGCAGCTGCAACCAGCCAGCAGGTAGATTTGATTTCTTTAAATATTTATTTCTTTATTATTACGCATTAGATGTTTTTGTGTTGAATGTAAACACATTTGTACTTGAGTCCTTGAGTTCTTTCTTAGCCATCATTATTCATGAGGCATTGTGGATACGGTCATACGGCAGGTCTTGATGGTGAATAGAGATTTTTGTGAAAGTTGATTTTTATTTATTTAATTAATTTTTTTAGCCATAGGACTAATGTTTAAATGGTTTACGATTTGTATACACAGAAGAAAAACATAGACACAAACTGCAGGGTACCGTTTGGCAAAATGATAATTGACGCCGCCATAAAGGGATTGAATTTGAAGTTTTCTAAACGGGAGTAAACACTTTACTTTGCCTCAACAATTGTTTGTGTCTGGAGTATCCACATTTGGCTTCTTCTGGTGCAGACTTCGGAGGTTAAAGTCAGACTGTTAAGACTGCAGACTCGTTGAAAGCATTCAGATACTTATACGATTTAAAACCACTCATGGAAGTTGGCGCAAATCATATTTTTTGCAAATCATATTTTTTGTGAGTGATGCTTGTTGTTGATCCTATATGGTCAAAAAAGAAATAAAATTGATCCATTTGCCAGCTGTGTTACCTTGGCCCAAATTTAGTGTGAAATGATGCTTGCATATTTGTTCCTCCTCAATGGAGGCCCCCTAGGGAAAAAAAGATCCTGTCCATCTGTTCATAAGGCAGTCACCTAAACACACAGCCACACTTACAATGATAAGATATGGATAACAAAGAATTATTTGTCAGTTCGCACTTGGAACCAGCCGCGAATCGGCTCTAGCACCAGCACGGAACCTGTTCTTGGTGGAAAAGGGGTAATCGACCATGGGCTGCCCAACGTGGTCCTCAAATCTTAAATAATTTGTTATTACAGTACATATACCTCAGCTTTCCATAAGAGGGAAATTGTCATTAAGCTAACTGACAGCTGATAGCTACAACATGCAAGTAATTATTCTAGCAATATGTAATGCTGGATAAGTTTTGTTCGTACATTATTTCTGCAGAAAACAGAGCGTGACTCAAACGTTTGAGACATTCCTCCTCAGTCTGATTGGTTGGAATTATCAAATGGATTTATGTCTGGACTTTGAGCATCTTCAAAAAAATCGCAGTTTGTCCACAAATGTCGGAAAGCACTCCATGCGTATGCGTACGTCACCATTACGCCAAATCCAACCGTCACAACAACACAAAAACCCTTTTTAAGCTTGTTAATAATTTGCTCAGCACTGCTCTCAGACCCTCCTGCAGCCATCTCTCACTGGATGTACTGAACACCGGTTTGGTCCTTGAAGCCCCTTCAAGTTTCTTTTCCACTTGGGTGGAGGACCACACTGTGAGCAGGACGTTTGTCTCCTCCACTGACCACTGGTGCTTTGACTTCAGGTCCATTTTGGTTCTTTTGTTGCACAAGCAACTCCAGTGTTGTTTAAAAACTGTCGCTCTTTCCAAGTTTACCGGCTAGTACTTTTTACGTAGCCCCGCCCCCAGTCGCTAACGTCATCACATCGAGCTGGTTCTTTCCTCTGACCCTAGAAAGAGTTGGGGCCAGCTATGCACCAGTTTGGAACCAGTTTGGTCAGTGGAAAAACAAAGAACTGGTGCTAAATTTGGCTCTAGTACCAAACCGGCACTGGAACCATTTTGGTGGAAAAGGGGCTAATGTAGAGCATTATGTTGCGGTTTCCTCCCAACCAGCTAAACATGCTTGTGTCTACGATCACTTTTCTGTACGTCTTTGCTTTTCAGTCTCTGGCAGAGTTTCAGCAGAAGAGGCGAAGTCTGAGCATATTCCGCAGTCAGATGACGGACCTCGAGCTGTCGATCATGCAGCAGCAGGCCATTGTTTACAACCACCTGAGCCCCGCCGACAGGTGACGCACCACAACAAACACGTCCATGCCGCACGGCAGTCCGGAGCTTTTACAGAGCGTTTCTTACAGAGTATTTTGTTCCGGTCATGATTGTGCATGTGTGTTTTTTATGTATTTTCTTTGTACACAGGATGGAGGCCGAAAAGCTCCAGTGTCTGAGGTCGGCGGTCAGAGAGGAACTCCAGGAGCTGGAACAACAGCTGGAGGACAGACTGATTGACCTGTCTCCGCACTCGCATCTCAGAGTAAGAACACAGATGTTCAGCAAATATACGCCACACATTCTGAGACGGACGCGAGGTGGTTCGTGTTTGCCTCCACCCCACGAACATCTCTCATGCTGTCGCTGTTTTGGAACGTCCCGTTCTTTTCAGGTTCTTCATAGAGAAGGCAGTGTTGACAGCCTGTCCGCCGCATCTGCACTGAGAGCCATGGAGCCGGTCAGCACATGCAGTAACTCCCAATCTCTCAATATGAAGACCAAAACATCTCATGTTTGACTTATCACGCTGTCTTCATGTCCCATCCGTGCAGGTATCAGACCTCCTCAGAGAGCAGTTCTTCCTCCAATCAGAGCTAGGCTATGATGGACGCGGCCCCTCCAGCTTCCCGTCCACCCGCTCGCCCAGTCCTGTTAGAGATGGACACGATGGCAAGCAGAGGCAAGGAGTGTATCGGGCATCGATTAACATAACCCCTGCACCTCCCGTTCGACCTGACACGCACAGTGCGGAGGTGGCGGAGGAGGAAAGTCAGAGAGTCAGTGAAGAGGTAGCGGGTGAAAAAGGAGGAGAGGAACATCAGGCACTAGAGAGGGATGGAGAAGCAAGAAAATATGGAGCTGAGAACTTTCAGCAGCTTATTAGACAGGTAACTTCAACAATTGAACTTTTCCTAGATGCTCGTTCCTACCTTGGGTAGGCAGTTATCGTGTCCTTATACCACCGTTTTACCAGTCGTGCGTCCTGTGCTGCAGGTCCGAGAGAGCTTGGCCCATGAGGTCCGACGGGAGATCTACAACGAGCTGCTGGCCGCTGTGTCCCCACAGGGCTCAGAACGCCGCCTCCAGCCGTAGCAACCACAACCTGAACAAAAGCCACTACCTGTCTCTAACACTGTACGCCGAGTAACACTGTGCAACACAACGCGGTTGTGACACTGTACGTTGGTAGTGTTTCACGATCCGTCAACCTGTCGACCCCGGCTGCGTCGTCGCCGTTCTGCCCGAGCCTCAGAGGGGGAAACTTCCACTTTCGGGAGCATCAGTGACAATTTCTCAACTACTGATCTCATTCTTTTTTCTTTACGTAAAAAAACAAAGAAAGAAAAAAGCTCAGGTCAACAATCCTGAAAAATCAGCTACCACTACTGCCACTACTACTTTAATTAGTGCGTCTAGAGTCACCATTGTTATGCATGTCTTGCACAATAGTAGTTACACAGTTCTTCCTGCTTCCTTGCAGTTGGATTAATTTTGCTCTCATTAGATCCGTTCCTCTAGCCAAAAAAGTTAAATATTAGTTTGCTTTAACTGATCTTTTACATGTTTTTCCACATGTTCTACCAGTTTTTAGTTTTTTTTGTAGGCATTGGCTCTTTAAAAACACTTTAGAGTTTTATTGATGTTTATTTACAACAAAATCAACGATAGAATAATAAATCTGATTTAAATAAACCACAGACAAGCTGGAGAATAAACATCTCTGATGTCGATAACCTAAAGGAAAAGACAAGCTACTGTATGTTTTTATTTGACATTACTTGAGTCCCTTGCCACCCTTATATATTGTGTAATAAGTGGACACTTTGAAATTTGCTTTGCTCAGTCTTTCTGGAGGCATTTACATTCATTTTTTTTTCACTCATTCCTTGCACATTTCTCCTTAAAAGAATCTTGCAGAACAATGATGCATAATCATCCTCATCACCGCTATCGTCATCAGGTCTTTGCTTCAGTCATCTTATGCAACACATAGGTGCTTTAACAAAAATTCAGTTGCCAGTTCGGGCTCATGAGACAAAATCCCTTTTTTTAAATCACTGAATGGATGAATAAAAGCAGAAAAATAAAAAAGTCCATGACGATTAATACCTCAAATTTCTGATTATAAATCCCCCCCATTTTTATTTGTGTACAACCCAAAAAAACAAAAACAAGCATTAAACTGCGTTAACTTTCCGGATTGAGAAGCTCATAGTTTTCAGAAGGTTAACAATACGTTTTTTGTATGTAGGGCAAAGTATAGAAAGTGGTGAGTTTGTGTTAACCTGAGGGGCTTAGGGATAAAAGTCGGCAGTTTTTTTTTGTAAGTTGAAGTGATGAGGATAACTATGCGTCGTCTGCTCAGACGGAAGAGCTCGGCAAGCTTTAACTGTGTCAGCATGTTGGTTTTATTTGGACCAAAAATGCGTGCAATAATGTGAACACATTGAATACGGTTGTTTTGAGGTTTGTATTTTCTGTCTTTTTTGGAAGATCATTGCAAACATTTCAGAGGTTTTTCACCTCTAATAGGGAAACATTTAGCAGAACAGTTTGATGGCATTATATCTAATGCTACTTCTTTTCCTAACTGATTAAGTGGTGGTTCTCTTTTCGTTGAAGTAAAGTTCTGTGTGGGAGCTTCATGGGATTTTAAACAGTCGCCTCAAGAAATTGAGAAGCACGAAGACTGTGCACATGTTGTTTGACTGTGATTGGCTACGGGACCTGTCAATATGATATGCCTTTAGCTTTTTTTGTTGCCTGTTTTTTTCCTTTGTCTGGATAATAACTTTACAAAATAGTGCACAAGACCACAATTATATGTACATCTGTTTGCCCAAAGCTGATCCGCATTGGTAGAATTAAAACTGCTGCTCCGAGTGTAAGTTATTATTACAAAGATCTTATTTACATTTACACTTCTTCTGCGAGATATTCGGCTGCCTCAGGTGTTTTCATCATGTGACCATAGGGCATTTTTCCAGACCTGTGAATGCTCATGATGTTTTTTTTTTTTGTTTTGTTTTTTTATGAAAACCTTTTTGAGCCTCCAGTCATGCAACTAACCACAAATCCGCTGGGCAAACACTGTTTATTACTTTATAGATCAATAATCCACTTTTAATTACACTTTACTGTCTGAATGTTGGTGTTTATACTTTTCTGTCCGTGTCTACTAATGATGAGGATGATGATGTGTATTTTGTATTTGCATTGATATGTCTGAAGTAGGAAGGGGGGGTCACTGTAGAAATAATAAAGATGTATTTATTTTCATTAAAAAGAGGTTTGAGTGATTCTATCTGCATTTCACAGATTTTAATATGTTTTTACTGAACTTCTATTCAGGGCAATTTTGTTCATACAGAAAAGCAGTCATAAATGGATTCTGTAAAATAAAATTAACTCAAAACGAAAGTTACGCATGTAACTACGGTTCTATGAATCCCGGATGACCGCCAGGAGGCGGTGCTGAAAGCACTGAATGTTCCCTTCGTGCATGTGCCGTTCGAGTTGTAATCCCAAAAGAGTCACACCTGTGACACATCGGATGACAATCAAGAATCTATAAATCCTGGCATCATCCGAGGCTCTACTCCTACAGAATCTTCTCGCACATGCAAGGATTCTGAGTGACAGAGAAGCTCTGGCGGTCATACGGGATTCATAGAACCGTAATTACATTTGAAACTTTCGTTCCCTACTGACCGCCAGAGGGCGGTGCTGAAAGAACTGAATGACTAATACCAAAGATGTCACGAGGAGTCCTGGGCCCATACCTCACTGAGAAGACCCAGAGGACCCCTGCAAAACGACCTGGCCCAAAGGATGAGGGGTGGGCACATTGAAATGGTACAATCTGGTAAACGTGCTTGGGGAAGGCCATGATGCAGCAGCACGTATGGCGTCCTGGTAGAGTATGCCCTCACGCCGACCGGCAGGGAGCAGTGTCCTACACTGGACCCATTGCAGATGACGTCCCTGATCCAGTGGGAGAGACGCTGCTTGGAAAGAGGAGAACATAACTTAGGACCTCCATAGCACAAAAACAGCTGGTCTGAGCGTCTTATACTCGCAGTAGCTCCAATGTATGCCTCCAGCAACCGCACTGGGCACAACAACCTGCCAGGTTCTCCCGGCATAGGCCGAAACCATGCCAACGTCAAAGGCTGGTTACGATGAAAACGGGACAACACCTTGGACACAAATGCAGTATTTGGCCACATGGTGAGTTGTCTGGTCCCCACCTGAGACATAAGGGGCTGACAGAGAGAGCATGCGGCTCGCCAACCCTCTTTGCAGAGACTATAGCCAGCAAAAAGGCAGTCTTACATGAGAGCCATTTTAAGTCTGCCTGTGCCAAAGGCTCAACGGAGGACGGCACAGAGCGTTGAGAACCAAGAGCAGATCCCAAACTAGTACCCGTTGAACCGCCAGCGGGTGCAACCTATGAGCACCGCGCATGAAGAGAGATACCAGATCATGGGAACCTACCATACAGCCATCAACACCATCATGAGAAATGATATTGCCGCTACATACACCTTATCAAGAACAGACTGGAGAAACTCCAAGATGGTGGGCACAGGGCAGGAAACCAGATCCTCATTGCGGGCAGAACACCAATGTGAAAACAGATGGCACCTGTTATCATACTGACGGCGAGTAGAGGGTGCCCTGCAACTGAACTGCAACCCGAGCCTTCCAGTGGCCACACCCATAGTCTGAGTGGCTGTGGGTTGGGGTGCCAAATCTGCCCATGTTACTGATTTAGCAGATCCCTTCTGCTCTGAAAACACCATGGAAAGCCGTGACACAGACACCGTAGCAGAGGGAACCATGGCCGCGCCGGCCAGTAAGGAGCCACCAGCAACAACCTGTGGCCCTCCTGGAGAACTCTCTGAAGGGTAGGCCAAACCAGACAGAGGGGTGGAAATGCATACAACAGAACCAGTGGCCAAGGATGAGCCAGTGCATCCTGGCCCAGTGCGCCCAACGCCCTGTAAGGGAATACCACAGGGGACGATGAGTGGACGCCTCTGTGGCGAACGGATCTACCTCTGCGGCAAACAGATCTATTTCTTCCTGGCCAAAACGCTCCCGTGTCATGCATACCACGTCGCTGTGAAGTGACCACTCTCCTGGAGCAGACCAGTGGCGAGAGAGGGAGTCTGCAACCTGATTGTGCCACCCCGGCAAATACCTTGCTCGCAGGGTGGACAGGCGAGGAAACGCCCATTCCAATAAGTCTCTGGAAACCTGCAGAAGCTTTGCAGACCTGTGCCACCCTGATGATTGATAGGGTAGACAACAGAAGTGTTGTCTGACCGGATCAGAACATGCTTTCCCACTAGATGGGGCAGAAAGTGCCTGAGAGCCAAATGTACAGCACAAAGCTCTAGCACGTGGCATGATCCCTATGATACCAGCGGCCCTGAACTGCTCTGTGATGCCACACTGCGCCCCAACCCACAGAGCTGGCATCCGTCGTGATCACCTCTCTGCGACACACTACAGTCCCCGTGGAAACGCCTTTGGAGAGATAAACCCTGTCTCTCCATCGACTCAGGCTCCGAAGACACAACCGTGTCACCACCAGCTTGTGATGCCTGTGCAGTGTGGCGTCCAGGTGAAGGCTGTTGAGCCACCTCTGCAAAGGGCGTAGCAAGGACCAAGGGCACAACCCGAGTGACCGACGTTAGTGTGCCTGGCAGCTGCAGGAAGGCATCGTATGGAAACTGCCTGCCCAGCCTGAAGCGAAGTGACCAACCTGAGTATATCGTCCACCCTTCCAACAGATGGGCAGGCCCTAATGGTAGTCGAGTCCACCATGACCCCAAGAAAAGTGGTAGACTGAGACGGAATCAGGCAACTCTTTTCCAGGTTGATCTTGAGGCCCAACTGAGACACATGAGCAAGGAGGCGACCTGTATCTCGAGAAGCGCGTTCCGGAGACTGGGCAGACAGAAGCCAATCGTCTAGGTACGGGAGAACATTCAGTGCACAGGCTTGTATAGGAGAGAGGGCTGCCTTCAAACAACGAGTAAACACCCTCGGAGAAAGATAGAGGCCGAACGGGAGAACCCGGAATTGCCAATGGCGACCCCGGAAGGCAAATCTGAGAAAGCCCCGATGGTGTACCGCAATGGGCAATTGAAAATATGTGTCTGTCAGATCTATGGACGCAAACGACTCCCCTCTGTCCACAGCCTGAAGGACTTCTGATGTTGTAAGCATGTGAAAAGGTAGCACCTTTAGATACCTGTTGAGTCTCCTGAGATCCAAAATCGGATGAAATCCGCCCGTTTTCTTCGGCACAAGGAAGTACGTTGGGTTGCTCTAGAGCATCCACCAGGTACTCCTCTGATGGAGGGACAGAGAAGGGAGAAAGAGCCCGTCCGCGCCTAAAAAAGGCACTTTCAGGAGCGGAGTCTACTTGCGGGGCATCCAGCTGCAACCGTCTCAAGGCCATGATCACAACCTCCTGCATAGAGCCATCGGCTGACCCGCTAAAAGCACCTGAAAATATGTGTCTGTCAGATCTATGGACGCAAACGACTCCCCTCTGTCCACAGCCTGAAGGACTTCTGATGTTGTAAGCATGTGAAAAGGTAGCACCTTTAGATACCTGTTGAGGCTCCTGAGATCCAAAATTGGATGAAATCCGCCCGTTTTCTTCGGCACGAGGAAGTATGTTGGGTTGCTCTAGAGCATCCACCAGGTACTCCTCTGATGGAGGGACAGAGAAGGGAGAAAGAGCCCGTCCGCGCCTAAAAAAGGCACTTTCAGGAGCGGAGTCTACTTGCGGGGCATCCAGCTGCAACCGTCTCAAGGCCATGATCACAACCTCCTGCATAGAGCCATCGGCTGACCCGCTAAAAGCACTCTGAGAAAAAGAGTGTGATCCAGAGCCAGACGTGTGAGTCGACTAAGCACTCCCCTCATCCCTAAATTGAGAGGCTGAGGCAGCCAGCGACAAAACATAATCCTCAGTAGTCAAATCAGGCATGGGTGGAGAAGACCAACCAGCCTCTGCCACTGAAGGATCCAATTGGGGTGTCTGAAACAACGATTTCATCTCCGCCAATTCCGCAGACAACTGCTTAACCCTAGTGAGAAAGCCCTGATCAGACTTGACTCGCTTCTTCCGAGATGGAGCTAGGGGAACCTTGGTCTCACTCCGGTGCTTGGAACGCTTAGTCAGGGCTAAGTGCCCAGAAGGCGGAATGTCAGTGCCACGCTGAGGCTGCAATTGAGCCAGCCGAGCCACCCTCAAAGCATGGGACATGTAACTACAGTTCATGCAGGGATTATCCGACAGCGCCTCCACCAGGTGATCATGCCCGAGCCAGGAAGGACACACGTCGTGACCATCATCCGCCTGCAGTGCAGAACCGCATTTCACACAACAGTGAACAGTGTGATTAAAACGGTCCGCCACAAGCGAGACTGCAAAAAAAAAGGGGCCAAATCCCAGGAAAAAAGAACTCTGGGTACAATTGGGAGAGGGGCCGAAAACGCACCCGTCACCATTTAAAACAGGAACCACAAATTAAAGAGGCTAACACCGTTAGCTAAATCCAAACGTAGGATACAATGTCTGCTAACATTGGAGAGGGGGCGAAACGCTGCCGTCACCATTTATAGCGAAAGCAACAAACAGATGCCAACACCGTTAGCTCCAACATAAACACAGTGCGTATCTCTAAAGCACTATAGCCAAAAGCAGTAAGTTGGGAGAGGAGGCGCTAACGCCGTCATCACCAACAAAGGGTAAAAATACCTGGAAATGCTTTCCGCAGAGAAGATCGATCCGTTGCAGCCCTAGGAGGGCGATGAACTGCAACTCCAGCCTACAGGCGATAGGGCGTCCGGTGACGGTAAAACAACAGGTTCGAAGGCAGAAGCCTGTAAACAGAACCACAGCAAGAAGAAAAAAGGAGCAGAGCTTCGGATGACACCAGGATTTATAAATTCTTGATTGTCATCCGATGTGTCACTGGTGTGACTCTTTTGGTATTATAAAAAAATGGGTTTAGTGAAATACACCGTGAAGCGGATTCCATATAGGATTAAGTCTTTTGAAACAATCTAAAATGTTAAACCTAATACATTTTTACCAGAAACATTTGACAAGCGTTTAAGGCTGCTATACCAGATGTTATAAAAGAAATGTCATGTCATGTTGCTTGAAAGAGGATGCACCTAATAAAGTTGTGGTAAAAGGATTGTAGAAGGCTCAGCTTACCAGTGGTGCTTTATATGTCAAAACAAATATTCAACTAAAACCTAAAAAATCCTAGACAGGTTTTATAGAGTCTACCCCTGACTCCAGGAGACCAGAACCTGATTTTTTCACAATCCAAATAGTTTATATGGCTCTAATGTGTCTGAGATAAATTGAAGCAGCAACATTCTGGATATTCTCCCTTTTTTGTTTTTTTTAGCCTGTTAAGAGAGCGCTCAGTGAGTAGGTCGTTACAGTTGTCTGACCTGCTGTAGTCGGGTGCATAGATTAGTCTTTCTAAGTGTGGCTTAGACACTTCCTATGATTCTGCCAATGTTTCTCAGACGGTTTTTCAGTTTTGTCAGAGTTTACCTGGAGAACATTGCTCTGCATCTACACACTGATGAGCTTGATACCATGACACATTAAATCTACAGGTCCATGTTCCCATGCTGTCGATGACACACGGATCTAGCATGCAATGTGTTAGCTGCATAGTTGTAGTAGGATGGATGCATTATAGTTCTGTGTTACCTGGCTCAGTGGAAGCATGTACAGACTGAAAAAATGGGGGAGTCTGGGGATTTAGCTCAATCAAAAACCCCACCGGTACTCAATCTGAGACACAGTTTCCAATTAAAGCACCTCCTGTTCTTGAGATAAAAACCAAACCACAGATATTCCACCCTTCAGGTTACAAAGTCGACTTTGTCAAAGGAATGTCTCGGGTCAAACATAACTAAGACTGCTAAGGTTTTATTAAAGGGATATTGAAGAAGTACTATAGAAAAAACACAAAACGTTGGAGAATCTGATTTGTATTAATGCTTTATAATGCTACAACAAAAAAAACCTTCTCCCAGGAAGGAAAAAAGGTCATTGGACATTGGGGCTTAACAATAAACAGTTTAACTAATTACTTTGTATATAGATTCTCAAAATGTTACATTTGCAACTGGGCTTTAAGTACATCCTGCACCTTTGCCTTAAATAGAAATTCTGAACTTTTTCCTAAAGTCAGCTCTTTGTGAAACAATGTCCAAAAGTAAGTGTGACCTCCTGAAATCAACATCAAAGCATGGATTTTAAGCATGAAGTTTAATAAAAAAAACCTCTTAAAAGGTTTGACTGAAAAAATAAAGAATATTTTAATACTATGTAATTTGAAGCAAAATGTAATTTGCAGAAATGACCGAAAGATGCTTGTAGCAAAGTTGTCTAATGTCACATCATGATACTTCCACCACCATGCTTCAGAAAGTAAGAGCTCATGTAATTGTGGTCAAAAACTACAGGGATCTGTTCCAAAAACATTTTCCAAGAATTCCTAAAAAAATGATTCCCCTTTTTTCTGGTATTGTTAAGTAACCTGCTGTGCTGCTTAATTATGTGAGTGAACTCTTTCCATGTTTTAGTTTTCAGTAAAACTTTTTTTTTTTTAAATAAAGTGATTAGCCAAAGCTTTTTGTCTTGTTCTGACATTCATTTAATGAAATTATTTGAGTTTCTGCTTTTCAGTTCCAGAGCTGCTTGGTCTCATTTGGTAATTTAAATGGATTTAACGTAAGTTATTTATGATACAAGTTAATTTGTTTAAACCAGTCGCAGGAGTAAGTGTTAAATTAAATATTTTTTATTTATTTATTTTTCTATCAAATTTAAAAATCCAGCTTTTGTTTTGAAACCCGGAAGTGACCCTTAACCCGGAAAAGCTTGCGCGTACGGCGGAACGTTTTCCGCCCCAGAAACGACAGTGGATTTGAGAAAACTCTGAAAACTGCACCAGTAAGACTTTGTTTGAATGTTTAAAAGTTGAAGTGAAGTGCTGGTAATCAACCAGTGGTTAGAGATGAACAGGTTTCAGTCGTCGAGGTGCTAGCTAATGCTACTTTAGCTTATTTACCGAACAAGGTAGTATTAGCATGCTAACGCTACTTTAGCTTTTGAACAAGGTAGTATTAGCATGCTAACGCTACTTTAGCTTTTGAACAAGGTAGTATTAGCATGCTAATGCTACTTTAGCTTTTGAACAAGGTAGTATTAGCATGCTAATGCTACTTTAGCTTATTTACCGAACAAGGTAGTATTAGCATGCTAATGCTAGCCTGAGCTCACACAAACACATGTGGATAAACCTTTTCCCGTCTCCTGGGAATATTTTCTACATAAATAAAGTTAATGTTGTTTTAGTAGCTCCCCAACAGTAATCCTAGTAAACAAATCAGAAACGTGTGCTGGCTTGTGGGCATTTCCTGTTTGCTTTCTGGCCTAATTTGCTTCAGGAAAATTGTTAATTTTCAATAGAATAATTTGCCTCAAAATTGTCATTTTAAATATATATCGGAAATAAATGACAAATCGACCTGAAGTAAATAAAATCAAATCTAAAAAAAGAGTAATGTCAGTGATCAACAGTAAATAGTGAGATTTTGTTCCATTTGTATTTATTATTATTATTATTTTTGGATAATAATCCAGATTATATCAGCCAAACTAGTTAATAAAACCAAATTGGTTATATTCTAGTCAGCGATTGGACTGACATGAAGTAAGATGATTTGAAACAGGCCTATCAGGATCAAACCTGTCTATTAAAATAATTATGGGGAAAATGTCATATAAAACTCTCATTGCCTTTTGAAACCTATGATTGTTAATATCGCCTACTGGTTACCTGATTTAAGAGAGAGTAACTATAAACACATTTGATTTCACTCTTTTATCCTTTAAGAACTGCATTTTTTTATTTTCTTAGATTAATTCTACTTGTTTGAAATGTTTGTTATGAATTTTAAAATGTCAAAAACTGGAGGCATACATATAATTGGTTGTTAAATACTAGGAAGGTGATAATGTGTGTTCTCCTATTTCTACTTCTTCTCTTCTATTTATACAGTTTTGATATACTTTTATTCTGAGACTTTGTATTAAGTGCAATACACAGCAACTAATGTTGATTCAGTAGCTGAGAGGCTGGAGATCAAAGAGGAGAGTGTTTAGTGACGAAAACAAACAAGTATGAGGATAAATGTCCTTAAATGCTACAATAGTAAAACATTTTTTTGTGATAACAAATTTTGTGTTGCAGTCGAATATTTTCCTAAAATTGTAAAACCTAAGCGGGTAATTTCTGAGTATGATCAAGAGTTAATGGTTCTTTTATGAAATATTTTATGTAAATACAAACCTGCAGTCACTGATTATCAAACAGTTGCTGTTCTCTTTAATAAACTCTTTCTGCTATAGATAATTTGGTATCGCTTGTTTTTAAAGGGATGGATTCTCCAGTCAGAAGTGAAAGCTCCAGTCTGAAACAAGGAGAGAAAAATGGTATCATCTACTTTCTCTGTCTTTCTGTATTTTTTTTATTTTTTGGTAGTTTATTAATACGGTACACCTTCTTTGTGTAGGACCTTCGGAGGATGAGTCCAGTCCGGGAGAACAGGGGCCACAGCAAGCTAATGCCAGCGAGAGGAGCCCCAAAAAGCCATCCTCTCCTGAGGGGAGTCCCACGGGTCGTAACAGGTCGCAGAGCTCCGCCTCAAGCAGCTCAGACAGCAGCAGCAGCAGTGATGATGAACATGAAGGGGTTCTCAGGAAGATTAGGAGCAGTGTGGCGCAGTTACAAGTAAGATCAGACTTTCACCTTCCCAAAGTGTAAGCAAGAAAGCAGAGGTGTGGACTCGAGTCAGACTCTAGTCAAGAATTTAATGACTTTAGACCAGACTTGAGAAATATAATTAGACTTGCAACTCGACTTGGACTTTAACATCAGTAACTTGTGACTTTACTTGGAATTGAGCATTTTGACTTGAAAAGACTTGCTATTTTTCTCAAAAACTCATAGATTTATATATATAAATACATACATAAATATATATATATATACATGCATATATATATATACATGCATATATATATATATATATATATATATATATATATATATATATATATATATATATATATATATATATATATATATATATATATATATATATATATATATATATATATATATATATATATATATATATATA
>JAVLVB010000713.1:1628948-1670966 GCA_032876305.1 Orestias chungarensis | reverse complement strand
GGTTTCTATAAACTTCAGTGGAGCAACAGAAATGTGTGATTAACGTGAAGGTGAGTTTAGAAACGTCTCAGGACAGAGAATAAGGAGTAATAAGAGAGCGCGCGGAGCTAGCAGACGCTAACAGACGCTAACAGACACACGGAGCAACAACAGGAAGTGACGTCGATACGTACCACCGTCACCGTCAGCCGTCAAGAGACATAAAGAACTCAAGCAACAAAACTGACCTCCAAGTATTCTAGAAGTTATACAAATATCTAAATAAATTGTTCAATTGTTCATGAGTAATGGAAGTTGGAAAAAAGCTTCTCTGTAGCCTGGTCGTACGGGTCTTCATGTGGCTGAAGCGTCGGCCTGATGGAAGGCACCGAAACAGGTGACGGCCAGGGTGAGACGGGTCGGTGATGATTTTCTCTGCACGCTTCCTGGTTCTGGAGGCATGCAGGTCTAGCAGTGCGGGCAGCTTTACACCGATGGTCCTCTCTGCAGACTTGATAATGCGCTGCAGTCTCTTGGTGTTCACTCTTTTTACACAACAAGGTAATTTAACACTATCTACATACCTGAGCTAGAGGAGATCGCGACGTGGTGGGCGTGTCCCGCCGTCCCGTCATCTGGGCAGATCTCTGACTCATCGGAGGCTCCTCTCTCTCCTCCGCCAATGAAAACCACGGATCGTCCCCTTAGTTGTAAAAGTTACCGCTTCCTGGCTGTAGTTTGCGCCCCCCCCATTTTCCTCAGCTGCCTCCAGCTCGAAGTAGAGCTTCACTGCCCGCTCCACATTCATCAATCGCCTCACGAAACTAACTGAACTCTAACCCAAGACACTAAACTAGACGACTACACACTAACTAAACACTCAAAATACACTTGTTCAGTTCACAAAGCAAACGCATGTGGGGGACTCCTCTTTTGTCCCGCTTCTCTTTTCACTAGGTTTCTTTTTTTTCTTTGGAACAAGGATGTCTTTGACTTGTTGTTTCCCAACTTCACCCAAAGTTGTCCAGCTACCAAGCCAAATGTTCTCCAAATGAGTGCTGGGTGATTAGTGAGACGCTTCTCGTGGCTTCTTAGAACAAATAAATGGTCTTTACACACGTGACACCTGGACTAAGCCTGTCTGCCAAAGGCATACATTTCAAAACAGCTTACACATTTACCTCAGGCTATGAATACACAAAAATCTGTTATTTATTTAGAAATTTAGCTTATTATGTGCTTACCTGTGATGGGCAATTTTACCTTGACTTAACTTTAGGTACTCTACTCTAGATCGATTATTCGCTAAGCAGTGATGACGAGACATCATACCAGTAGTTTTTCCCCCCTCTTCTTGTTCAACAGCCGCCCCCGCTAAGTTGCATCTTCACTATTTCAGACTTTTGGTTGCGCAGAATGTGTTTGAACGAGAGCAAACACCTGACTCTCCTCACAAGCGCCCAGGCGCTGCGTCGTGAGAGAGGTCCAAGGCGACGGCCTCGTCACTCATCGAGGCCGAATCGCTCGCAGCAGCTGCGGCGCACGCTTCTGGAGATGCGTGTCCGCTGACGCTGAGCCAGCTCAAGTGTTTACTGCAGAGATTCCTGCTGCCCATTGAAGTTGTCACATCAAAGTCAAGGAAAGCACAAGTGGCTCGGCAAAAACAGGCAGCTGACAAATCCTCGTCTGACGCTCGAGTCAGCCTGCGTTGTCGTCTAACTCAGGGTTTTAATTTACATATTTTAACTGCTTGCTTTAGATTCAAAAGGCTGAATTCATGCAGAAATCCTTGCTTGCATGACTTGGAAGTTGAAAACCAGGTTTTGTCAGGTCTGTCGATGAGTAGGACAGATGCTGCTGATGGGAAAGCTTTTATCGTAGTTACATCTCTTAAGTCTTGTAAAAACTACAAGCTAATTACTTTGTTAAGTTGACATTGCTAAAAATAAAACCACAAAAAAAACTATAGGAATCCAGTTCTTTTTATTTTACTTAGAAGAAAACCAATTCCTGAAGGCAATGCAGTCCAACCTTATTGCGACACATCAATGTAATAATACATTACAGGCCACATTCGTTTGATCTTTAATGGACATTTTTAAAGCAATTTTCAATTGAAGTAGACCTATAACTCCTAAAATTTATTTCATTCAATTTGACCGATTTTATATGTATATATATATTTTCCCCTATTTGTAACTAATACGGTTAAGTTTTAAAAAAACATCACGTAACTTTCTTAAATCTTCACAAGTAAGCACTACTTTGCGTTGGTCTGTCATGACGATTCGGTAGAAAGTATGTTTAGGTTTGTGGTTGTAATGAAACCAGATGCAAAAATGTATACTTTACGGCTTATATTAGGTATTTTTATTTATTTAATTACTTTTATTTAATTATTTTTTTGTTACTTTGGTATCAGTGTTGCACTGACGGAGGAGAATGAATAAAACCCTATATTTGACATCAGATCTCCCTATGAGGATCAGAAAATTCACTGGTTGAACAACTCTTAGCTTTCTTTTAACTTGAACTTCTTGTATTTATTAAATTAAATGAAAACGAACCAAATCCCTCATTTAAGGGCATTGCTTAAAAAGTTGTTTCGGTGGAATTTGCTAAGTAAGTGAATAGAGCAGAGATATTGACAAACGTGTTTCATTGTGACGTATTTAACCCCGACAGGATCACGTCTGCTCGTATTATAAACGTTCTTTGTGTTTGTGTGAACAGAAAGAGCTGTGCAACATGATCCTGGACTGCTGTGCTCAGCAGAGGACCTACGAGAAGTTCTTCGGTCTACTTGCTGGGGTGAGACGCGCAACCGCCACACTTTGATAATAACGCCTTAAAGTTGCTAAAAGTAATAAGTTTAGTTTATTTATTTATTTAGTTTTATCTTATGGAGGCTGGATTAAAACGCTGGCCCTGCTCTGTTGTTGCATAATGCTCGCTTTACTGAGTGATTGCACGATTCACTTCACTGGGGAAAATTAGCATTTATCCTGCAAATGTGGTGAAAATGCTGCACTGATAATGGCTAACCGTAATATGCAAGAAATACTGGGGGTGGTGGACAGTAAGCAGTAAGCAGACGGCACCGAAGGTAAAGAGTACTCTTCAGCTCAGAACAACGAAAGATATAAAAGTTAAAAAGTCAATAATTAAATCCATTGACCTGAGTTGTATGTATAGTATATTACATAGATGTTAAACAGGAAGGCACTTTAACTTAGTTTAAGAGCAATTAGAGGGGTAAGGGGTATGAAAAATAAGTTTTACTTCTTCATACCCCCGTTCAGACAACTTATGTTAATCACTAATCAATGTCAGATATCAGGGTAAAGATACTGACAAGTGTATTTAGCTCAGTTTCTATTTATGTTCAAATGATTGTCAGTGATTCGGAACTGAAAATGTAATTTAATGTTAATCAATGACTTTTTTTGTGTGGTACTGGTTGATTTATGTACTATTATTATTATTTATTAATTTCTGAAATTGATTGATTTATTGATTTTGTTACTTGTCTGAAATTTTCTGGCCTTGCAATAGCATCTTGGTTGTAGGCAAAATGTTGAAAAAAGTTGCATGTATGCTATTATTTTATTGTTAACATCAGCTAGCATGCTAATTTAGTTGTAGGTTTGCTGTGTAAAACTATATTATAAGTACCACAGAAAGTATAACAGCTGAGGTTTGTAGCATTTGCTGATATTTTTTTGAGAAAATAAAACACATCTGTGTGATTTCTATACGCGTTCAGAGGTTCTGTCTGCTGAAGAAAGAGTACATGGAGAGCTTCGAGGCCATATTCTCCGAGCAGTACGACACCATCCACCGCCTGGAGACCAACAAACTGCGGAACGTGTCCCGACTGTTCGCTCACCTGCTCTACACCGACTCCGTGCCGTGGAGTGTAAGGACGCCGAAATTGAGCCGAATCACAGATCGTACTGTTCAACCTCGCCTTGGTCTGATTGAACGCACAAAAAACGACTAACTACGGGTTTCTGAAACCTCTGTTGGAACAGGTGTTGGAGTGCATCCGAATGAGTGAGGAGACCACGACGTCGTCCAGCAGGATTTTTGTGAAGATCCTGTTCCAGGAGCTCTGTGCCTACATGGGTCTCCCGAAACTCAACCAGCGGCTCAAAGACCCGTACGAGCAAACACCTCTCCTCTGATGATGGTTCAATGTTTTTGCAGCAGGGCGTAGTTTTGGTCCAATTTCAGAGATAAAACAGATTCAACTGATGTAAATATTGTATTGTTTGTAAGAAATAGTCTGCTTTTAAGAGCTAATGTAGATCAGTTTTAGAAATCCAAGCGTAAAATCCGAAAAAACTTTTTTTATTACAGTCTTTGGTATTTTTTCTCCTTCAGTTAAAAAATGAATGGAGATTATTCTTTTAAAATGTTCCCATCATATTCCTAATCTGTTTGTCTTGTAGAACCCTGCAAACCTTCTTTGAGGGTCTTTTTCCTCGCGATAATCCCCGAAACACTCGCTTTGCCATTAACTTCTTCACCTCCATTGGACTGGGAGGCCTGACGTAAGTCATACACTGTTCAAAAACGCTTCGCATTATTTCTGTGTGGTATCGTTGCACATGATTTTGGCCATTAATAAGCATATTTATATTTTCAGCGATGAGTTGAGGGAGCACCTGAAGAACGCCCCAAAGATGATCATGACTCAAGCCCAGGAGGTCGAATCTTCTGACACGTCGTCCGACTCTTCCTCCTCTGAATCCTCCAGCGAATCAGACTCCTCCTCCTCATCCAGCAGCAGCAGCTCAGGTACTCCAAGCTATAATTTATCATTTCATATGTCTATTTCTGCATCGGTGGACATGTCAATATTTCCGCTTTAAACCTACTTTTAACGGATCCTCGAGTTCGGTAAAGGTCAGAGGTCAGATGACTCTTTATTACCTGAAGTAATGACGTACCTCATGAAACCTTTCGTGTTATTTTTGCTTCGTGAGCACGAATGGAAGTAGCTGTCGTTACGTAACATTTCTGACAATCTTAACGTGCAATTGTTAATTACTGGGAAGTGGAAGAAAAACGAAAATGGGATTTTCAAATATGTATGCAAATAAAAAATGAATAAAAACTAAATGTATTTTGTAAAAAAAATAAAAAAAATTTGCAAATTAGTAATTAAGAGTTCACTAATGTGTTAATTAATCGAGCTGTGTTAGTCAATGCAGACCAAGGGACATAGCAGACAAGTGAAAGACTTTTAGAGCAGAAATAAAACTCAACAAAGCCAATTTATAAAAGGTTTATTTAGTATTTCTGTGCTTCACCTATCAACCCCTTTTATTTGGCCTTGTTTCTTTGGATGGTTTCTGAAGTGCATCGTCCGTAGGCCTGGGTCTTTTCTTTCCCGGTGGATCAGCGCACTTGTTTTCCGACTCATTATTTTCTCTTCCTGCATCGCTCCAAAAATTTATTTAAAAAAAAACAAAAAACCTTTGGGTTAAACGGACCACTGAGAAACCTTTAGAGCTGATTCTACGAAACAGACTGGCTGAGAATCTGCAGCAGCTTAATTGCTGAAATAAAGCGTCGGGTGTGCCGTTAATGAACTTGAATCAGTCGAACTACAGCCGCACTAAGCTTGTCTAGTGCAACAAGTCTTACAGGACTTTCATATCTGTCTCCTCGGTCGTGTTTTTCAAGCAACATTACACAATTTGCAAGTTATTTATTTATTTTTTACCAGAAGGAAATCCACAAATGTAACTGAATTTAAAGAGAGTGACAATTTTTTTTTTACAGATTCAGATAAACACAAGAAGAAGAAGAAAAAGGGTAGGGGCGAAGAGAAAAAGAAGAAAGAAAAGAAGAAGAAAGAACAAGCGGGGAAGAGGCGAAAAGGAGGCAGGAACGATAAAGACGAGGACAGCGACGGCGCTAAGCAGCCAAGGAAGGACAAGAGGGACTGCAAACGTGACTTGGACGAACATGTGCACGAGGACACCCGCCTACGAAGGCGAGACGAAAGGTTGGAGGAAGAGGAGCGGCAGGAGGAGGAGGCCAGGAGACCAAAGGCAGACAGACAAAGAGACGATGACGGCGAAAGGGACAGAGGCAGAGACGGGGACAGGGAGCGAGGGAGGGAGAGAGAGTATGAGAAGAACAGAGAGAGAGAGAGGGAGAGAGACAGAGAGCCGGATAGAGATAGAAATAAAGAGAACAGAGACAGGAACCGAGAGAGAGAGGAGAGGAGACGGAGATGAAGTCTCCTAGCAGCGGTGATGGACAGATGACTGACGAATGAGGGAAGCCTTCATCCTTCCCTCCTGTCATCTCTCTTTACCCCCTACTGACTTTATACTGTCATAAACTCGGACCATCATTCTCTTTACCCTTCAGTCTGTTTTGTATTGTTGAACTTTGTTAATGAAATCAGGAGAAAAATCATTAAAGTTGTTATAGATGTTTTTGATCATTTCTGTTTTGAGTTTTTTAACTCTTTTGTTTGTGTGAATCTTCAGGCTGACGGCACTCACTGTTGTAATGAATGACTATAACGGGTAACAATGATCTGTTAACTTCAAAACCCTTTATTGACACAATTTTAATGAATTGATCTTTATTATAAGATTTTATATATGATCAACTTTAGTACTTGAGTTAAAGTATCGATGCTCATGGTCAAAACTTCCTCAACTACAAGCGAATTTGCTCTTTCAGGATTTTACTAATCTTAAAGCACTGACTTACTTTTAAAAATACTTACGTTCTCAAAACACCCAGGCATTCAAAAGGTTTTGGCTGATCGCTGCATTGTTTTCTGAGTGCTTCTAACTAGCTTCCTGAAACCACCTGAGCATATACTGACATGTAGAACCTTCAGAAATGTTCTTAAATAATTTAAATAATCTCAGCAACATTCCGGTTTCATCCATGTGTGGACAAAAAAGTCTCCAACATGGAGCTGAGAGACGCCGATGCTTGTGTGAGTTTCTCCTACTGTGTCCGTTGCCCAGCTCTGTTTGAGCACTGCAAGAAAAAAAAAAAAGCAAAAGCTGATTTAAAAACTACGGAAAGCCTTAAAGGAGCGAGTAACAACACTCATCCTGGAAGTATTTTAGTGAAATCAGAAGTAGCAGTACAATATTTATATTTGACATGTAGTTTTCAAGTTAACATCACCACCTTATTCCTCAAAGCCACTTTCAGGATGTAATTTACAAACATCTTTGACTGACTAGTTAAAAATAAACTTGCATAAAATCATCTCAGCTTCATATTTGCACTTTAAAAAGAACAGTTTTTTTGTTTTTCTTTGTTTTTGGCCTGGATTAAAAGCTCGTGGTGACTCTTGGACGTCAGCTCACACTCTGTCGAGCTTGGCCCTGTGATCGTTCGGTTCTGTCTGAGCTACACAAAACAAGACTTATACAGCTGACCTTTAATGCAAGTTTAAAATAGGCCTTCACTACCACGTTTGTCAAGGAAAAACTGGATGTTTGGAACCACCTTAAAAGTGTAGACTTGATCTTTCGGGTTATAAAATAAATGTTTCCTGTGTCCTAAGTTCATTTAAAGTATCTACCCCAACACTTGCTCGTTTTGTCCCGGAAATGCTTTGTAGGTTCCTGTTCCGTTACTCGTAGCTCTGACTGACCAAACATATCAGTTATGTTATCAGTTAAGTGATATATATTTTATATGATTAATGAAAGCACGGCTCTGTAAAAAGATATTAATTTTGCTTCCTGCCACCTGTAGAAACCAATTGAAGTGATAACCCGGTTAAACCTCACAATTTAGAGGAAAGAGTAAAGATTTAAGAAACATTCATAGGACTTTAAGGTAGAGGCTGCAAAGACTGTAAAAAGGTAAAGAAAAACCTGAGGGTCTCTAGATGTTGGTTAGTTACACGCAAATATGCTCAGATGATTTAGGACCTGGAATGTCTGGCTCATCACCGTTTGAACATTTTGTAAGAAACTATTACCTTTGAAATTTCCCTTTTTATATTTTCTGGTTCATTAACTTGATGTTTGTAGAATAAACAGAAAACAATCGAAACTACACACCTCTTGTCACCCATGCCTGAACAATTACTAAAATATTATCACGAAATCTTTCAGATTAAGAAGAAAGTTCCTTAAAAGTTGACTCTGTGTGAGTTAAAACTCTCCAGTATAAATGATCAAACCCTGATTAATTTACAGCTTTGGGACGACCGTGATGCCCTGATCTGATAATCACATGCACATCATCCTGACCGATAACTTGCATGTGAAAAATACTTGTAGCCATGTAACTAAACAACTACGCTAAGATGGAAGTTAATTACATGAATGTTAGAGTGGGAATATTGTTCCTTTAAACTGCAATTCTCGAAAAAGTGAGTTTTAACTTCTTTGTCCAGGAGTTCGTTTTACTGCAGAGTCAGGCAGGCGCCAAAACGTCCTCATTGAGAAGGTCCTGTTTGCCGAGCCCGTTTAACCTTTCCGGGCCACACCACTGCTTCATCTGATGCTCCGGCCCAATTAAGTAGACCAGCACCCGGGCATGAACCTTCAGCCACAACCCTTAATGGTAGCTCCTCTTCTTATGACTGTCTTCAGCCAACTTCTGAAACACCTATTCATTCTAGGAGTTTGGATAGTAAATTTAAACCGTTTTTTTGTTGGCTACAGGTCTGCACAGATTTGCATGATCAGCTTCAAATTGTTTTACTGAAGTCCTATTCTACTCTCAGTTTCAGATGCTTCTTCTAAAAGCCTAACCGGGGACTCGTTCTGCAAATTAGGCTTTGACTACATCGGCTATACAGTAGATAGGACAATGGCTTATTTTCGATGTAACACTACTACTTTTGTAGATTTTACTCTTTTCTCCGAGGCTACAATCCTCAGCACGGGATACTGGGACGACCTTGTGTTATTTTGACAGACCACCGAGATGTTTTTTCTCTGCAGCGGCTTCCTCCTCCCTGAATCGACGGTGGACTGCATTTACACCATCAGCAAGTCCTCCTTCCTCAGTATGTCATTTTTTAGTGTGATAATGCTTGCACAGCTTTCGTGTCGGTCCAAATCTCACTAAGTTTGTATTCTCAGTAAAGCGTCCTCTGTTACTTGTCATACGGCACAACAGCAGTCAGACAGAATCGTTTTTTTCTTCCAGCACCTCTCTCAAATAAATCCCTGTCCAACCTTGATGTTCAAGGTGAAAGTAGGAGACGAGTTTGTGGGTGCGCGCACAAATGCGTCATTTTGAAGCGGCGCTTTTATTGGCTGCCTTTCCTGAGGAACAGAAGGATGCGATTGGTTTACTGCCATAGAGCAAACTCACGAACTGATCCACCGAGGCCGAGTGAGAAACTACGGGGAGGCCCCTGCACTGTGCGAGATACTGCAGTGGACTCTTTTTTTTATTTATATTCCCAGCCAGTTAAAGATGTTACAGTCCATTTCACTTATCACAAATCATTTAGCCCTGCCGGATCTGAAGATTTATGTACAAAAGAGAAGGTGTGAAAACAACCTGGAAGCACCCAACTTTGTACAGACAATCCAAGCTTAGTTGTTCCCATGTTTTTACTATGTAAATAATTCAAGGAAACCTCCGTATCATGGGCGGATTTATTTCTGTTTGGGTGGATCTAACAAATGCACAGACATATCTCACAAAATCAACATGTTATATTGGATCTCTGCAAGATAACACGGAAAATAATGCTGATTACAGAGAGTTTGACAACATACTTGTACAGTGGACATTCAGTCATGGATGTAGTGAGTAAATAATTGTTTCCCAGTTTTTGCATCATTGGTAGATGGCATTCGATTGCTTTGCTGATGTACTTTGAATAAGTGTCATTTTGATATGAAAAGGGTATTTTTCTTCATTGTTGGCCAGCGATGGAATTGATCAAGAATCAAGAATCAGTTTATTTATATAGCGCCAATTTACAGCAGGTGTCGTCTCAAGGCACTTCACAGAAAATCAATTAAAATCAAAGATAAATCATAACAAATCAATTTGAAAAACTTTCCAATCTAAGGAACCCCAGCAGATTGCATCGAGTCATTGATTTGCAGCATTCACTCCTCTGGAATCAGCAGGCAGAAACAATGGCTTGTGTTGTCGTTGACTTTAGAGCAATCCCTCATACTGAGCATGCATGTAGCGACAGTGGAGAGGAAAAACTCCCCTTTAACAGGAAGAAACCTCCAGGAGAACCTGGCTCAGTACAAGCAGTCATCTGCCACGACCGACTGGGGGTTTGAAAAGACAGAAAGCTAAATTAGAAGCACAGGATACTGAAATAATAGAGTTTATAGCAGCAGATGTAGAGTGTCACTGGAAGCATCTCAGCCCATGTTCTCCTCCAAGAAGCCGTCTCAGCTAACAGAACGCCAGCCCAGGTGTGGTTACTATGGAGAGAAGAACACTAAGAGAAAACAAAAGGTTAACAAGGTTGAAATAACGGTAACTAGGTAGATTGGACAAAGGAAGAAAGACTTTTAATAGCATTTTGTGAACTTCCTGCTAATAAAGAGTTACAATAGTCCAGCCTTGAAGTAACAAATGCATGGACTAGCTTTTCAGCATCTGCCCTAGAGAGAATATTTCTAATTTTTGCTATATTCCTAAAATGAAAGAAGGAAATCTTACAGACCTCTTTTATATGAGACTTGAAAGACATTTCCTGATCAAAAATATCACCAAGGTTATTTACATTGTCACCAGATGCCAACCTGATTCTATCCAGGTCAAGTGGCTGACTAAGCAATTTCTTTTTTAGAGGTTCTGGTCCAAAGATAACAACTTCTGTCTTTCAGAGTTCAAGAGCAGAAAGTTTAAAGTCATCCACATTTTAATGCCTGTAATCTACCAAACTGACTGGATTCATCAGGATTTAAAGATAAATACAGTTGTGTATCATCAGCATAACAGTGGAAATTAACACCATGCTGTCTGATGATTTTACCAATAGGGAGCATGTATATAGTAAATAGAATTGGGCCAAGTACAGAACCCTGTGGTACTCCACAAGTAACCTTACAATGCGGAGAGGATTTGTCATTTAGATGAACAAACTGGGATCTATCAGTCAAATACGATTTAAACCAGCCTAGTGCTGTTCCCTTGATCCCCACAGTGTGTTCGAGCCTCTCAATGAGGATATTGTGATTGACTGTGTCAAAAGCAGCACTGAGATCTAACAGAACTAGAATAGACACAAGCCCATTGTCTGAGGCCATGAGAATATCATTAGTAACTTTAAGGAGAGCTGTCTCTGTGCTATGATGAGCTCTGAAACATGACTGAAATTCTTCAAATAGGTCATTATTCCTCAAATCCTCTCTCAGTTGATTAAAAACAATTTTTTCAAGGATTTTAGATAAAAAAGGAAGATTAAATATGGGTCTGTAATTTATTAAGTCTTCTTGATCAAGAGACGGTTTCTTAAGTAAGGGTTTTATTACAGCTACCTTAAGAGCTTCTGGTACATAACCATTCACTAATGACAAATTAATAATTTCCAAAATGGGGGTAATAATAATAGGAAATACTTCTTTAAACAATTTTGTCGGGATTGGATCCAACATACAAGTTGAAGGCTTTGATGAAGAAAATATGTTTGAAAGCTCAGAAGGCTCAACTGGAGCAAAACACTTCAAACAGAGATCAGGCTCCAGAGCCACATTCAGTACCTCATTGCTTACTGAGGTAGTAGTTATGTTTGGTAGGATGCCATCAATTTTAGTTTTAATAGATTCAAATTTATCAATAAAGAATTCCATAAAGTCATTACAGCTAACAGTTGGAGGAATGGGTGATATAACAGAGTTTTAATTTCTCGTAAGTTTAGCAACTGTATGAAAAAGAAACCTAGGATTGTTCTTATTCTCCTCTATTAGTAAAGTAAAATATGCAGATCTAGCTTGGCGCAGTGTCCTTTTATACAGAAGCACACTGTTTTTCCAGGATAAATAAGACTCCTCTAAAAGCGAAAACCGCCATTTCTTCTCCAATTTCCTGGTTTTTCCCTTCAAGGTACGAAGTTCTGAATTAAACCAGGGGGCCAACCTCCTATGAGTAATCACTTTCCTTTTTATGGGGGCTACGTTGTCTAATGTTGTACGCAATGAGGACGTAATACTATGAACAACAGCATCAATGTGTGTAGGGCATGAAATTAATTTGTTGCCCTCCACTGCGTTTCTCTGAAATACTGAAGAAATTAGAGGTGGAATGGATTCTTTGAAGGCTGTAACTGCATTGTCCGATAGACACCTACTATAAAGACATTTTCTTTCAGATTTTAAGTACTCGGTGAAAAAGAACTCAAAAGTTATAAAAAAATTGTCAGAAAGGAGAGGGTTATGAGGCAGCACTATAACTGATCTCGAGCTTGTTGATTAATCATATATTGGGTCAATCTTTCTTGATTAATCATCTGTCTGCGATGCTTTAAATGCCTGTTCTTTAGTGATTCTCATGGTCTCTCGGAGTGATACTGATTAGTCGACGCCTTGTGGGAAGCGTTCAGTACCGCCCCATGTATTTTCCACTTTCTTGATGATCGTTCTCACTGTGGTCCAAGCCTACGTAAAAAAAAAAAGGATGTTAACGGCCTTTTTCTCATCTGGTTTTAACCTTCTTTATTTCAAGGCTTGATGCGTCACATTGTGAGACCGTTTTTCTGCTTT
Source organism: Orestias chungarensis (assembly GCA_032876305.1). Lineage (NCBI taxonomy): Eukaryota > Metazoa > Chordata > Actinopteri > Cyprinodontiformes > Cyprinodontidae > Orestias > Orestias chungarensis. The sequence continues at coordinate 1,658,289 of JAVLVB010000713.1, read as the reverse complement.
CGTGTTGTCAGACAGGTTCCATCCAAGTCACTTACTAAATCTACAAGACTGTAAGTTTAAAATACCTGCTGGTTGTTTTTGTGTGAAAATGAACTCAGCTTACCTTAAAAAAAGGTGTATTACCTACTAATACTCTAAATGTTCACAGGTAAATTTATTATGTTCATTAATATTTTCTGCCAATAAAAAAACAGGAATCCTGTCTCCCGGCACTTTTTGACTTTACTTCTATCCTCCCGCAGCTGCTTGTTTCAAGCCTCTTGGTTCCTGTTGAAGACAACCACCTAAAAAAAATAGCAATTTCACATAAAAATATCAAGTAAAGCCCTGAAACAGTTGGCAACTCTACGTTATCTGTGCTGCACACCTTACTACTATTAGGCATGGATTAATACACATTTGGGGCTTTAGTTACAAACACGGCAGGTTACTTATAAAATGTTGCAGAGCACTAGTTTGGGTAAAGTTTCCAGATTAAATGTGAAATATGTTCTTTTTTGTTTTAAGGTTTCAAAAACACTCAGTAACTTTAAAGCCAAACTAATGAGAAAATAAATGGCTTGAAACCAATTTTTTGTTGTTGTATTTGTAATCCTTTCTAGCCCATAATGGTAAATTACTGAGCAAATAACAGCTTTATGATCTTAAGTGACTAATTCTGATATGATTAAACTTGCTCCAAAAATCCCCAAATCCCATCTGGCAAATTTGTTGCGTAAGGCATGAGGCATAGCAAATGCTTCGTCTATTTTAGTGATCGTGTAATCAGGCAGCCCCCTCACTCAAACATGTCAGTTAAAGCTGTCTTTTTTTCTTTTCCAACATATACAGCAGCATTAAGGACAGGGCGGGGGGGTTACCTAAAAAGAAGCGGACAGATCTCAGTTTAAGAAGCATCCTGATCAGGGATCAAAAAAATCTTCTAAAAACACTTTGGTGTGAAATGTTGAGCCTGTCTGGGATTAACCTTCCTGAACCTCATCGAAAAGTGAGGAATCTACGCTCTGTAACGTAAATACATCCCTCCCCTCTGTTAAGTCCGGTTACCAAGATCATTTTTTCCCCTAAAGCTGCTACCTACAGTAACTGCAAATTGTTGCAATGTAAGGAATGACTGGACTTTTTCAGACAAAGTCCCGAGATTACAAACAGTTGTTATTGCTGGTTTTGGTGAGCTCAAATATTTGGGATGGTAACGTTGATGCTAATGTTTTTAAAGTAGCAACCAATGAGGTTAGAATAAATACAGAACTGCCGTCACTCTTCTGATACCAGTTCACATCTTAGCTGTTTCTGTTCATTCTTATTTCTCTTATCTGAGACATAACAAGAATGTTTGGCACGGATTAGACTTTCCATGGTTCCCTTGCTATATCTGCCATGAGATAACCACCATTCCTTACCTGGGCCATTGTTCTGTCCTTTGCCTTTGACCTCGGTCAAATCATCTCCTGCCTGACTTGTTCTTACCCTAATAATGTCTTACTTGATACTTGATTGGGCTTTTTGAATATACCATATTGCAACACAATATTTGGGTTGTTTTCCATTTGGAAGCCATTTGTGGCCAAATCTGACTACTTGGATGATATGTTGAGTAATTTAACCACATATTCTTTTCTTGTAATGCCATATGTTTACACAGGCTAACAGCTCTGATGATTCCACTTGTCCAGTTTAAGTTCCCAGACTTCCCTATTTCAATTTTGAAGGTTATTATTGCATTTTTGCTAATCAGACCAGAGGATGTCTCTAAAAATGAAGAGTTCTGCCAGTAGCAATGGCTTCATTCTCACTAAGAGGGCTTTTAGCCGATATTTTAACAGGTTGTGTTTCACTTGGGATAATGCATCTTAGCCTGGTTCCGTAAGCATCTTCAGAAGTTTACCTGGTTTTATTTTAGGGCTGATTCAAACATTTTGCACCGCATGTTTAAACACTCTCATTGTGTGTTTCCCCAAAAAGATAAACCACATTGTGGAGGTGCACAATTCTATTCTATTAGTAATATCTTTGCTTTATTTAGATTTTGATTCCGTTTTGTCACACAGGGTTTTTGGTGTGTTACCTTAAATACATCCATACCTGAACTTCCATTTAAGTACAATGTTGTGAATTAATCCATCAGGATTTAATTAAGCCATGAAATCATCAGCAGGAGAAAAAAAGAATAGCTCAATGAATTGTTTGTTCGGGCTTTCTCGGAAAAATTGAGCATTTTTAAGAAGGTCAGTTCATCTAAACAGTAGAAAAATCAAACAAAACATTTGATAAAGGTTATAGTGATTCAGACTCTCTCAGAAATAGAGACTTCAGTAAAGTACTTCATAGCCCCCCCAATATAGATCCTTTGAGTTTCAAATGTAAATATAATGTATTGCTTGTAGTTATACATTCTTGGTTTTGTGTATAACTAGGACTAATTCAATTCAGTTCAATTTAATTCAAAAACACTTTTTACTCCTATTGGGAAATTACCCCTTTGTAACTCATGTGACAATTTAATGAACACTTATAGATTATGATGGCTGTGGGGAGGAAGAGGCAGTTGTACATAATACTATTATTGTTTAATATACATTAGACATGCATGATGACGATTAACCGGTTTAACAGAGTCAGAGCAAATCAAAATAAAGTCCCTTAAAACAAACAGCTCTACTATCATGATTGTTGATTGTTTTAACTTTATTTTATGAATGTTTTTTTTATCGTGTTTTCTTCCAGCGTGGTATATTCTGCAATGACTAATAAATAAAGACATTACCGATTGTTACAGAAAAGGCAAATATACTGTGGAGCTCCTGAGAGACTTTTGGAGATGCACAAGATTTAAAGCTTTTCACTAAGTGCTTCAGCAGCCACAGATTTACTTCTGCAATCTCAAATAAAGCCAGATGATGTAAACCTGAGGATTCGGTGGGAGTGCATAGAAAAGCCAGCAAAACCAGCTGAAAAGCAAGAGGATCCCTCCTTTTGACACCTCCTCCTTGTGGAACTTGTGGGACAACTGAGTTGACAGTAAACACAAGGAGAGGATGAAAAACACAGCCTGTATTTACAGTTTTCAACCACAAATAATAGAGGCTCACACACAAGCATGGAGGGAAAATTCGTTTTTATTTCTCTTCTTTATCCCCTGCCTGAGAGGCTGCATGTGTGTGTGTGTGTGTGCGCGCGCTCTCCCCCTCTAAATACTACATATATACCCATGTTTCTATTTGTTGAGCGCGGCAGTGAAGGAGGGGGTCTGAGCATGCGCGGTGCCTCCGCAGAGCGCTCGGCTCTCTCCAGGATCCGACAGAGAGTCAGAGCGTCCGGATGCGTGCTGGATGACTGACTGATGGCCGATCGACCAGAGAGGCAGCGGAACCCGCGGACCGGAGACGCAGATCAGTTCAGGATCGATCAAAAGTGATCGAGCAAGCAGCTGAGAGTGTTTGCGCGCTCTGGACCAACAGGACTACACTTTCTTCCTCCATCTATCCATCATCTCCTCTGGTAAGGCACCTTGCTGCTTCTTTTCTGTATTGTAAGCCCGCTACTCCTCAGACAGCTGAGGGGTTTTGATGAGGCCATCCCACAGGATGATACTGCCTCAACAAGTGTTTCTCTTCATGTTAGGCTTCTTCCTTGTCACGCTGTCAAAATCAATCCGATTTTGGTTTAAGATGAAACGCTGAAAGTTGCATGGTGGAGTCTCACATCCGTTATGTGTGAGCATAAAGTCTCTTTTTATCTAGTAAATTGCAAAAGCATTGAGAGGTTTGTTTTCTTGAGGGGGAAAAGCAAAAACAAAACAAGAATAAAGATACTGACATAAAAGTCACACTCAGTTGAATTAACATCGTGGGTTGGATCAGTTGAAAAAAAAAAAAAAAGGTTCAAGTGCCCAATGTTATGGTTTAGTATAAAAAATACAAAAAAACAGAACAAATTGACCCAGAAGAATAACAATGCAACATTTGGGTTAAGATGGATGATGCTTATCCCGCCATTGTGTTTTTGAATACCCATGTTAGCCTTGGGAGCGACTGCTATGAAGATCTATCAGTCCCTGAGTTTGAGTTCAGACACATGAGATGAATAATGATGTACACAAACATTCATTACAAAGAACCCCTGAAAGAGAATTTACAATATCTTTATTTAATTGAGCTCTAATTTAGAGTGGCCAATTAACCTGATATACATGACTATTGATAATTACGGGAAGTCACATTACCTGGAAGCAGCAGTGCACATTATTCTGGATTAATGTTTTTTTTTTTTTGTTCTTAGTTTAATTCTGCGTTTGAAATAATTAACAACAACAACAAAAGTAACATATCTTATTGTCTAACAGTGCAAAGCACTTATTTTAGCACATTCTTCCAATTCACACCACACGGTTGGAGGTGCAATCTCATATAATATAAAAAAAACAAATAAATGCAAATAAATTGCAATGTCAGCATATCTGTATATGCAGCCTTTCAATCACTGCGGTTGGTTTTTGATTCATAGACAAAAAAATATAACATAATCACTTCAAAGTTTGTTCTTATGGAGCATTACAGAAGTTAACATCTGTTTTTCAGAGCTTGGCCTCAAACGGTGTAAAGCGAAGGATGCAGGTTCACAATATTTAATGGTCTACCAATCAGAGTGTATATTTCACAAATACAATATATCAATCTAAAATAATAATAATAATGATACATTTTATCCATATGTGCCATTCAAGACACCCAAGGACAGTTTACAACAATATAAGAATACACAAAAACACTCTGTAAAAAAAAAACGCCAGCTTAAACAGATGTGTTTTCAGTCGTGATTTGAAAGTAGAAATATAGTCAATATTTCTAATATTTGGAGGGAGAGTTGGGGAGCAGAAGGAGAGAATGCTCTGCTCCCCAACACGGTTGAGATGAACAGAGAGGTGGATAGAAGAGGAAGAATGAAGAGAACGTGAATGAGAGAGGATGTGAAGACCGGTCAGATTAGTTTAGGCAAGATGTTTTCAATTTTAGTTGAAGGTTTTTTCTGAGGGAGACCAATAAAAAGAAAGTTACAGTAATCGATTTGAGAAATCAAGATACCCTGGACCAGTTTATTTCATGATTCAGTTTATTTATACAGCGCCCATTTACAACACGTGTCGTCTCGAGGCACTTTTCAAGAAAATCATTTCATTCCAATCATGAATACATCATAAACAACTCAGTTGAAAATGTTTCCAATCTAAGGAACTCCAGCAGATGCACACTGACTTCCAGCATTCATTGCACTGGAATCAGCAATCCCTCGTAATGAGCATGCATGTAGCGACAGTGGAGAGGAAAAACTCCCCTTTAACAGGAAGAAACCTCCAGCAGAACCTGGCTCAGGACGACCAGCCGTCTGAAAATGGATGCAAAATAAACAATGAAAATAAACCAAAACTAAATAAAACAACAAAAACTAAATGTTTTTAGTTATAGCACGTTACTGGCAGCACCACCAGCTGATGTCCTCCTCCATGAAGGACCAGGATGAAACCAGAATATAGAGAGAGGGAAAGGAAATAGCAAGTATAATAACTTACTCAGAGGGGGATGCTAAACACACAGAAAATAGAGAAAACGAATGTCATCAGTAGAATAAGAAAATAAAAGCAGAGCTTTTTTAAAAAGGTTTTTGCAGAGTAGGAATATCTGCCATATTCCCTGTGGAGTTTATTCATTTTGGCATTGTGGCCTATCAGAAAGACTGCATTTGTCACACATGTCCACCAAATATATTAGCTAGTGCGGAACATCAGCATTTTTTTGACATGTATAATCAACGGTATATTAGTGTTATTATAAAGAAACATATATGGGCAGGCACTGCCTGCTAGGTTCGGGTGAACATTTATGTGTTTTAACAGGCAATACAAACATTCAGCAATTTTGACAATAAAGATACGCAAACAACAAGCATTTACACCACTTTAACGCGATGACTGAAAGGTAATATAAAGTACATTTTAAAGATTTTGAATATTTCTCTGTAAATAAAGGTGGGATCTAATTAAGTCTCTAAACTTAAATTTCTACTTTATTATTTTGCTTTTGTCTAACAACTTTGCAAACAAAGTAAGTTTCCTTCACTTTTAATGGCATATTTTGCGAGTAGAATATATTGCATATATATAAAAAAAAACAACGATTTCATTGATATTGAAATATTCATATTTTACCCAAGCAGTTGGAAATTGTGGGTAAATTGTTACATGTTTGAGATTTTATCCTAACTTTTTACTAAATATTAAACAGTTTTTCCTTTCTCATTATATAGCAGATTTTTGTTGGGTTTCTTAATTAAACACAAGGATGCATCAGGAAATGTTAAAATGTAAATGTAATTTCATCTCGTTAATGATTCTGCCACATCTCTTGTGTGTAACAAAAACACTTCACTATTGATATATTGATAAAGTCCGATACTACACCCCCACCCCCACCCCCACACACACTCCTGTCAAAGTGTCTCTTAGGTGAAAATTAACACCATCTTTATGCCGGGGGTCAAAAGAGTGTTTCATAATGATGTCTGAGCTGAACATATGCATCTTTTTCAACCAGTAACATACCAGAAAACAGCTTTTGTTTCCCACCGTTCCTTTCCTTTCAAATATGCGTCCATCATTTCATCATATCTTCTTTGTTGCTTACCTGTTCCCTTTTCTCCTTTGCTCTCTCCTCCAGTTTTCCTTATTTTTATCCCATGTGTAACAAGCTGGACATCAATCACTCTGTCCTTTTTACCCTTCTTACCTTTCCCTTTGTTCCCCCCCATTACTCAATGGTGCCTTCAGTGCTTCATTCTTTTTCCTGCTGTGGTGCTGCGTTTTGATCAACATAGACAAATGAAGCATGTTAAAAAAAGACGTGACGTCTTGCAGATTTTCTTGGTGTCAACAAATGTTTCAATTTAAAGATGATCTTTAGTGTTTTTTAGGTTTTCCACATCCATTATAGTCTGAAGGTGGCTTAAACAATTTAGCTTTTGCAAGCAAAGAACAAAAAACAACTAAGACTATTCAAGAACAAATTAAAAAAAACCAAAAGAATACCGTGTCCTCTGAGAGCCAGTGTTGTTTTAAGGTAAAGTTGATAAACAGAGTTTTTACTTTTTATATTGCAGAAAAACACTTCCATGGAAAAGCACTGGCTGTTAGATAAATAAATAAATCAGTCTTTAAGCTGTTGGTCAGTGGTATTGCTCTACAAGATGGCTTTATTTATGGCATCAAAAGACCTCCTTAGACTTTTCCCACCATTATGTCCATTTATAACCCACAGACTGTGAACAAACGATGGAATCGAAAACTGTCGGTTTTACAGTAAAGGTAGATTTGTCCTTCTGTAACACACTTTTAGTTTTTTCTTCGCCTTTACATAAATCAATTTTTATCTAATTATAGCTTATGACAGCACACACAGTGTCTGCATGTGTGTTGCGGTGAGCCAGGACTCCCAACAATGGGCAGATTGAGGAGCAGCATGTTGTTACGTCAGGGCAGATTAGGTTGGAAACTTGCAGGGAGCGCGCATGCACGCACGCACGCACGCACGCACGCACATGCATGCATGTATGCATGCAAAAAAAACACACAAACTCTTGTTTCTGTTCTAAGTCTACGGAGATCCATATTTGTTTGTGTTTATGTTTGGACAGACAGCAGAAGGCAGGTGTAATGAGCTCAGATAACAACTTTGTTCATGTTCAGTTACAGCAAAAGATCCACAACAGTTTTCAATTCAAAGCATTATTTTGAAACATAGCATTGCTTTTTTTTGGAAGTGTAGGGGTCGATTTCAGCTTAGCACAGCGATTGGAAACATAGACCCAGCTGTCGGTTTAGCAAGGCGAACCTAAACACCTTCAATGGCCCAGTATGGTTAAGTGGTTGCAGGAAATTACTGTTTGCATACACAACCTTCAGGGTTTTGACATCATATGGATGTGGTTTTCCACACTGTGATTGTGAAAGAAAGGTTAAATAACAACTGACGAGCTGGATATCAGAAGCCATAAATCAAAAAATACCAGATCTGAGTGTCGTCAAGGATGCACACCTGCTGCATCAGACCAGAACATTAGAGAAGCATTGGGCTCATCTGTTAGTTTAGCATTGAATAGTAACCTAAACATGAGGATTAGCTATTGTCTTGGGACAGAGATCAGAAAACCCAGAGCTGGTCTCATCTAACTCAGTGCTCAGTCATTAGTTTAGCATAGCGATCAGAAACATCAAGCTGGGCTTAGCATTGCAAAGTGATCAGAATGAAGTTTAGCTTAGCAAAGGCATCACTCTGTTCACTATCACAATTACCTGCAATAAATTCAATAAGCATTTGACATATTTGTTTTACAACAAAAGCTGGACTTTTTTTTTTGTGCTAACATCAGACTTTATTTTTATTTTTTTATTGATCAACTCAGTAAAGGATCCAAAGATGCAGCCTGACGATGACAGTCGATGTTTTCATGGCTAGATTTTTATCTTTTTAACAGTGTAGGATCTCCCTTTCATCCAGCTGTCCAGCAAGGTGCAGGAACAGTATTGTGTCGCACCGCGGACATTCCGTGACATCTCCTGTAGCAGATGTTGGGGTGTGAAATTTTTGCATATTTCGAAACCGTGACCTTAAAAAAGAACCTTTTTTATACCTTGATGATTAAAATTGGATCATGCTCCAATAAAGCAATCTCCAAGTCCTAATAAAATCAGCTATCCAAATCTAAAGCTGACGATTTTGCACATACGGTTTGTGAGAAACAACTTGTTTCCCCTCATAGGCAGTTTTCTGTCACTGTAGCAGTAACACATTAACCTTGGCAGTTTGTGCAGTAGGTAGTTTGCTGGTGCCTACAGTACAGAGCACTAACAGTGAGCCACTTCATTACTCCCATTCTGTCTGCTGTGATTTATGAAGCTACCTGTGTGTGTGTGTCCGCACCTGCTCCCCATGTTGTCCGAAGATATTCTTTAATTAATTGCCTGTCGTGTGATAAAGAGGAATAGATGACAATAATGAAAAGTGATTGGGTGATTGTTATGAAAAACAGAATTGGGCACAACACAAGCTTTGTATTTTTGAAGTTGTTGAGGGCAAAAGTTATGTGTTGGTGTGTGAGTGTGTGTGTAAATAGGACAGCAGTGATGAAGTGTTTGCTCACGACTCGCGTCTCCCAGGTATTACACACACACACAGACACACACACACACACACACACACACACTGGGGTTCTGAAGGTCATAGCGACACACACTCCTACACACTAAGACATCACCTGGAAGGATACTAAAAGTTGTGAAAACCTGTCATAAAAATGACGTGCAAACGTTACATTTTAGCACAAAGCAGCTGAGGCTAAATCCTTGTTGCTATGTTCTGGTGTTTGTGTTCATAACAGCCAACGTATGAGATTGGCGGCCTGCTTCCTTAGCTTGTCAACATTAACACACACTCACACACACACACACATAAGAAAACTGGTGTTCCTCTTGTTCAAATCCAGCTCTCTTTGCATATCTATTTATATCTATTTGCATACATATTTAGATTAAACAGAACAAGATCTCTTTTCTTCACAACTCATATTTACTTGATTTGTGTCAGTTGTTAATGAAACTGTGGTCTGTTAGTGTTTAGCAAATTTGTGAGTATTAAAATAGAAAGTATGAATGCAATGGGATTTGCTAATTGTTGATGTTTCATTGTGTGTGCAGGGCTAGGCAATGAGTCGCAACAGCAGCAACACACATACAGTTCTGCTTGTGAACTAGTTGAGTAGTTTAAAATTTTCTTTTTTCAAACCATGATTGTCTTGTTTTCTCATGACCAGGCTTTGTATATGAAATGTCCGGTTTATGTTCATCAATTCCATCTGCTTGTTTTGAGGGAAATTTGTGAATTGCAAGCAGACTAAACGAAACATGGAATATGAGCATCTGCAAAAGTAAATGAACCACAGCTGCACTGGTAAAGACAATCAGGTAAAAGACTCAGGTGAAACACATATGAGTGCTCGAGTAATCTATTAAGAAGACAAATCAAATGAGACATCCTTAGGAAAAGTTTTGAGGTGCACTGGTTAAAAGGGAGAGGAAACCAACCAAACCCCTGTTGTATCAAGGCATAAAGACCAGATCAACAATGCAGAGAGGAAAGGAGACATCTGAGGACATCAGGAAGAAGGTGGGGACAGCCCATCAGTCTGGGGAAAGCTGTAAGACAATCTCCAAAAGATACCAGCTTCATCCATCCACTGTGAGACAAATCATTTACAAATGGAGGGCACTAGGCATCACCGCAATTCTGCCCAGAAGTGGACGGCCATCAAAACGTACACAAAGAAGCACCAGAAAAATAATAAAGCAGGTAAAGGCCAACCCACGCATGACCTCCAGAGAGTTAAAGACCTCTCAGTCAGCGTCTGGGATAGATGTACATGCTTCTACAGTCAGGCGAAGTATATATAGACATGGCATTCATGGAAGAGTTGCTAGAAGGAAGCCTCTGCTCTCAAAAAAGAACAAAGCCGCCCGTTTAAACTTTGCCAGAGAGCACTTGGACAAACCAGAGGCTTTCTGGAAGTCCATTCTCTGGACAGATGAATCACAGTCAATAACAGGCGCCATGTTTGAAGAAAAGTAAACACTGCATTTACAGAGAGGAACCTCCTCCCAACAGTGAAGCATGGTGGAGGAAATGTGAAAGTCTGGGCCTACTTTTCTGCCTCCGGACCTGGACGAATCCATATAATACAGGGAACCGTCAATTCCCAGGACTATCAACAAATTCTTGACCAGAATCTCCTGCCATCAGTCAGGGAGTTGAAGCTGGGACGGAAATGGATTACGCAACAAGACAACGAGCCAAAGCATTCCAGCAAAAGTACCAAAGAATGGCTTAAGAGAAAGAAGATTCGCACTCTGGATTGGCCCAGTCAAAGTCCAGATCTCAATCCCATAGAAATGCTGTGGCAAGATCTGAAACGGGCAGTACATCCCAGCAGTGGCGGAGCTAGTAAAATGTAAAATGGGTATTCACTGACAAATTGTTCCTAAGTTGTGTTTTACATTTGGAATATTGTTAATAAACTCAAAATTACATTCACAAATCTAATTTTCTGTATGCTTATTATGTACCTAAATATATTTCAATGTTTAGAGAGTCCAATTGCAATTGATTGTTCGAGAAACAAATTTATTGTCAAAGTCTATGGACCCCCTGAAATAACCTTGGCCATCCTAAGGACCCCCCAAGAATAAAGGTCTAGCTCCGCCACTGCATCCCAGATGTCCCTCCAACCTCACTTAACTGTAAGGAGGAAATCCCAAAAAGCAGATGTGAGACACTCGTTTGTGGTTACAGAAGACGTCAAGTTGAAGTAATGGCTTTAAAAGGAGGTGTCGCAAAGTACTAATTGAAAGAGAATCAAATACTTTTGCACTTGGCAGATCTTCTGTTTTTTGACAGATACAATACTTTAGTCGGATAAATAATGAAAACATTTATCTTTTTTTCTTTGTGTCCCTTATTTGGAAGGTCTGCTTTACAATTTGAGATTTGGATGTTCATTTCATACGATTATTATAATTTCTCTTCAGAAAACAATGACCATGTTCGGGTGGTTCACAAACATTCAAGCAGCACTGTATGTGATGTGATAATCATGCTACAATGTCATAATATTTAGCAAAAACCTTACCTCGTTAGTATTAATGTTTTCATAAATGCTAATATGCCAAAGAACAGGTCATTTTTTGTTTATTATAAATAAAAAAAAGACTAAATACCAAAAAAATGACTAAAATGTGTGTACAGTCAATTAGCCTTCTTGTGATTTCTGTATGTTTGGATGTTTGACTTCATCAATCTACATAATTACATACTTTAATAGAGTTAGAAAATGATGATCTCTTATAGAAAAGGAAAAACAAACACAAACAAAAAACAACCATCCAAACCAAGCAGATCCTATGTAAAAGGGTAATGCTAGTTAAGGAATTAACCCTGTTTAGCCATAATTTCTGCTTTCAGTTTTATGACGTAGGTTAAAAAAAAAGTCACACATCATGTCAACATGTAAAGAAACTGATATCTATTATTCCAGATGTTTCTACTACATAAGCATTTTTTTTTTGCCTTTGCAACTACATGTGAACAATTATTTGAATATCTTTGCTATAATTAGGGGCTATTGTCTGCTTTTTCACTACATCTGGACAGAATTTAAACATGTACACGTATCAGTCCTAAGATTAAAACAAGACCGACACAATGTATCGGCATTTGTTAAAGGGTAGAGACTTATAAAATTGAAAAATCTGTCGCTATTAGTTATCGATCATAACAGCAGTGTTAATATTGAATATCAATATTAGCCCATATTTTGGAATCACTGTGTCACTATGAATAGCTACAACACTGAGACAATTCATAAAGCACAGCTTAAGATTTGACATACTTTTATACAATTGTGTGAAAAAGGCACTAATAAAACATTCTTTTCTTTTTCTGGCAATAAGATCAACTTAAATGATTGAAATTATAAAGAAAGTCTGTAGAAAATGCAACTTTAAATTGTTGAAATCTAGGCTGATACCTATCCAGAGCGATAATCTTTGGATCTGTAGTTTCTACGTCTTGGCGGTTTTGATAAAGAACATGGTAAATACTTTTTTGGGGTTAATTGTGTATGTCTGTGTTTGGTTTTGTTGGATGTAACAAAACGAAAAAGAGAGGCTTGCACAGGGAATCATGCCAGATCCCTCACTGCCTCCCCATGACAGGATTCAGAGCCCTGGGTTTGGTTTTGGCATCCAAAATCACCAGATGCAAATCTGACCGAGCATCTGTGGGATGTGACTGGAGAGGCCTAATCCACGGCGACCCCGTCCTATCACCCGCATCCCTCAGGGATTCCCTGTCCACGCCGCAGTGCAGGGACTTTCCTGTAGCGATGACCGAGTAGAAAATGTCAAATTAAATTAGAACTGAAAATGAAAAAAGTGAGTATCAACCTTGAGGAAGTAAACGACTGAAGCGACTTTGTTGAAAATGTTTTAATATCATCAAACCAAATATAACCAGTCACAACTCCTGAAGCATCTTAAATAAACTGTGCAGTAATTACTACCTATAGCACCTTCCGAATGTATTATTACCCCATAAAGCTTAATGAAGAAGGTAAAAGTGTTTCTTTTACTGCAAAAACACTGCCAGTATTAATTTACACTATACATTTTTAAGTTGACCAAAGTTTCAGATGCTTTTAGTTTAACATTTATTAGTATCTGTTTATACCAGTATGCTTCCAAACTTCCAAATTAGCCTATATTTGCAGTCGGACCAACAATAATAATGACAGTTTAATGTTAATCAATGCAATGATTATTGCTTCAGCATGATTTTGTGCAAACTTTAATGTAAAAAATAGTTAATTTACAAATTTCTCTCCAGAAAATTGTGTTTTGCATGATTGAGATTGTAATTCTATCATATTTTAGACCAGGGGTATTCAAATAAAAGTTAAAGAGGTCCACTCCGACAATATTACATGTTGCCAAGGTCCAGAAGTCCAACTATTTAGTGTGTTTGTGTGTGCATATTAGATACAACTAATATATATATATATATATATATATATATATATATATTTATTTAAGAACTTTTTGAAAATATTTATTGTCACAAAACAAGCAGCTGAACATCTATGTCTAATTTCAAATGCTTAATGTTCTTGCATTTATTCAGTAAAAGTAAGATGTCATGTAAAGAGAAGAATATAAGTTAAAAAAAACAAAAAAAAAACATGACAACTGCATGCTCTCAAGTGACTGGCCAGAAACCAAAAACAAATGGAGGAAAGCTTGATTTTCCCATCTGGACTGAACCATCTCAAACTATTTAATCAACTGTATTTAAATTTTTAGACAATCACTTCTTTTTTTTTTGCTTTCAGTAAGAGAAGTGAGCTCTTGCTGGCCCTGCCAGAATTTTAAACCTGGGCTTGAATGGTGTCAGACCTATTCTCATGCATGTGTGGAGGTGCTCATTGGTGAGCCTGGAACAATATTTCGTTTTTATAATCTTCATTGTGGAGAAAGCTGCTTTGACAGTTGTGTGTGGAGCCAAATACAGTCATGATCTGCAGGGCTACTTTTCTTAGAGCTGGGAAAGCTAAATCAGAAACTATTTGGAGCCAAAAAGTGGAAGGACCAGTTCTAAAAGACTGTTCCTTCAGGGCCAAATCTGCTTGGGCATCTGTAGATGCCCAGCATTTAACCACTTGAAATGCTGTGTAACTTCCTTTGAGAAAGCCCTGACATCATTGATAAGAAATGGGTTCTGAATGAACATGGTGAGCTGCTGTCCAACACTGAAGCTGTCAAAACGATTGCTGAAGTTTACAATGAGCTTCTCAATAAAGTCAACAAAAGAAGATGCATCTCGCTGTCCCTGAACCTGTTCGTGCACTGCCGGAAAGTGGACACAGTCTTCCTGCAGGTCTTCCTTGAACATCTCAAGTTTCCTCTGAAAGGCACGGACAGCTGTCATTAGTTCACAGCTTTAATTGTCCCTGCCCTGTAGCCTCAAGTTCAGTTCATTTAGATGTGAAGTTATGTCTACCAGAAAGGCTACATTGTCTTGCTGTTTCTCATTTTCTAGAAATTGAGAAAACTCTGTTGCCTTCTGACTTTTTAGCTCTGCCAAAAAAGATGCAATTTCCCTCCTAATGGACCAGAAGCGTGCTAAAACCCTGCTTTTGCTGAGTCATCTCGCATTGTTGTGTAGCAGAAGCTCGTCGGCTTTGGCGTCAACTTCTCTGAGGAATTCCCTCAGAATGCGATGCTGGTAGGAAGAGGATGACCTTAGAAAATTGATCATCTTCATCATTGTATTCATAACCTCAGCATGCTCATCTGACAGGGAGGCACAGAGGACTGACTGATGAATGATGCAGTGGTAAATTAGGAGATTAGGATTATCATTCTTTAGTTTTGTTACAGCTCCCTTTTCTTTCCCTATCATAGCAAGAGCTCCATCTGTAGTGACTGAGATCACTTTTTTGGGCTATATTCCTCTCTTTTCTAACATCTCCATAATGGCCAGGTAGATGTCTTCTCCTGTTGTACTGGTCTGAAGAGGTGTGATACCAAGCAGGTCTTCACAGAATGCTTTCTGGTCTGTGTTATAAAACCTAACATAAACTAACAGTTGAGAAATGTCACACATGTCAGTGGACTCATCTATGGCTAAGCTTACACATGGGGCCTTTTTCATGGCTTCGTCCAGCTGGGATAGCACGTCCTGAGTCAAAATGTCACATTTCTTTGTAGCAGTTGATCCCGACATGGGGATTTGCTTAATTTTCTCAAAAAGTTCCTTTTGTTCTTTTCCTTCAGTAAGTCTTTGAGCAACTGCTGTCATGCACTCTTTAAACACCTCTCCACCAGTAAAGGGCTTTTTGTGCTGACCCAAAATCCAAACTACTCAAAAACTCTCATCCGTCCTGACACCAAGTCACCCCGGCCCGCAGTGATGCCAGAAAGAGACGAAGTTTTCCAGCCCAAAAATCAGCTAAAAACCGCCACATCACCCAGTAGTGGGTGGACATGTGTTTTAATAAGTTAACTCAAAAACCGCCAATATGATTTCAAACCAGCCCAAATTATCTCCACAGCAATTTTTACCCTCAAAATCAAAATGAAAAGCGCCCAATTGCGCGGTAAACTACCCAATCTGGCAACACTGCCGGCACGTCGTTATCACGTGGTATATCCAAAACTGGCATGCAATTGGTCGGTTGGTTTCCATGGATGCATGACTACTACAGTAAAGACTGTAAAAGCTGCCCTGGTAAACCGGAAATTGCTAAACAAGATTTTAGGCTGTCATTGCCGTTTTGGTATCAGTTTCTGGTCCACATGACACATCATTTCGGTCCACAGCCATCTCTTGCTGGATCTATTAGAACACCGGTTTGGTCCTTGAAGGACTTGGGTGGAGGACCACACTGCGAGCAGGAAGTTTGTGTCCTCCACTGACCACTGCTGCTTTGACTTCAGGTCCATTTTGTCTCTTTTGTCACACAGGCAACTCCAGTGTTGTTTAAAAACTGCGGCTGTTTACCGGCTATTAGTTGTTACGTAGCCCCGCCCCCAGTCGCTGACGTCATCACGTCGAGCCGGTTCTTTCCTCTGACCCCAAAAAGAGTTGGGGCCAACTAAGCACCAGTTTGGAACCAGTTTGGTCAGTGGAAACACAAAGAACCGGTGCAGACTCTGGCTCTAGTACCGAACCAGCACTGGAACCAGTTTGGTGGAAAAAGGAGGCTACAGAGAATCAGATGATAAAGTGTGACTTAAGTTAACCAAAACAATGTTCCCTTGTACTGATTGCACCTGTCGCACACGGGCAGAGGGAATTTATGGTGTCAAAAGTCAGTAGCACATGAGTATGAACTTGACAAAATTAGCTTTCAGGGAAATAATGAGATTGCAGCCCATCTCTTGGATACCTACTAGAGTGTGATGTAGCAAGCAGGCGGTGAAAGTCACATTTCTCGTGATGTTTTATGTGCAGATTTATGTAGACATTGCTTGTAAAACAGCAGTGCCACATGCTCAAAACAAGAGTTCTTGTATTTTGTATCATTCTCCATCTGTGCTTAAATCTACTTTGCTGAAATGGCTGGTCCCTTTGTTTATTACTCCCTTGTGGATATGTTATTTCTTTAAACTTATAATATGGATTTAGGTTGGTCAAAAGATGGAGGAAAAAAATAAGATTCCAAAAATCTTGGAGCTGTCTTGTCAGAGCTTGAACTTAGCCAGCAACTGTTGAAATGGAGGCCACAGTACAAGCGAACCAAAGACAGAGACAGACATAACTGGGTCTGCTGTATGTAGATATGACTTTGGGTCTACCAGGAAGACAAGTGTCTAGCGCATCAGAGGGAAAAGGACAAAAAAGGTGTCCAAACGAAACACATCACTGTGTTTTAAATGTGAAGGTGATGCTGTTCTGTTAATAGACACCGAGACACGCCTCTACCGTCAACGTGCCGCCCTGCGTCGTGTCCCTCTGTCAGCTTCCAGCTTTACGCTGGGCTTTATAAATACATTAGACGGGGGACCATTAAACGGTGCGCGGTGTTTGTCTCACGTTTCGTCTTCCATTAGTTGAGTGGAACAACTGTTGAATGTTTGATGAGTCAGCGAGTTGAGAAGGAAATGATGTCATTGACGTCGTCTCCTCTTTCGGGCCCTGTTAAAGTTGTCTTGCTGCAGCGTTGAGTCCTTACTGATCCCGTCTGGACGGCTTATTTGTGCGCCATGGCACGTATCCAGTGTTTTTTCTCATGCCTTCCTTTGACACACCTGCAGCGGATCCAGGGAGTGCTTTGCAGTGATCGCCCAGAGATGCTAAATTAGCCTCCAACTTTGGGATTCGTTATCAAACAAATCGAGTCATTTTACTGAACATGAGTGAGATAAGTTGTGACGTAAATTTTGGAAAAAAAAAATAATGGAAGGAGATTTGGTAAGTTAAAAACTGGTCCTAAACTTTGTCCAGTACCTCTAAATCAATTTGGTTTATGTGTACAAAACTGCTAATATGCAGGTGGATTGACGGTTTCACTCCAGTGTAATAGGTTACAGTGTTGAGCTGGTTTGTGAACTGTTGATTCAAAACGGTTGAAAAATAAATAATATACATCACACTACACATAATTTGACAGCATTCTAGCAGGAGTTTTGGAAAATAATGGGATTTGGTAATTTTTTAAGGTGGCTAACTGCTATGAACTGCAGTAGATGTCGGTAACAATACATTTCCCTGAAGCCTTGATTCCATAGAACGGTGTCCAACAATATTTTGAGATCTCAGCTGGCATCAGGGAGAACAGTAGGTGTTTCGTCCAGACTCTTAGCTAAAAGATTTCGGACAATCGAATGCAATAGAATTTAACTTTACTGTCATGCAGTTTGGATCCCTCCATTAATATGCTAAGTAAATTATGTGTAGTCGACCCACCAGCGACTTGCTGACAAGATGATGCCGTGTCCGGCACAAGACTCAACAAAACCTCCTCTGAGCCGATTTAAAATATGACCCACATGATTGTGTATTTGAAGGGACAGTTGAGATGTCTTTGGTTCCCCGCTTTGAACGTTGATGTAATGATTGTGCATTTATTATCAGTCTGTTTTGTGATAAAATCACACTGGTAAAATTAAGGGTCGCTGTCTTATTAACTCAACATCTGATTATCATTATTAAGAAACGCCGTCCACGCCGACCGTTCTCTGTTCCAACTCCCCCAGTTTAATACGTCTAAAGCTGCCAAACTACATGTAGCTTGAAGAGATTTGTGTCGCCTCATATCAGTCTCAGATCCAAAGGCTCGAAGTTCCAGGGAACCCCTGGGGTAAAATGTTTTGTATAATTTAGGCATTTAATACATGTGGTAAAGTGCTACAACAGGAAGCTTTAGACAGCAAAGAGACGGCTGCATTGCCCTCCTCCATCAAAAAAGTCTGTATACACTAAATCAAATACACAAAATGTCACATATGAAGATAAAAAAAATGTACAATTATAAGAGAGAGAGATAACAACAGAGTCATAAAGTGGTTTAACAGAATTCACTTTAGCTTTTGACTTTAGCTATAGTCTATAGAGTTTTGAGAGGTTTGTATGACAAGAAAGACACTAAATCAGTTCTGTCCGTTTAACATTTGGTCCCCCATTTCATACCCACCTATCCCACCGTATCGTCTCCTTCTTCTCTTTTGTACCAAATACAGGAATAACGAAAACAACAGAGTAATGTAGATTGTACACAATCTTTTTGAAAGGTAGCTGTGCGAGACAAGTACTACTTTATGAACGGTTGATACAAATCGTATTATTTTGCCCCTCCAATCACTTTATTTAAAAGAAAAAAAAGCAATTCATAGACCCTGTTACTGTTCAGTTCCCAAAGTGAAGATTCTCTAGTACGGCTCATCTTCTGCATGCAAACCCGGCTATATTGAGGTCAGTGGAGTTTCATAAGGAGAAGTCCCCCAGACAATAGAGGGTGGGGGCTGAATCAGACAACATGCACTCAGAAGTGTTCGAATGGTAATCTCTATTAGTAGACCGCAGATTATACCAACTGAGCTAAAACTCACACACGCAGCCACTAACACACAGTTATCCGCGGATTATTATTCCAATTCCGCAATCCCCTTCTGCCTTGACCGATCATGTCCTGCCAAATCCTACACCAGGCTGCTGGGTAACCTAGATGTAGTGTGCTGTGTGTGCGTGGTAATATCTGACAACCTGTAATACAGGAACATCTGGTCACCTCTTTCCTGTTCCGGCAGGATAAGCACTATGTACAGATTTTCAGATTAAGGTGGAACGATATTTTCCTTTTTGTATACTTTTCTTCAAAATAAGTTTCCTTATGAATGCTTTATCTATTATTATTTAGACTTTGGTACAAAGATCAAATTAGGAATATTTTTGAAAATGCAACATTCATCATTGAAATGCTCTTTGTACAGAGTATGGTGTTTTTGCTTATAGCTTGGAAGCTGTAGTTAAAAAAAAAAGGAAGTGCAAATCCTGACAATACTGTATTTAATTATCTTTCTTTTTTTTTTTTTTGAGTAAAATATTGCCCCCAAACCCAATGTTTTTGGTTACTTGAGACAGTTGAGAAACAGTTTAAGCCTCATTTCAGGCATCTCACTTCCACTGCATGGTAAGATGTGGGGGAGGCTCAGGGCAGCCAGTGCAGTGACCTTACAAGCAGAGCAGAGGAGACAGAGGGGACGGTATGGATTGCTCCAAGGGTGGAAACATTGATACAAAAACCTGCTCCTTCAAAGATGAACGGACAGATAAATTTAGGTTCATCTTTCTGTGCCCCATACTGTATGTGCTGAATCTGTCACTGTTATTTGTTTCAATCTGAAATAAAGGCTCTAAATTTGTTTGCCCGGGACAAAGTGCACTTTGTAAATAGTATAAGTGCAAACACAAAGCAACAACATAGCAGACAAAGCCTGGACAAAAACTACAACTGGTCTAAATAAAGGTTTATTTCATTATAATGTGGCTAAGGAAGGATTTTACTGTATAGATACATGCTTATGGTGCTAGATAAGTATAGAAACCTTCCAGTAAACACTCACTTTTAGTTTTTAATTGAACACATTTGTTGACTTGTTCAATGTAAACATGGAGTAGTCTATGCAAAACTAACGAGGTATTGCTGTAAAGTCAACGAAACAACACAATTGATGGTCAACATGCTGGTGCCGGAGGGGGGAACAGATCAATGACTCGATCAATGCAATCTGCCGGACTTCTTAGATTGAAAAACATTTTAAACTCATTTGAATCATGAAACTAAACTTAACGCAGTTCACTATGATCAATTAAAATGAACTTATAATTTAATTTAAATTACTTCCTGTGAAGCACCTTATGTGAAGATGACATGTGCTGTTTAAATAAGCTGAATTGACTTAAAAATTAATTATACACCATGTAGAGTTCTGTGTCATTGTTTATATTATGTTGATTGATTTTTTGCCCCTTTTTGCCTTTGCATTTTTTACTGTCATTTACTGAAGCGCAATTATTAGACCAAGCCTTTTGTGCCGAGGAGCAGAGATATAATTAAATCTATCTGCTCTGTATTGCTGTCACACTGATCTTTGGGTGTTTTATAATAAATACATTTTTATTGTTATATAAAAACATATGGAGATGTATGTTTTTTTATATTTTTAAAGTCTAAATAAAGCTTAGGATATTGCTGCCATGCAATTATGATAAATATGATAAACTTTGATACAACTGGATATTAGAGAAAAAACTGTTCCTATTACGGCTCATCAACAGGTGAATGGGATTTATTTGCACCTTTTTGGGTTTTCTTGTGTAGAAAGTGAGTTAGAGCATTATAAATAAAGGCCCCTTGGACCTGACGTGCCTTTGCGAACAGTTCAGTCCTGTATTTTACAAGCATCACCTTGAGCAGGAAAAGTCACATGGGGATGGAGCGGACCTGCTATTTAAAGACAGAGCTGAAGTCCCGGTGTCCTGAAGTGAAGGTTGGACAGACCAAACCCAATGTGCATCATAGCCCATTCTCTCCCTCTGTGTGTTAATGTCACCCCTACAGCTGTGTTTAAACCATCCAGCACCAAATCAGGAATATGAGAATTGATGATTTAAAAAAAATATAAACCTCATCATTTGAACATGGTCTACGCTTAAATTCTGGTAGATTATCAAATTAATATGCTTGAGTATTATTGGGAATGGTGGGATACATGATACCTCTAAATCTTAATCCCATTTTTTCCCCTTCTCATTTAAGAAGGCAAGGCAAGTTTATTTGTATAGCACATTTTTGTGTACAAGACAAGAAAAAAGATCAGAAAATGAAACAATAAAATCAGCATTGAATTTAAAAGAAATAAAATTAAAATAAAATAATAATAATAGTACTCAGTTGCTATATGCACAGTTAAATAAGGCTGTTTTCAGCCTGGATTTAAACAACGGCAGAGTTGAAACCTGTCTCACCTATTCAGGAAGACTGTTCCAGATTTTAGGAGCATAAAACTGGAATGAAGCCTCCCCTTGTTTGGTCCTGACTCTGGGCATCAGCAGTGACTCTGGGCATCAGCAGAAGAAGATCCACGCCTGTAATGTTTCTTTCCAGCAACAATTTAAAAAATTTACAACTTGAGTATTGTGAGCCAGTAAATGCTTAAATAAGAAGGAACTGGGTCATGTTTAACATTTCAAAACAATTTCCTGTAACTTCAGCATCAAAAGTCCTTTCTAACAAGACCTAGACCTTCGAGTGGGGTTAAGCATAAACAACAACTAATGGGGAGATTTATGTGTTTGAAACAAACAGTTCTCAAGCTGACCGGCTGCTAAAGCTGATTACACATATCCTATCGTCAATGATTTCAGAATTATTTTTTAAAACAAAAAGAAGTAGCAACGCTTGGCTAGACATTAGCGAACAAAATCAATGCCTTCATTATATTCATTAAATAAGATAATTTGTTGCATTAAAAAAGTAATTATTACCACAGCTAATACGTTCTATAAATTAAATACAAAACGTTTTTTTACCGATACATTATTTTAAGCTGATAATGGTTTTTTGTATTCTGAGTTTCAGTTTCAAGTCAAGGGGATGTGTGCAGATTGTTTTTTTATTTTACTTTTTTTATTTATAATTACCTATTTCTCCGGTCAGAATACTTATTAAAAGTTTAAACCAATGAAAACTGTGATTAACAAGGCTACACAAGTATGTATGTATATTTTATATTGGAGTATTCTCAGAGAGGATGCATTACATAAAAAAAGAATCTGAAAATGGGTGGACTATGGTTTTAAAAATAAAAACACTATAAACATCCTGAAACACATACGTAACAGATTATCTACATATGCTGGATTTTTACATCATCTGTGTTTTTTACTTATGTACAGGTAAGCAATGCGTACCACAGTTTAATAATCGTCTGTTTTCTTCTGCCCTGAATGTTTTTTTTAATACATAGTCACACCGGCACATGCGTTACTGCCCCCGATAAGCTACTGCCTACTCTATATTCTATTTAATTGCATTTCTCCTGCCGTCCATCAAAAAACTCATCTGGGTGTGGAATGCATTATGCGCAAAAACCTGGTGGTTGATCGCAGCGTGGTTGTAAAGGTGCCGACACGGTTAAATTGCATCGATTTATGGCTTCAGTTGAATATTTATTTGAAAGACTTAAGACTTAATGTACGGATCCTGGCGGTTCAAAATAACGTCTCCCACAAAATATTCCTATTAGTGTGAAAACATAATACATTATACCTTGATGGAATAAGCACTAAAACGGATATATACTTCTGGTGACAATTGGGGGGAAAACAACACCTACCATATTTCTTCCTACTGTGGAGCGAGTGGTATTGTCTGACAGAAGTAAGCCGGACGACTCCGTCGTGAATGGAGACAGACCAAACACTGTGGTAAAATAAAATGAGAAGGTCTCCAGAAACCGAGCCTTTGTTAGCATATTGCCATCTGAGGAAAACTCAACAGTTGGGGTCATCTTTTTACAACCAACCAACCAACCAACCAGACATGGATTTCCATCTTTCTGTCTTAAATCTGTTAATTTTACTGATATACATGTTTTCTTACCCTACTTGTGTATTTTAATTTGGCTTGTGATTGCTGCCTCATTTATTAATTCACAGATAATTACCTTAATTTCTCACCAAAAATAAGCAGGCATCATTGCAAATGCAGCATATCTATAATGGAATGAGACAAAAAGTGTAAAGAATACATTTAGAGCTTCTTTATTGTATTTTTTTTACCCTCTAAAACATTTCTATTATCCTCTGAAAGTCTCTATAAACGAAACAACACTGTGGGAGAGACCAATACTAATATATATGTACTGTATAGACCTTTAAATTAATTTCTGACTGTTCATTCATATTGTTAACACTACAATTTGCACCATGCTACTTAACTTGGGGTTGGGACAGGTACACGTTAAAGGTATAGGAGAGGATCTTCAGCTAATTCTCATTTTTGCAACACTGCGCATGCGCCACCTCATCTCCAGTAACGCCCCCTGACATTGGGAGCCCGCACGTCCTCAGCACATGCAGTCTGTTCACATCTGCAGGACCACAGCCTCTGGCGTCGCATCGGACTTATTACAGAATTCATTGCTTTTACAGCAATGAATTAGCTACCAAAAGGTTATTTGTTTAGGAAAACGCTTGTACAAGAACATTTAACAGTAATTAATGATTATCAGTGATAAATAATCTGGCCATTGGGTAGTAATTCCACATAAAGGCTGCACAGCTAGCGCTTTCTGACGGACCCTGCGTAGCGATTACAACACTTGTGTCAAATCAACACAAATCCTGATAAATGAGCAGGTATGAGAACATTACCTGTCTAGCGTAAATTTTATTTCCGCATTGACAGCCAGATATTTTTCACCACCGGTCGTTTTTGATTGGCTGTCATTTCAAATGGGATTTTCCATTGAAATTTTTGTTTTGAAAAGATCCTATCCAATACCTTTAAAATAAAAGAGACTCTCTGACAATATTTATTTTTATTTCCAAATTATAGCTTATTTGTGTTTTTTTGTTAACTTTTAAGAAGCTTGGTGTTATTATAAAACATTAATTTTTTAACTTCACTAAATACTGTATATTGTTTGAGACAATGAGTAATATTTCCTACATGTCCAACCCAAAAATGTAGTCATTTAATAGTAGTATAAAGGGATTAGGCATGTTTTGCACATGCGAAATACAATTATTGTCTGGATGTGAATAGATTTCGGTCACTACTCTGACTGCAGCTTGGAGGGGCGGCTGGTGAAAACTGGGCCAGCTGTGAGTGCTTTAGGTTGGGGGAGGGCGCCATGGCAGAGCCCGCTCATAAATAAATATTTAAGAAAGACGTAAGCCTTCATCAGATTGCCCAGCAAATAAACTGTTTCTACTTTTGTTTCTAGGTTATTTTTCTAAACAAGAAATCATTGCTAAAAGAGTTTGAATGTTTAAGGATTACAACAACACCGTCACTAACTTGGCAACTCTCATTACTCTATGTGGAACTGTTCTCCTTCTGCCTGAAGATACAAAACTTTGAGATTTGACTCAACAACAAAGTCCACACTAAAGAGTGTGGTTGCTTTCATTCTGTATAGCTTTCATAAGGCCTAAATGTCACTTCTCATCAGCATTGAGAACGTCTCCTTTGCTGCATTGTTGTCTTTGGGTTTGGCTTTGGACCATAGTATGAATTGTGTTAGTTAGATTTAGGGTCAGTGTATTGGTAATGGTTAGGTTTAGCATTAGGGTTAAGCTGTAGAAATTATTGGAAGTCTATGGGAAGTTCTTGTAAAGATAGAGAATCATAACCTGTGTGTGTGTGTGTGTGCGTGTGTTTGGTCACTGGTATTACCAGCTTCAGGCCTCAGGGTGAGAGAGCCACTCTTAGACCCTCTTCTCTGTCTTGTCACATTTCCATTAGTTTCTTTGTCCTGTTGTTCCCCCAGGTTGCTTGCGTGTGTGTTTAGAAAGTGAGTGTATGTGTGTTTTTGTGGACAGCCATGCATTAGTGCCATTCTGTCCCTTTATCTTTAACACCAGCAGGATCCAGAACAGTCAGCCTATTGGTTGAGATTCCCCTGACATAAATACACAGTGGGGAAAGATAAGAGACCTGAAAAGAAAAGCTGTTTTTCTTTCTGTTCGGCGATCTCTGAACTTGTCACTTGAAGTGAAAGCTAGTCTTTATTGGAAAAAACTTCTGAATTACGGTTATCGTTTAATCCTAAACCTGACATTCAACTTATTCAATGGTTTTAGAGAATACTGTGAGTCTGCAGGCTCAAGTCAATCATTTACATTTCCTATTTTCTAATATATCATTAGAAAACTGAAATGATATTAATCATTGTTTATCTGCAATCTTTTCCTTTTTGTTTATGTGTTTTGCGAGGGGAGTGGCGAGGGTTGGACACGTGGTTTTTGTTTGCTCCTTAGACAGTAATACTGTGGATTATGGGTTGTTTAACTAAAACAGAGGAGACAAATCGGACATTTCCAGACATTTTCGACAGTTTTAAATATCTGAAGTAAGAGATTGCGTGTAAGCCCCTCTTTGGCTTTACTGAGCTGTCCAAACAA
Source organism: Orestias chungarensis (assembly GCA_032876305.1). Taxonomy (NCBI): domain Eukaryota; kingdom Metazoa; phylum Chordata; class Actinopteri; order Cyprinodontiformes; family Cyprinodontidae; genus Orestias; species Orestias chungarensis. The sequence goes on along the minus strand of JAVLVB010000713.1, from coordinate 1,632,499 downwards.
TTGCCTGAACATTCAATGGCGCTGGCAGTTGTGGACAAAATTGTAAGAAAATGCCACAATATAGAAGGAAGTCTTCAGTATGGGATATGCGGAGAGCGGGAAAATCGTGTACTTGAAGAATGCTTAAGAAATTTGCAAAGAATTTCTGATTTACTTTCTGCTGACACACACAATGCACTGAAAAACAGTTTAGGGGAGCTGAAAGTGCTACTATCGTAATGTAATTACACATAGTCGGACTAAACCGAATTTATATTAAAATCGCTTGCCATAACTATAGACCCATGTCCAAGCTGGAAATGGGGAATATTCCGCAGTTCAGGTCCGCCAAAATGCTACGTAAATCTGTGACGTTTTGACTAGAAAGAATGCTAATTCAAGATATCAGTAATGTCATCCTGACTAATCGGAATGTTAATTTAAGATATCTTAAATAGAAAAGTGGAATAATTCAAGATATGAATTTTGACTAGTCGACTAGTGAATTTTGACTAGTCAAAATTATAATTCAAGATATCTCTAATTTAGTTTTGCCTAGTCATTATTTGCTGTTAAGATATCTATAATTTAATTTCCACTAGTTAAAACTAAATTTCTCCTATCCAAAAATACATTTAAAATATCTTGAGTTATGGACTTATTAGAGATATCTTTAATAAGAATTATGACTAGCCAAAACTAAAATCGAGATATCTCAAATGTACTTTTTGACTAGTCATAATTTAATTGTAGATATCTGAAATGTGTATTTCAGATAGTCAGTAATTCATTGTAGACATCTTGAATTGAAGTCTCAATACAACTCAATGGTAAATCTGACTTAATTTCGACTAGTCAGAATGTAATTAGAGATATCTCAAATAGGAATTTTGTTTAGTCAAAATATAATTAGAGATGTCTTAAATCGCTAAAACATCTCGTCATAAAACTATTTGAGATATCTGGAATGTAAGGGCGGCAAAACCTAATTTATGTTAAAATGGCTTGCCATACTCCAAGAAAATGAAAAAGCAATATCCGTTTTTTTTTCTTTTTGATTATGGCGTGAAATTTGCGGTCTTAAAGAAGAAAATGCAAATCCAAGTAGGATGATTGGTTACTAATTTTATTTATGAGTCAAATAATGCAGCCACATTCTTAAAATGAAAAAGCATTTCTAAAAGCCTTAGAAAACACAAGACCTACACCAGGACTTCCACGTTACACTTCACGTCAGTCTGCTTCATATGTAGGATCGCTTCATGAAAATCTTGATTGGTTTACTCTCTAAAGAATGAGAGCTTTATAGCTTCTCTAAAAACATTAAGATTCAAAGCAGCGATTTTAAAAGTTGTCAGGTAAAAAAATAAGCAGACAAACCATAAATAATATTTATGTGCCACTGCGTATTATTTTACTCATAACTGTTTTTGAACTTGTCCGAGCCCGTATATGTCATGATCCATAAAACCTGATTCTTCATTGCTCCTAATATGATATGCAGCTGAAAAGTGAAATAATCTATCTTTACAACTTTTACACATTACAATGTTTTCAGTACCTTTGCTTTCTTGGGGAAATGTGTTAACAGATTCAACAGGATGTTAAAAGTCTTTGCAGCATCCAGCTTGTTTGTCTGCCTGCTGACCTGAACAGCAGTCACCATGTTTGTCTTTGCCTCTTTAACAGGCCTGAAGCCGCCTTCTCCACTGTTCGTTTACTGCTTTTTTCTTCTCATTTACCTGTCCTTCCTCTTCTGGATTATTAGATACAACTTTCGTCTTATTACTGATCTCACCCTCCTGCTTTTGGTGCACCTCGTCTCTCTCTGCCACCTCACCTTGAGCCCCAGTATCAACACAAACTGTGACACACCTTCATACAACAACTCTTTCGTTTTCTTTGTAGTCGACGCCACATTTCCACGACGAGAGAGCTCTTTAATTAAAAAACGTCAGTAACGAACGGTGGGACGTTCGTGAGCGTGACATTTGTTGCTGGCAGCGTGAGAGGCGACACCTGCAGAAGCAAACCCTTCGCTAAAATGGCTTACTCCACTAATTCCTGGGCATGCTCCAACCCCCCCACAAACAAGACCACAGCTCCGTTCATGCGAGCTGCAGACTTGATTGATCTAATTACCCCCCACCTGCAGCCAAGCACACTTCCTCCACAAAAACTGGCATCTGTCTTTATGACGTTCTTACTAACTTAAAAATCTCAGCACACAAAGAAATTTACGAAAGAATGTGGACTTTTTAGCATAACTGTGCACGAGTAAAATGAAAAAAGGTCCATAAAGACATGGATGAGTCAGTCTGGTGGGACTTAAACTAAATTGCTAAATTTCATAAAGTCCTGCAATTGGATGAAAACAACAGACTGCAAGTTAGGTCCTCATTACCTGCGTTAGTGCCTGACCCTTCAGACATGTCTCTGTGTTAATAGTAAAGAATCCTTTGAACAGATTCTTAAACCAGACGGAAAGCTGTATGTCTGCTTATTCATTTATTTTGTTAGAATATTCATGAATTATGAGACGAAAAGAAAAAGAACTAAGCTTGGTGTTCAGATTGGGGCAAAAAATCAGGACCTCTATGTGCTGAGCTTTCATGAAGCCTTGAATTGTCTGTTCACACACACATTTAAAAGCAATTGAGATATTTATGGGAACACATTCCCTATAAGCATGTGTTCAATATTAGAGGAATGCAGGGCTGAAGTGCAAAAGGGGCCAAAGTTATCTAAACCCTGCAAGACAACATGTTAGATGCGGTCCAAGCTCGGCAATGTTTATAGTAAAAATGTCAAGAATTTCCATCATTTGAGCAAAGTTTTAACTGAAATGAGCAGGTGTCGGCTTTGAGTCAGTCGTACAGCTGTGCTTAATGCACTGGTCCCAGTTCTCCCTGTCTGGATTTAGTCGTCAAAGGGTGGCCCGGGATCATGGTCGGCACAGAGATGATGAACTCTGTTTAACCGTAACATGAAAGAAAAGTGAGATGAGGCTAAAACTCAGCCAGCTGCTTCTTTGAAGTTGTCACAGAGAAGCACCACTGGAAAAGATTTTTCAGCTTTTTCCTCTACAGGCAGAAATTAAATTGTTGCCTCTCTGCTGTGCATGCGTGTTGGATTATAACCCATAGCTGGCCTCTCTGATTACCGACTGCCTGGTCAGCCTGGATTAGACTCACACACAGGACCAAAAGCAAAGGTAAATGCAGACATTTCACTTTACTTTAATCCGGAATGCTCTGTTCCCCGTGAGTCTTTCTTTGAATCTTACTTTGTGTGCAGCGGTGTGTTTTTGCACTCCTGTATTAATGTCCACGTTTGTCTGTGTGTGTGTGTGTGTGTGTGTGTGTGTGTGTGTGTGTTTGTGTGTGTGTGTTTGTGAGTAATTCCCTGCTCAATATAGCAGATATACTTAATCCTTCCTCTGCTAAAGCTGATGTCAGCATCAGCTGGCTCTGCAGTGTGTGTGTGTGTGTGTGTGTGTGTGTGTGTGTGTGTGTGTGTGTGTGTGTGTGTGTGTGTGTGTGTGTGTGTGTGTGTGTGTGTGTGTGTGTGTG
>JAVLVB010000713.1:1610824-1628848 GCA_032876305.1 Orestias chungarensis | reverse complement strand
AAAAATGACAACAAAAATACCAGATAACTGAACTAAACATGATGGTGCAACTTTATTACACAGCCTTTTATTATAGACCATTAAACCATTATAGACCTTTTAAATCATTATTAGCATATTCTAATAATATTTAGTATTATTAGCATGGATAACATTACCTTACACGTTGAGTTTTCTGTTGCTGGTTAACGACAAACTTCCCGTTGTGATAGTTTTAAGATAAGTTGAGATCTGAGATCCAGAGATCACTTTGAGCTGCTATTCAAACAAATACAGACTTCATAGTTGAATACGACGTGGAACCTTAAACTTGTGATCTGAGAATTGAGTTTCAATGTGAACACGTCAGAACACGAACATTACAAATAAACGTAACTTTCGGTTCATGAGGATTACGCCTGTTGTTTCAGAATAAAAGCTCTTCCAGTTCTGATCGGTTGTAATTTATTGCGTACTGACATACTTACTGTTTGGGCTTGATAGAAAATGTTTTTGATTCAGCCTCTAAAGCTAACAGCAACCATTCTCTCATCAATTGCATGTAATATACTCTTATGGCAAAAAGTATTGCTGTAATTCAAATCATGTAGTTGACTAGGTTGATACATCAAAATTTCATCTTCAACAAACTCAATAGGATTCCCCAAAAACTTCAAAAACCCTCTGACTCTGTTGGGACTGCTGTGATAATCCTGTTAGTAGGAGCCAGGTAACCTGCTGGATGCCAGTTGGGTACCTGTGGGCAGATGATGCAAAAGACGATGTTGCTGTGAGCTGACTTTAAACATGAATGCTACGTTATATTTGAAATGGTGTAAATAATGCGCTTTATCAGTTTCTAAAAACGAAACAACCCTAAAAAAACTGACACCAATTAACACAATTCATCATTTAAAAAATTAACAGCAGATTGTTATATCATTCATAAATTAAATCAAAACAGGATTTGAATTAAAAAAAAACTAGAGCCATCCACTGTATTAGGAGAGTGGATCACATGCAACTGATGAGAAAACAGTTTCCGTTAGCATTTGAGTTTTCAGACTTGACATAGACATGGTATGAAAGACTTTAAACCTATCTTACAGAGGTTACTCGAAACTCCTCCAACCTTTCTGGTTCCCCAAACTTAATTGTCAACAATTCACTAATAATGAGAAGAGGTGAGAGGCTTTCCTCTCCTGAATAAAAGCTCTACAGAGTCTTCTTTTCCACGTCACCTGATAAAGCTCATATGTATTAAATGTTCAACGGTTGGTAAAAAGATCACGACATCACAACAATCTCGAAAATATCTGTGGGGCGTCAGAAAACAAGAGCTGGGCAATTCTCTTCAGAAAATGAATACATTTTCACTTTGTGTGTATTATTTAAACCCCTTGTGTCTCAGATGTTCTTCTAACCTCCAGAACTGCTGCTCAGATGCAGCCTTACTTGATTAGATGCTTTAACGTCCACCTAGTCCTGCTGACAAAGCTATTAAATTACCACATCCATATGGTGAACAGCACAACACACTTTTCAGGTAGGGTGTGTGACACTTTCCTGAAGTGTCTACTCTGCTTTTTTTTTATTTTTATCTCTACCGATAGACTCCTTCACTGATGTTACTTGTCTTTTATGTGTGATTCACTTCTTTTTAAATATGCTGATCTATTGAAACATGGCTTGTTATTATAATAGGAACATGAACAAGGAATCCATGTTGTTCTGAATGTGTGAACCTGGGCGCTTCCTCGAGAGCCACTTCTTTGTATTTAGCATTCACTGTGCTAACAAAAATCGCTGAATGTTCCTAATGTTTGCTGGATTTCACATAATAGAAACAACATTGTACTTCCTCCTGGATATGCTTTACTGGAATTGACAATCAATTGAAGTTGGGGGTACTGCATCCAACTCTTGCGCAAATTAATGCGGGGTGTCACTTGTGTCTACATCCTCTGATCAATCACTGTAAAATGATCTTAAACAATCAGCACACAGTTATTTAATCAATTTAAAAGCTTGGCAAACAATGAAGCTCTGACTTCTTGCAAAGCGGACAAAAAGTTCCCAGAACTAAAATTAAGTTTACTTACTAGACCTGCTGACAATGGACCTGTTTTTAGATTTGATTTTGATGCTCTGCGGCAGCTTTAACACGACAAATCACTATCTTTCTGCTTTCCACATACATAAAGGTCTTTGCCTAATGTATGCAATTGAATGAGTAGCTTCCCTCTGTGGTCACTCACACTGATCAAATTTAAAACAGGCATTACACACATATTCAAGGCAAAGTCCACCATGTTTATATATTTCCATGTAACATACAGCCTGAGGCAAATTGCACTGGATTACTAAAGACCACGTGTTCTCATCACCAACCGTTTATGTGTAAAAACTGGTGAAAGCTGTTGACGCAGGAGAAGAATATACAAAAATTGCTTAAAATCTTTAAAGACCTTAGCATAATTTGTTAACATTGCGCTGCTGTGAGATGTCAATGCTCTTCTAACATAGCCTATTATGCCTTTCAAGTGCTTGATTTGGGCAACCCTGCTCTATACTGAGTTCAGTCATATGATTCTAGCAGGTCTAAAAAAACCATCAGAAGGTCACCTTTAACAGGATTGTTTTGGAGTTGAGACCTTTCATTTCTTGGACATGTTATAGTGTATTAAATAAAAACAACACACAGATATTTGTGTCTTTATTACTTCTGTCACCATCTTAAATACCTCAGATTGTACACACTTGTAGGGACAAGTATGTACAACTCGAAATCACCTTGAGACTGAATGGAAAGAAACATGTATGTGTGTCCATCAGTGTTCACGTGACTTGGCAAAAGTGACAGGACAGATGGGCAGAGTCACGGACTGACCAACACATCTACACACGAACACCCACTTACACAAGCACATATGTTCACATATGTCACCCTTGTCCTGTCCTCTTACTCATTACTTCATCACTCTCCCTTTAATCCTTGTGTTGTATTAACATTTGTGCCCCTCTGGAGTGCTTTGGGTCAAATTGACCCGGGGCATATTTGGAGCCTTAAAAACAACTCTAAAATAAGATTATACTTCATAAACCATTAAGATATATTGTCTTTAACCCAATTTCAAACTATTGAGATTAAATATATGTTCATTTATTGAAATTACTCTTTACTGGAACACAATTAACAATGGAAGTGTGACTACTGGTTTTGTCATTATGTTAAAATTTATGTTAAAATCCACTATATTCAACGCTTGGGTGTGGTAAATCATGCTTATGTTGGAGAAAAAAATTAAATGAGACAACATTTATTATTTCGAATACAAACTACAAACTGGAACTTCAACAATCAGTCACTTTTATCTTGAAAAAGTGACTGATTTCATATTCAGAGACATCTTCCTCTTCCACATCACTCTGACAGTCTGACTTGTCTTCAAATATGAGCTCCAAAGCCCTCACACAGCTAATTCTTTTGGCCATGTTAGTTCAAGATTCTCCACTAACATGGCCAAAATAATTTGATTTGGAGGTATTTTTATATTTTGGCTCGACCCACTGATGTGCAGGTGCAAAGCATATAGTGTAATAGCTGATCTTTTTGATGTTACTGAATAACATCAAAAAAAGAGTTTGAAGTGGATATATGACAGAGGGTAAAGAGTGCAGGAAAGTTAGAACAAACAGCCAATCTATGGTTTGATGACTGTGTGTGTGTCTGTGTGTTTGTGTCTGTGAGGGCAAGACATTATCCTTATATTCTGACATCTTCATCTTCCTCATCGCTGTGTCTGACTCTTCAAACATTAGCTTTAAAGACCTCTGGATAAATGTTTTGGTCATGATGGAAAATCTCTCTCTACGGTGATTTAGAGGTATTTTTGTCATCTATACTTTGATGACAACAAAGTAACATTTTCTCTGTGTCTGTGTGTTTTTGTGTCCGTGAGGGGATGTTTCTGTGTGTCTTTCTGTATGTGGGTCAAATTGACCCGAACACCACATGAAGGATGTAAATGTGGTGGATATATTAGCAGGTGTGTTAAAAATGTTTTTTTTTTGTGGACATGTTCATCACTGAAAATAAGCCAAGGCCATTGAATTTCAGGTCAAAACAATGTATATAAGTACCATTTTTCTTCTTGCGAAATTTTAAAACGGGTCAATTTGACCCGAATGCCGTATAAGGGTTAAGGGGTTTGTTGCATCCGGTGTCATTTAGTCCGCACTCTTGTCTGTCCTTCTGTCTGTGGATTAGCTGTACCCTTTACCCTAAAGAGTGCCTCCATTTAGTATTATTTAATGTCCCCTTAACCCCTATTCTGCGTCCAGTGGCAATATGTCAGAGATCGCTGCTGCGTGTTCTTTAAAGTTACTTTGTTCTCGGTTTGTTCATAAAACAGCTTGAGATTGAACTTTTGATCTTGTGGCCTGATAACATCTATTCTTTCTCAACCCACAACCACCAACTTATTCTTTAGCTCATCCATTTTGAACCCCCCCCCCCCCCCCCCCCTTCCCCAGGGATGAAGACTCCACTAAGTCCTTCTTTGGTCCTGGAGAGTGGGCAGATGTTTGCCTTTGGAGGGATGGATCAGGAGCTAATGGACGCACCTATACCTTCAGCCCTCGGTCTCCCTCTCCAGCAGACTCAATCTCCAGGTGATTGTTGTGATCCGGGATTACTAACGTGTTAAATCTCTTGCAGTGAGACTCACCCTTGCTGTTTTCCTGCAGGTCAGGGAGGGGCGTACTTGTTGTGTGAGGCGTGCAACCTGCAACTGACCTCAACTGCTCAGGCCCAGATGCATTACAACGGCAGGTCACACCTCCGGAGGGTGAGACAGCTCCAGGCGGGAGAAGCACGACAACAGGCGGCAGGTGCATTAGTGCTGCTGGCTGAATTAGGCAGGAGCAACAGCATAATCTCCATGTGGGAATGTTGTTGTCGGCTTTAGCGGCAACATCAACCTTAGCAGCAGAGGAATTTAATTGCCAGATTTTTTCGTGTCTTCCAATCGATCTTATTGTCTTTGATTCCTGCAGGAGGTCAGACCAGGTCGATTCCTCAGGCCGCAGGATTTAACTCCCAGTCTGCACGACTAATTCAGACCACTGGACAGAGTCGAGCCCTCTGTGCTTCCAACACTACTGGAGGTAGGACAAAAGCAATTACAAAGGGTGCTTTGCTTACTGATCTGTTTAATATGTCTGTCAATAATAAGCAAAAAACTAACTACATATTTTACTATGTTAACGTTTTGACAAAAGAAAGTAGCATTCGGAGGGTGTTCCTTTAAATCTTTGAGAAATAATCATTTGCTTTCTGCTATTTGATTTCTAGAGAAAAAAAGCACAAGTACATACATACTTACAAGGACAAATATTATCGGAAGGATGTATTAAGATATCTGGATGAATATTGTTCTTTAGATAGAGGAGGACAAACTAGAGATGTTTAAAAAAATGCTCATACGAATGTTTTGGGATTTAAAAAAGCAGGATGTGCCGAGCGGATCAGTGAAGTCAGACTAAGAAGATTTTGCTACGAGTTGCTTTTGTGTTTAATATTCTATAGCGTGTTACAGATTCCCCAGAGGATCTGTAGGAGCTGCAGCATTCCAAAAACTCTCCTTCTCAACCAATAACCCCTATTTTTATGTATTTGCAAATGTCAAAAGAGCCACTAACAGTAGCGTCTGACAGAACTCTGAAGCGTTTATAAAAAGACTCCTTTTGTAATCCCCAAAGCATCAAATACCGAATCCAAGAAAAGGCCATTATATACAGTATAACCATATTTACTAAACATAATATATTTACTAAATCATTTGTATAGATGAAACTTGTATAGATGCTGAACTTTTTCTATAGAAATGAATCTACAAACTACAATTTTTGGTTGTGCTTATTCTTTTAAAAACATTCAGACGTACAGACAACACAAGGATTTTGTCTTCTGGATGAAAATTACATTGCAATTTAGCTAATAGTCCAAAATCTGACATGTATTTTGGCCTTTTTGTAATACTCAAATAAACCCATCAGTTGAAGCCAAGTACTGCTACTCCACCTGATTTGCTTTTGTTTCTCTCTTTAAAGCTCTGTCTGTATGGTCAGAAGGCTGTGTAGAGAGACTTTGGAGTCAGAGATAAGATCCGTGCCTGCTATGATTGATAAAAGAGGTTTAACAATAATCTCCATTTATAGTTAGAGTCATAAGGCAGCTTTCACTTTTGGATGCTAAATCAGCTGCTCCCAATTTGTTACAATTGGACTTTTCTGGGTTAGTTTAGTCTACTCTGCTTTAGCTCAGCTTTTTTTGCTGATATCTCTACCTCACTTAACTATTTTTATCTTAGCTTAGGCGTTTTTCCCATTTACTGTCCTATCTTGTCTTGGCTTTTGTTTAAACTCAGCTCAGTTCAGTCTGTCTTAGTGTATTTTAGTTTGCCTTGTGTTGTTAGCGCCTCTTTCTCGAGATATCAAGATGATGTAAATGATGTAGACATGTAAATTGTCAATATAGAATCAACATAAATATTACCAACTTATATTTTTGTTGCCATTTTTGATAATACCTTAATATGAATTAACTTATTAAATTTACAAGGTACATAAAAAGGCAGAGGTTTAAGTAAATATTAAACAGTTTTGTAATTGAATGCAGAAAAAAACCAACGATTTCATTGAATAAAACTAGATTTTAACATACTTTCCTGTCCTTATCTAGAGGAATTACAGCTGAGGCTCATCACATCTCCCCAGGCGTCTTCAGTTCTTTGGTTAGATGTGACTGGAAGAGCTTCAGAGCATCATCAGAAAGTCAGACACAGTCCCTCTGAGTCACAATGCAGGTCATCAGAGTAGGAACATACTGAGATGTAAATGGGTTAAAGTAGAGCAAGCAGCAGCAGGTCATCAAACTGGGACGCACGCCGCTCTGCTCTGAAACTGCACCGACATTTCTGCAACACCTTGCCAATTTCCTCATGAGTCCAGCAATGTGATAATCTCAACACAGATCTGCTGTCACGTCAAAAATCAGTTTATACTTCTGCGCTTCACGGTGTTGCTAAAAATCTTAATGCAGAGGATGTGATCGCAATCCTTAGTTTATATTGCTTGGTTCTTCAATTAAATGTCTTTATGTGAGGTATTGGTGTCAGGCAGGAAAGATAAAAGGGAAAGGAAATCTCCCTCTGACACAAACACCGTTACACCTGGGTGTGTGTTGAGCAGCTGTAATTACATACTGTGTCTCCATATCAGTGTGCAGGCTACAATAACACTGAAATAAAGATTAAACCTCTACAGAGAGAGAGAGAGAGAGACTGAATGAGCATGTCCCTGTCCTTCCCACTGTCCACTACGAGACACTCTCTGCCATGAAAAGCTCTTTGGCCTGAACTCAGTGCTCCTCCAGGCCAGTCGGAGTGTATTTTATTTGCGGGCGTCTGCCTATGTGTGACAATGACCTGGCTAAGCAGCCTATCAGCAGTCAGGTCAGATGACATCACTGCTAATACACAAACCCACGCTTCAAGGGTGGGTTTCTAGCCCCCTTGAGTTCCTCCATCAGTAACATTTAATATAAAATCCAGTGACATCTGTAAAAGTAAACTGATGGTTCTTATGTTGTTTTAATTATAAGAAGAGCTTGGCTGACGTTTCTTTCTACTTAGTTTAAATTTTAATGTTTTTCATAACTATTGATTTTTGCTGGTGTCAACTTCCTTTGAATCCTGGGTGGAGATAGATAATGATGTTTTCTTTTGTTAAAAAGCATATCTAAACTAATACATTGTTATTTTGAGTATTTGGTGATCTGAAGTATTAAAAAAAGACATTTGCACACTTGTTATTATTAGCAGTCTTACTATTGCAACGACTACTGCTACTACTACTATTACCTCCGCTACCATCGTGTCGGGTATTAGTTGTAATATATTTAAGCATGTCATCGTATTACATACTTCTGTATTACATTGACTTTGTCAAGGGCTTCCTTAAAGTCCATAGCCCAAACATTTAATGCAACCAGCATTCACGCTGTGTTTATGACAGGTTCAGGATGCTGCAAGGCCAAATCCAGTTCTTGATTCCTGCAGCTTTGTAATTTCTCTGTGGTACGGCACACCTCAATCAAATGGCTGAATGACCTCCTCACTAGCACTGAATTTCTCTAGGATCCTGCAAATGACCTGACTTGTTGGTTCGTTGAACATCTCCTGTAAGATGTTTCCATTCATTTTAAAGTCTTCCATATGGAGGTGTATATGCTTAAGGATCTTACTATGAGTGCTTGAAGTAAGTAGTGTTTCATTTCAGTTCGTAGTAAATTATGTGCTCATATAACTGCTTAATGCGAAAAATAAAAATACAGAAATACACATAGTTATTTTAGCTGTGCGATACAGGTAGTCCATTGGCCGCAATGCTGATATTAAAAGCAAGTGAGAAGTTAATCAGACAACGGAGATTATTTGGAAGACTGCAAACATCTGGCTAAAAGTACATATAGTTGTAGCCAATGCAGATTACTTTGCATTAGTTGCAATGGCAGCTGGAGGATGAAGACTCAGATTATTTCCTTCTGCATAGACTAAGGGAAAACCACCTTAAAAAACCTCTCCACCGCACTAATACTTGCAAAAAATGGTTAAAAATCATGCTTTGCTTGACTTAGTGGTTGAGATTTCTTTCACCTTCTGCTGTTGGCTAGGGTTAAATGTTTGAGTCAAGGTGTTTGATAAACGGTCTAAGAATCCAGAGTTTCTTTTGTTTTGTATCGCAGACACAAAATAGAGTTTTGATATTTATTTTATGTTGTGAAATTTATGCTAACTAAAGAGCAATACTAAATTTTGCTACAGTATTCATTAAAACCAGTAAAGATATTGTCTTTAGAGCTTTACAGCTAGCTTGTGAAGATGAGGAAAAACTTTAATGAAACTGATCTGGGATGCATAAAACCTATTCCCTTTCATCCCGTAATCTTTCTGCTTTCAGATACATGTTATTCTTCTTCACAGTCTAATGTTGGTGTATTCCCTCTGATAGTATGTCTTGTGTGTACTTTATTTTATATCTCTATACGGTTTTGCTAAATTAAATTAAATGCCATACTGGTGGATTGTGGACAAACATTGATCTGTATAGTCAAATAAATAGATTACAAGCTTAAAAACTATATTTGTGTTTATGTCTGAACATATAAAACAAACAAAAATAAGCCCTGGTGTCATTTTTAACCTTTGTAAGTGAAACCCAGTGAGAAAAAATCCTTTCAGTAGTAAAATAATTATTTAAGTGCTGCCTCTTTCTAAAATATCAAATATTGCAGCATTTGCTTCAATGCGACTGTGAAAAAAAACAAAAACTGGAACGTTTTTGTTAGAAAATTAAGTAACGGATAACATCATTCGCTTTTTTCATTTAAAAATCCCACCTGCTATTTCAAAATATGAGCAAGTACAGGGATCTGGTAGGTAAATAGATAAGATGATTTCAATTCAAACTTCAGGTCTTTGTGATTTTTTACATTAAAAAATACCCATATAGCACATTAAGAAAATACAACACCATATCAGTTCCTTTTGAAACGATTCAGTAAAACTGCACTAGAATATCTTATATATATACTTGGGTTAGAGTGGTTGTTAGAGTGGCATAAAGCTTTCTCTTAAACATGCATTTACCATATTCTGACCACTAAGGGGCAGTAGGGACACCACAAACAGGCCTGCATAACCAAGCATGTACACAGACTGAATCAGTAATGAGAAAAGTGAATTCTCATGATCCACATGGTCAGCACAAATAAAATGTCTTTCTCACATGAGTCCAATGACATTTACAATGTTACAGCTTCTGATTTCACAAGCTCCCAACGTCTGTTTTTTTTTTTCTTGGATAATAAAGGTCAGTTTGCGTCTTTGTTAATTCTCGGATCCCTTTTATGCTAACTAAGAAACAGGGTTTGATTTCTGATGACTAAACCATCAATGACATTTCAGATATGAACAAAATAAAAGTCTCCTGGTCAGATAGGAAACATATAACCCCAATTGTGTTCCCTAACCCAGCTTCTCAGGTCTGTTGACAGTTTTAATGGGACTGAAGGTGACTGAGGAGGTGGGAATTCATGCTGTACCTTGTGAGTTGTTTGGCTGAAGCTAAAGACATTTGCTTTACAAAAAATATTATCTGAGCTGATTCAGTTTTTTTTTCCAGGCCAATTCATTTTAGACTAAATAACTATGTAATAAACTCTGAATAAAACCGGTGAAGACCTTAACGATGACCTGGATCAATAAGAGATCAGCAGAACGGGAGCACCACAGGGGACTGTACTCTCACTACTCTTTCTTTACTCTGGACACCTCAGGCTTCCGGCACAAGTCTTGGATTTGCAGAAATATTTAAATTACCCTGCATTCATTTTGTCAGAGATGGATATGAAATGGAGAAGACCGAGATCTAGTAGTAGAGAACTTTTCAGCTTTGTGTGTTAACGGTTTTCTTATGTGGGATGTGAACACTGTCGATGTTAGCTTGTCAATGAAGCGCATTTAAAAGTACATTTGTTGCACCAAAGTGTGGTAAAACAAGTCAAGTAGCACACAATGAAAATCAAACAAACAAGAAATGGCAGATTTCAGAAGGTAGTGGAGGGGTATTGATATATCTGTGTTCACCTGGACAAAAGACTGGACTGTAGAAGACTCAAGTACCTGATAAAAAAAAGGCTGGCTCTGTCCAGGGGATTGATCTGAAACCCCTGGATATGATTTTTCAAATAATACTTTTTCATAAAATAAGGAACATTATGGACAAGCCAAAGGATCCTCATGAGAAGACTATCTATTGTGTCTTTGGCCAGAGACTTCGTTAGATTCACTCCAATTCTGACTGCTAGAGGAGAATTTTCTTTCCCAGAGCCATCACTATCCGAGGAAACCTAAATAGTTACAACAATATTTAATTATGTTTTGGAATTGAAAGTATTTTCTGTCAGGTAATGCGATCAATGACTCGAGCAGAGGTGGAATTGTGAGAATAAATGATTTATTGTGGGAAAGAATAATGAACACAACAAAACCGGAACAAAGCCAAGCGGAAACGGAACAGGATAAAAAAATTAAACATAATAATAATAATAAAAACGAGGAAAAAAAGAGACGACGAAGGACCTAAACTATTAGGAAATAACTAATTAAACTAAGAAGGAAGTAAGGGGAAACCAGAGACTTCAAAGGAACAAAAAACAAACAAAAGTAAATACAAGGACGGGACCTGAGGAGAATGATGTTGGGAAAAGAACCAGCACTAAGAACCAGCGAGCAGGAGGTAAAAAGGCTTACAAGGACACGGCAGGAGATGTAGCTGAGAGACGGGAGGAGAACAGACGATCCAGCGGCGAGTCAGTGAGTGAATGAGGCTTAAGTATAGAGGAACCGGGGTTGGATTGGTGGAGAAAATTATTAGATAATTAGAGACAGATGTGAATGAATGATGATGATGATGAAGGAGCTGAGGGAAAACACAGAGAGGAAGACAGAGAGCAGGGGAACTGGAGAACACAGAAAAGAACAAAAACAAAGACTAAACCGAAATGGAAAATGACCTAAAGTAAACAATAACCAATAATGTAAATAATAATGAAACAAGACTACTACGACCAAAAACACAGATCATGACATTTTCAAGTTAAATCTTATTTGTCAAAAACTTTAAGAAAGTACTTTCAACATTATGAACAATTTTCAGAAATAGCCTGTTTGTTGCTTATTACTTGGTTTGTCTTTTTTCTTTTTTTTTTCCTATCCAAATCGTGATGATGTGAAGCAGCACAGCGAGTGAGCTTCAAAGATACAGAGGGAGGGAAGTATAGGGATTTCCATTGAGACACAGGGGCTGTCATTACTGCTAACCCTGCGTAGGATCACCTCAGTTGTTCGCTCCCACAGCAGACTTGCACCATCTCTCGATGGTTGTCCGCCGCTCACCCTCTTCTACCCTCCCACACGCGTGTCTCCACATCCACGCGCTTGAACAGTCACACAACGAGCCTCCGCCGTTTTTTTGGGGGTCTAACTTTGATGGGCTTTAGTTGCCGTGGGAGCAGATGAGAAAGCAGGGACGGAGGAGGTGGAGGCGGGGGAGGTGGTGAGACAGCCGTCTTACTGTCTGTGATGTGGAGTAGTTTCCAGGGTAGAGGTAGGAAATCCTTCCTGGGTTTATTTTCTCTTTAAGCTCAACATTCATTATTTTTCCTTTCTGTGTCTGGCTTTAATATTTCCTTTACTGTGTGTGCAGACAGGTGGTGTGTCTGGTTTGTCTGTGTTGTTTTTAGCAGGGGGTGGACAATTGCCAGCGCCAGTGGCCACAACACTGATCCAAACCTTGAACTTTTGTCATTGGGTTCAGTTAATATGTAGAATCAACCTAGCTTTAGGAGTTGTTGTCTTTTTTGTACAAGTCGAGACATTTTTAACCTGCTAATTTGTAAGGATGGTCATATTCACAAATCCCCACTTTTTTGTTGTTTGCAATATTACAATGCCTATTTCCAAATATAAAGATTGTAAGTTAGTCTGAGGATTTTCACACAAGCCCAATGGAAAGCTGAAATGTTTTCCGGTTGACTGTTTGAAGAAAAGATGTAGTGACAAGTGAAGAAAACCAATTCTGACAGCAGCCTAAATGCCAATGTCATGTTGTCAGATTTTCCATAAAAGCAGAGTTTTTTTTTCTTATTTTAAGCTTATTTTTAAAGGCAAAAAACTGTATGATCTTAATTATTGATTTAAAGCAGTTAAACTAGCAGAAATGTAAATGTTGTCAGCAGTCTATTGAATACATGCCTA
Source organism: Orestias chungarensis (assembly GCA_032876305.1). Classification (NCBI taxonomy): domain Eukaryota; kingdom Metazoa; phylum Chordata; class Actinopteri; order Cyprinodontiformes; family Cyprinodontidae; genus Orestias; species Orestias chungarensis. Next base: position 1,615,985 of record JAVLVB010000713.1, on the reverse strand, counting down.
CCCAAAATAGCTATAGTTTGTGTCTTCCATTTACTACTTTTTTAAATAATGGTGCACCTCAAAATATACACAGCAAGGGTTGAGATGTAATTCAGTCAACAAAAACTATTAGCTTGTTTTTTAGATCTCTGCTGCAAAAGCTGCAACACGCTGTGCAGCATTCCAGACTTCACTTTCTCACTCCCATGCAACGAGACTCGCTCAGACAAGAGGGATTTTCAGGAATTTCAATCTAAAAAAGAAATGCAGTTGAATCGCCACAGTCATATTCCCACCAAACCTTCCCCTACCTTAAATAATAATAAAAAAACAAATCTCTATTTGGTCTTAAGTCTGTGGTTCATATCTCGCCTGCATCCATAAAATTCCTGCTATTATGGATAGCGTGACTGCTGTGATTAGCCACACGCTGCTTCCCATCATCGCAGCACAACATGTGCATTTATTGGGTACACCAAAGCACATGCAGTGGAGATGCTGTTAGATTTAATTTAATCTGTCTCAGCAGAGCCCTGTGGCGCACAACTGTACGTGCAAGAAAAACAATCTCAGTTCTTTAATCTGTAAGTATCAAAATTATTCCAATGTTTAGGCAACAAATCTGGGATTGTTCAGTCGTTGTTTCTGCGGTTTTGTAGCTAGAAACAAAAGCCTTCTCTAGTCTCACCGATTTGGAGAGAATGTGCCTTTCTTGAAATGTAATCTAAAAATCTTTAACCTCTTTCTTTTCACAACTGAAGACAATTTTTGAAGACAGAAAAAAAGATACAAATGCTACAAGAAAGAATAAAACAAACAAAGAAAACAATTGATTATTAAAAACTATTAGTCAAGGAGTTGTCAGTCTGTCTGATAAGACCAAGGTAATAAAATAAGAACAAATAAAGGAATGAGTCCAACAAACCGTTTTTGAACGGCAAGGTGGTACAGATGTATTAACGTCTTTCAAAAATATACGTTTATTAAATATAAGAAACCAACTCTCTAGGTATAAATACTATATTCAACAGACTCCATGGGCTGGTGTCACTTACAGTACTAAGTTCAAAACTAAACTACTTAATACGAAGTACTGAATGGTTAAGTAGACAACATGTGTTGGAAGGAGGAAACCCCCTCTCCCTCCAGTTGGTCTCCAGTTCCTGAGCAGATCTTGGCTAAAATATGCAGCCAGCATGGTTGAACCCACAGTTTTTTCTTCTTCAGAAGAATGGCAGCGGTTCAGCAAGTGTGTCTCATGGTGAACCTTAAACTGACAGATTACTCCTTCAGCCAGAATACAGTCACTGCAACAGTGGATTGTATATGTACTTTGGAACCAGAACATCTGGATGTAACTGTTCTTTCTTTGGTCTTTGGTCAGTCTCACATGTCCGTCTTTGCTTCCTCATTTATCATTATATTAAAAGTAAAAGTGAGAACAAAATCCTTTTATCACTCGGGGATTGACCATTTTACGCTTGTCTCTCTGCTCCTTGTCGTTCAGGCCTTTGAGGCTGGAGGTCTAACATCCTTGTTTTAAGCAGCTTTCTTGATGTTTTAAAGGAGTTTAAATGTAATTTTGCTTTCAAAGAAAAAAAACCCACCTCAATTTAGTCTCATATGTGAACAATGTTTCTGTTTAGTATTGGCTTGAAAAGTTTCAGTCTTCACTCATCGTTTGACAGAACCTTAATCCGAAATGCTGTTGGCTTTTTTATATTACTATGATGCAAATACCCCTCCATCCACGATCACTGGTATATTTACTGTATGAATCATGGAGCCCTTCAGCGTTAACTATCTACCTGGTTGCAAAAAATGAAACCCCAGAGGTGGTTGTCATCAAGTCTTAATGTTGCACTCAATTAAAAGCTTTCAACAATTTACCTACTCAGGAGTTGGTGGGCAGCCATTGATAATTTCGTCCTATAGCTACATCCATGCAAATCCGTCAATGGTCCTTTAACTTTAAACCTGAAAACTTCTGTTCCATCTGTTTCTCTTGGAACATTTATTTCCCTTGTAATATCGTTGCAATATTATAGGTTTCCCTTCTACTTTTTGAGACTGCATTTGTCACCATGATTTAGATTTGGTCTTCAATGAAGTGAATGTAATATTACTTTTGGTCGTTTGCAGTTAGTTTCAAATTTTAACAATAGATTCATTTTTTTGCCAATTACCCAGAAATTTAATGTAAACTTGAAACATTTCACAAGGGAGAAACTGGCTGGCCAGGCGAGCAGAGGATTACCCAGAAAAGCGACTAAGATACCCATGGTCATGGCAACTCTGGTGGAGCTTTACAGTGGAGCTGCACATTTTAAAGTATTGCAAAAGACTTAAAGTACTAAAGAAGGAGATTAAAAAAAAAAACATTTTCCATATTATGTCTTATGACAAAAACACGTTCTACTATTTTCTGCTTAATAAAGTCATGTTTGACGTGAACATGTGACGAAATTACACGTGTTCTGGTTGATGTGCTCCAAACCAGTAGATCAAATCAAGTCTTTCACATATTTTATTTTTTTTCTGTTTTTACTACATTTTAAAACTTCAATCTCAAAACAACCTTGACAGTAGGATAGAAACATGGCTAGAAAAACACACCTTTTATCAGATGAGATGAAGGTTTATCTTAGATGTGGTCACATGTGATGATGAATGACATTTTCTCCACATGACGCTCCAAGCAGATAATACATTTTTAGCCTTGCTAGATAAAACTCCTTAGTCATGAGGTTGCAGTTGAAGTTCTTTGCCATGTCTTTCAAATCACTTAAGTTTGTCTGATTTTTTTGTGTTGCACTGCAGTGTCTTCCATGTGTTTGTCTCTACCACCGACACTCAGACAGGAGTGGTCTTGTCTGCTTTAATTTCCATGATCGGTCCGCTGGATACATGTGTATGTGTGTTCATTTTGGATGAACAAGGATCTGAATGTGACCTACTTAGAAACACACAGGCTTGTTATGCTAATGTGTTTCCCTGCTTAATAATAATGCGCTGTGATGTCTAATGCTGCTATCAGCAAATCCACCCCTCTTTCTGTGAGACTCCACTGCTCGCTCTCCACGAATAAGAAACGTTTAAGAAGGAGGTGAAGGTAGCTTCACTGGGTGTCCTTCATCCAGGATCACTGGTGAATGTCTGCTTTCAGACTTCATCTAAAGCAGCTTTCAGCAGCTGGAGGACAGTAAAAAGGATGCAAGCAACAGATGGGTCCACTTTTTTGTGTGTAGAAAGCCGTAGATATATTAAGCTCTAACTTTCTTTCTTCTTAACCATGAAGCAAGAAGAGTGAACTGGATCTCAGGCATGTCTTTAGTTGAAGTTTATGGAAAGAGCTTGTACTGCAGCTCTACTGTCTTCACTGAGTGTCTAAACTCCTAGTTATAAACGTTGCCACATATTTAGTGATTCATCTCTCTTTCAAAGAACTGAAACACAGAGACTTAGAGGTTTATTAGGTTCTTGTCAGACAGGCAAGCTTGCTTCCCGAGGTTGTCCTATTTTTATATATTTAGATTTTTATGCTTCTTTCTCTTGGTAAGGCACTAAAGTTTGAATTGGACGTAGATCACCAAACCTTGGGCCGAGTCGTTCACTGCCTAAAAGCAAACATGCAATGCAGCATTATTACCGCTACTACATCACATTCTTTTAAAGTTTTGCACTTTTTACATCAAGTGACTATGACGAAAATATAGCTGGACATTTTCTTCTCTGTTGTCATTGATTGTATTTATATTTTTAAGATTACAGAAATGTAGATTAAAGGTTTTCCGCCCAACTTTGGATGTCCAGTTTTCCTGAGCTGCCAAAGCAGATCTTAACTGAGGTTGTGTCCTAGAGGAGTTCCCTGTATGCTGATTCATGGTATGATGGCAGTCATTGCAAGTGTGCAGTTATACAGCTGCTTCTCTGATCTGGTGTGGTGTAAAAGGAGCCAAGAAAAACCATGTAGATTATTACACTAGATTTATTAATCCGTCCATATGTGATGAGCGGACGACCACCAAAACAACAAGATCTTTGTTACAAATGGCTGAGATTAGCATCCTTAATAAAGTGGATCGTCTATGCCTTAAAATAGGATGATTAAACTAGGGTCCTCTGCATTCAAAGGACTCAGCACGGAAATCTGATCAGGATGGGTACGGGTGCCTTGCTTTGGAGGTTTACTGCATATATCTCATGAGGATCAGATTTTTATGGTGGGATTGGGATTATATAGATATACTGTATACGTAAACAAATAACATAAAACTATAGTTTCTGAATATTTTTTCGGTTGATGGTGTCTAGCCTCTCTTTACAATGCACTACATCATTTCTTGAGTAGATCACCTCGGGTGTGATTTGCTCACAAACATGGTGGTCTGCCTTTACCATCCAATGAGAGGGCAGAAAAATGGCCCAGAAAGATGATTTTGAAACCTGCTTGGTAAAAAAAAAAAAAAACACTTCTGTTGCTATATTATGGGGTATTATAAACAGCAATCAATCACATAAACACTTCAACCAACTCAGATTAATAATTTGGAAGCATCACATCGTTTAGCCACTTCATCTTTACCTCCTATTTTTCCTCTTGAGCTATCAGATTACCGATAATTTAAATATTTTACAACACAGGTGTTTTTTCTTAAAGGACGGCAGGTTCCAACAACATCAGCAACACAATATGATTACACCAAGGCATGCTCACACAAACACCGTAACAGGAAACCTGTGAACCAACAACAACTGCTTTCTGGTCTCATCACACACAGCAGCAGCTTCTGCGGCAGGGTAATTTAATCTTTAATCCTTCTGTATAATCTGTAAGTAGTGTGTGGTTGTCTTTTTTTTTTTCTCTCTCTGACTTTCGTTCCCTGGGGATTGAATTTCTTCTCGCTGGAGGAAACGGCAGTGGGGATTAAGAAGTAACACACACACACACTCACACACAGTCGCTGAGGCACACACCTGACTTTAAAGGTTCGAGGGCTCAGATAGTGATGACACATGCCACTCTTGCTCCAGTCACTTGATATGTTCTCTCTCTGTCTCTCTCTCACACACACACACACACACACACACACACACACACACACACACACACACACACACACACACACACACACACACACACACACACACACACACACACACACACACACACACACACACA
>JAVLVB010000713.1:1582133-1602340 GCA_032876305.1 Orestias chungarensis | reverse complement strand
GCTGATTTTATTGTTTCATTTTCTGATCTTTTTTCTTATGCAAAGCTCTTTGAATTGTCTTGTACAAGAAAATGTGCTATACAAATAAACTTGCCTTGCCTTGCTTAGTAATAGTAGTAGTAGTAGTAGTAAGAGTCTTTTTTCGTAGCATTTCATTCACATTTCACTTATCTCTTCTGTGTATACATTATCTGTATTGAAAAATAATTTTCTTTTCTTTTGTTGTTGAAATATTCACCCTGAACAAGTGTGTAAGTTGTAAGATGCTTGATGGATCATAACAAATTGTCTAATAGCTATCATGGCAAACATTTAAAGAGACACAACCCTTCATTTAAAAAAAAATATTTTTATATATGTATATTATTCTTGATATGGACAAATCTACAGACGAAAAGTCATGCAATGGTTATAATTTGCTGTGTTTATACTTTAGTAGATTATCAGATTATATAGTGAATTAAAATCAGATTAAAAAATAATTTTAATGGTAAATAGATTACATTATGTACTTTAGATTAAAGTGGGTTTCAAAACATTTACAAATCATGTATGCACTGGACATATATCAGCAGAAAAAATTACATTTTTATTTAATCAAATATTTGATATATGTTTATAGAAGTTGGACAATTGCACGTTAAAAAAATTCAATATTTAGATTCCTCCTCCTCCCACGCAGTGTCAGGACTGATTCAGTTTTCCTCTGTGTTTCCACCCACGGCCTGTTGTTGTGAAAAATTTCTCTGTAGGACTTCTGCAAGCTTTGAATGTAGATACGCACAGATAGAAGAACTGTACTTATCTCCATCAGATACATACTCCTCAACACGCTATGTACTGTGTATGTTACACCTACTCACATTAGGAGGGAGGTAGGAGGATTCACACTTCAGCTTCTGCTCCATATTTTTGCTATAATATTCAGCCACTACTATAAATGCAACAAAAATAACGCCTTTGTAAATATAGGATTTTTAGTCAGTGTTGTATGCAAAGGCTGAGAATTTAAAAATATTGTCATTTAAAAGCCTTTTTTTACATTAATAACTCGAAGTGCTAAAAAGGTAATTAAATGTCTCTATATCACCCTCTGAAAATAAGCTGTTTAAGTATTGTATAATTAAGACCACAGAAAATGGAGTCTTTATAATTCATAATTGAAAATTTTACACCTGAATGTACGACATTCCAGTTGTGAGTTGCTATTATGAGCAATGATGATTTTTCTCATCATTTTATGCATTCAAATACTGAAGCAACATGCGAAGTAAGACGTGGTCGTATTATACAAGTGTATGTGAAACACAAACCGGCAGTGCTATTAGTTTATGCCAGTATGTAGGCCTGCGAAATATATAATGAATATTTGTTACAATACCAGTGTGCGTAATATTTGCATTGCAAAGAAGACTCCGCAGCAAACAAACTGGAGTGCAATAATTGTCTGATAATATACTTTGTGCTTTCACGATGCAGAAAAAGCTTACACCAACACATATGGAAACGGTAAAGGTCACCTGGAGAAGGACGCAGAGATTAAAAAGAGAGGAAACAAGGGGAACCGATATATTTCGTATCTGATATTGCGACAGTTTCTGATATCGTGTAGCCTTACTAGCAACTTTTCCTTCATTTTCTATTCATGGCAGCATCAGGGGTATTAAACTCTGTTCAGCATTCTTAGGGGTGTTCCTTGCTCCATTTCCCACTGAGAACCCACGGTAATTCATGATACCATTTGACCTGTTGTCAGAATTGACGTTCCCACATAAAAAAGTAGCTATGAACCTCCAAGCATTAAATAAAAACCAGCAACTAGTGCATAAAGTAGGTCAGTTGTTAATTAAAGGTAAGAAATGGAGGCTGGGATCTGGAAAGGACTTGGTTGTGACCGTGATCTTTACCAGATAATAAACAAATACATGGGTGCAACAATTGCTGATTTGATTTAATTGTCCGTTTGACACACAAACCTCATACACACAAAGCTCTGACAGAAACCTGCGAAGAACCTGTGAATGGGCACAGCGATGCTTTCACCTGTCCACTATGAATGATGTGCTGGGATTATAAATGACAGGTCAACTGTTGCTCACTGAGTAGAATAATCCTCAGGCATTCTGAAAAATATGATTCGGCTACAGCTTCCTTTTGCCACGTGCTGATGTGCCCCTGGGCAAGGCATTTAACACCAATTTGCGCATCATTGTCCATTTGAATATGGTTGCGGTTCGATTATTTGAATATTGCTCAAGTAAAAGTGCCATGTTAAATAATAGAGCTTTGGTTGAATCATTTGGAATTTCAGCTTTTAATCTGTCAAACCTGGCACTACGTTAGTTTAGGTGTAGTTACACGGCTTCCTAGTCTTCATTCTCATTTCAGACAGGTGGGGTTATTACTAAATCAAAACTATCTGTGCAGGGAGAGTAAAGAATAAGGGTAACATGTTGAGGAGCAGATATTAAAACTGATCCGAAAAGAGTAAAGATTCCATGCAAAATTGACGGAGAAAATGACAATTTGAGCTTTAATAACTTGGCTTAGCTTTGTTAATTTCATTTTAATGTTACACACCTTCATTTTATTGCCTTTTTCCCTATAATTTTTTTGTAATTTTGAATGTCAATTTTGAAAAATCTGTATCTCTGTCTCTGTTTTCCTCTTTCCAGGAAGTGGGAGCGGGGCTGTAAGCGGGGCGTTGCCGGGTCTAATTGGTGCCAACGGTCCCTCAGTGATGATGAAACCGTTCCTGCCGTTTCCCGTAGAGACGCCGTCACCTGTCGGACTCTTCCCAAACTTCAACATGGTACATGAGCGTGACGGAGTTGCTGCAGCTGTCCAATCTGACTGAGATAAAAGGAGCTGTCATCACTGCTTAGGTAGTCCTCTGCGGCTGCTGACCTCTGACCTCTGTTTGCTTTGTTCAGATGGATCCAGTGCAGAAGGCTGTCATCAATCACACCTTTGGTGTTACCATGGTACCCAAGAAGAAACAGGTCATCTCCTGTACCGCTTGCCAACTGAGGTTCAACTCTGATGTGAGTTTATGTATTTTGTTTAAATGTTGCCTGCTTGTTTTATAAAGAAACGCCTTCTTTATTTTATGCAAACCGCTGGTAATCAGCATGATAAACCAACAGTTTTCAGATTTAAAATGCCTTTCAATGGAACCTTTTGAGTTTATGTCAGTGACATGTGAATTTTAATGTGTTGCATCTGTCACTTTAAGGCAGAAAAGCAAGAGTCGTCGGATAAATGAGAAATAATTAGTCTGTCAGGTAACGATGTGAACCATTTTAAAACGGTACCAGAGCTTCCCAGGCACGTTTACATCCTTTACCCAGAATCTTGTAAAATACAGGTTTCTGGTGCACAACTAATTAGAGTAATCCCAAACTAAAGCTGTCAGTGGACAACTTTAGATCATAAAAAATGTGTGTACACTCAATAAGGCCAATTAAGTCATTTTTGCTTGTTCAACTATTTTACTTTCAAATTATTTAATGCAGTAAATGTTACCTTCATTTATCTTGATAGAGATTAGTAGTAATGGTATTAATGTAAAAATAGTTCTGAATATAATTTAACATTTAAAAAAATTCTGTGCAGAAAATTGCAACTTAATAAATGTTTAAAAGCCTTTGATTAAACAAAATGTGTTTTGTCCTCCCACCACATACCTGTGATCTGTGGGACTAAATACCAATAAAATAAGTAATTCACATATTTTCTCAATGTCTAATGGTAATTTCTTGTTTTAGTCCAATCTCACCACTACCGTCTAATTATCTAGAAAGCTGTATAGATTTTTATATTCATATACATTGTATATTTTCTGCAGATCTTTTTATATTATTTTCTGTATATGTTTTTAGATATGTTTGCACGACACTGGAGTGGTCCTCGTTGTACAATGTGTATAATGACAATAAAAGGCATTCTATTCTATTCTATTCTATAATAATGAAAAAAAAGGGCTACAAGTCTATTAATTTGACGTTTCCATATGTTTATTAAGTACTTGGTAGTGTTGCTCTTTTAACTGTATCACTTGCAGCTACATCGGATCACAGGACCGATCTCCAGACATTCAAACTGCAATGTGTCTTTTTTGTGTTTCTTCTGGAGAAATTGCTTCATCCTTGCTGAGTGGCCTTTCAAGTACATGTTGTAATATAGTAATAATAAATGATGAGAGTGTCTTCCTAGCGACAACCAACTTTAGTTATGTGGTTCGATTTGCGTATTCCAGGCCAACACAGGTTAAACTACTGGACACAGTCTCCTGTCTGAATGGTATGATGGCTGGACTTTACCATCATGTCTAAATTTTTAAACAGATCTTTGTCTGGAAATTGTTACCTAGGGCGAGAGAGACATGGGCATCTCCACAATTCTCTATCGTGCCGATAAATACAACTACAGGTGTGCTTCAAATAACTCAGAGGTGTAAATGAACCAGAATTAAACAGAGTTTTCAAAAGCAATGACCTGTACAACAATAGTCATAATTTTCTAGATAGACTTCTTATTTTAAAGACATTGATTAATAAAGCTCTAAAATAAACTTTCTCTCATTATTGTGAAATTTACTAAAAATTGGAACAATGTTTTAATTTTTTTATTTTAGCTGATCAAAACAAGAGAAATTTTGTTAATTTTTTGTCACAGACAGTGAGAAAAGAAGTTGACTTTTTTGTGTAAGTAGGCTTCTGGATCCTGTTGTATAGTGGACTTACTTTTTTAAAAGGTTATAAAGAAATACGATTAAAAAAAATCTTTGCTTTACTTACTGCAGGGGTAACACTTTCTTAGGGTTTGTTGTAAGTTATTGCTAGTGTATATTATCAGGTGTAAACCGCACTGCTCTGCATTGTATTAACACACCACAGTGTAAATGACACTGAGTGATTTCATGGCTGCTGAGAGCTTAATGAGCTGCCTCATTACCGACCTGTCCATCAAACGTGACTATTCCACGAGCCGGTGAAATTATTCATGAGCGCACATGAATGGAGGAATTACTGCTGATAAGGAGGGAGTAAACAAGGAGCATTAACTCACTCTAACAAGCTGAGTAGAGGCTGAGTCATTGAGCTGGATGTCAGAAGAGTAGGGTCATGGTGAGCAGGACTACGCAGTTAAGGCCTGTGTGTGTGTGTGTGTGTGTGTGTGTGTGGGTGGGTATGCAGTTGCAATTAGAGGACGGTTTACATGTTATCTACAAATTTTTGTGTGAACAAGTTGCAAAACTTATGCAAATAACCCCATTTGCTTGCTTTGCTGGCTGTCACCATTGAGAGCGTCAGAGAAAATAGTGGCCATAATAGAGAGCTGTAGATGAAAGCCATGGAGCTGTGAGAAAAACAATGATGATATTGATAATAGGAATAGTGGTGATGGAAGTCAGTATCTCAATGTGGTGCAACAGTAAACCCATTTAAAAAATATGTCAAAATGTAGCCCTAAACAGTCAAGTCTGTCAAGTCAATCGCCCTTCTTTCTGGGACAGGTTGGAATTAATATGCACTGCTCTAAAAAATAAAGGGAATACGTAAACAAACACAAAATAACTCCAAGTAAATCAAAGTTCTTTGAAACCAAACTTTCCACTTAGGAAGCGACACTGTTGGACAATCAATTTCACATGCAGTTGTGCAAATGAAGTAGACTACGGGTGGAAATCTTTGCCGATTAGCGAGACACACTCAATAAAGCAGTGGTTCTGCAGGTGGACCACAGACCACTTCTCAGTACTGATGCTTTCTGGCTGATTTTTTGGTCTCTTTTGAATGTTGGTGTTGCTTTCACACTCCTGGTAGCATGAGACGGACTTTACGAGCTATAAGTGGCTCAGGTAGTGCAGCTCATCCAGGATGGCACATCAATGCGAGCTGTGGCAAGAAGGTTTGCTGTGTCTGTCAGCATAGCGTCCAGAGCCTGGAGACGCTACCAGGAGACAGTCCAGTACACCAGGAGACGCGGAGGAGGCTGTAGGAGGGCAACAACCCAGCAGCAGGACCGCTACCTACACCTTTGTGCAAGGAGGAACAGGAGGAGCACTGCCAGAGCCCTGCAAAAAAAAAAAACTCCAGCAGGCCACAAATGTGTATTTGTCTGCACAAACGGTTAGAAACCAACTACATGAGGATGGTATTGGGGCCCAATGTCCACAAATGGGGGCTGTGCTCACAGCCAAACATCGTACAGGATGCTTGGCATTTGCCAGAGAAAACCAGGATTGGCAAATTCGCCACTGGCGCCCTGTGCTCTTTACAGATGAAAGCAGGTTCACACTGAGCACATGTGATAGACGTGACAGAGTCTGGAGACTCCGTGGAGAGTGATCCGCTGCCCACAACATCCTATAGCATGGGGCGGCATTTCTTTGGAAGACCATATGATGGTGCGGTTGGCCCTGGGTTGCTCCTAATGCAGGACAATGCTAGACCTCATGTGTCTGCAAGATGAAAACATTGAAGCTATGGCTTGCCAGTTCCCCAGGCCTGAATCCGATGGAGCACATCTGGGACATCGTGTCTCGCTCCATCCACCAACCTCACGTTGCACTACAGACTGTCCAGGAGTTGGGAGAAGCTTTAGTCCAAGTCTGGAAGGAGATCCCTCAGGAGAACACCGCAGTTTCATCAGGATCATGCACAGGTGTTGTAGGGAGGTCATACAGACACGCGGAGGCCACACACAATACTGAGCCTCATTTCGACTTGTGTTAAGGACATTACATCAAAGTTAGATCAGCCTGTAGTGTTTTTCCACTTTAATTTTGTGTGTGACTCTAAATCTAGGCCTACATTGGTCAATACATTTGAATTCCATTGATGATTTTTTGTGATTTTCCTGTCAGTACATTCAACTTTGTATTATATTTCTTCTTTAAGATGTAGGTAGATGGTGTCAAACACAATGAACTGCGATTATTATTATTTTTTGTTGTTGTAAAGGTCCTGTAAAATGTGTGGCTTTGAATCTTTTCTTTTAGCTTTACTGGCACAAAAATGGCTTTTTGATTATAAAGGAGCGCGTTTATCTGAAAAGTAGCCAAGGAACTTATTATAAGTCCGAAAGGGCTACGGAGACCCGAACCACAGGTGGAAGAATAGGTAAAAGGCCAGGGTTGAAAAAAAAAACATACGCTAGTAATAATCCATACTCTAGATAGATTGAAAAAAACAAAAACATTTGGCAATAACGAAAATAGCAGTTTTTTTGTTTCTTAAGCTTCTTAAGCAAGTGAGAGACTGAAAACTGGACTACAGTTTTATTTATTTTACATATCTTTTAGGGCTCCTTGTTTATTATGTCTATTGAATGGTCCAATACAACGCAAAGCGGTAGTGTTAATGCTTCCAGAGGATCTGCCTGGTTCTGAATGTGTATAGCATTCAGCCCCCCTCCTGTTTACACTGCTCACATATGACTGCTCGCCTATCCATCGAGGCTATGATATTGTGAAGTTTGCGGACGACACAGCAGTGGTTGGATGCATCACGAACCGTGATGAGTCCAGCTACAGGTAGGAGGTGGAACACCTGGAGGGCTGGTGCAGAGATAACAACCTCTGCATTAATGTAAAGAAAACCAAGGAGATGATTGTGGACTTCAGAAGGGGCAAGCATGCCCACCTCCCCGTGCACATGGGAGGATCTGCGGTGGAAGTGGTCAACAGCTACAGGTACTTGTGTGTACACCTGAGTAACAACCTCACCTGGAGCAACAACACTTCCACTCTGGTCAGGAAGGCACACCAGCTGCTCTACTTCCTCAGGAGGTTGAGAAGAGCTGGACTGGGGAGCTCAGTTCTCACCTCCTTCTACAGATGTGTGGTGGAGAGCGTCTTGTGCTCCAGCATCAACGTGTGGCATGGAAGCTGCTCTGCTGCAGACAGGAAAGCTCTGCAGAGGGTGGTGAAGGCTGCACAGAGGAATGTTGGAGTCAGCCTCCCCAGCACCACAGACATTTACACCTCCAGATGCAGGAAGAGGACATCCGGCATCATGAAGGACCCCACACACCCAGCACACTCACTTTTTGTCCCGCTCCCCTCAGGCAAAAGGCTGCGGAGCATAAAGTGCAAAACCACCAGACTGAGAAACAACTTCATTCCTGAAGCTGTGAGACTCTCAAACACACTCAATTACAAATGAAAAACACTTTCTCATTTAACCGGCACTGATCACTTTAACATCACACTTTAAAATGTCACTTTAAAATGTCACTAAATATGTCATTTGCACTCCGAATGTTCATTGCCGCTATGTCCGAAGTCCCATATTGTAGATTCTGTGTCCATATTGTAGATTCTGTGTATTCAAATCCTATTTCTCGCATAGTTATTTAAATTTTATTATATTATTTAAAACTGCTATCAGGGTGTAAACTGGACTAGGGGATTACAATTTCGTCCCACCTCATGTACCACATGTGATGTGATGACAAAAAAAAATTCCTTGATTCCTTGATTCCTTGAACAGGGATAAGGCTCTGAACGCTTCAGTATCTCCAATAAGCCTTACTTAATGCTGTGCCTGTGATCTTCCAGCTGCTGCAATGCCCACTGCTTTGCTAATGTGTTTCTCATTCAACACCTGCTATACAGACCCAGTTAGAGTCCCAGTTAGATATCGGAGGCAGCTAACGTTTGGATTCATTGTATTGGATGGATGACATTGAAAAGAACTATATGAACCAACATTCAGGTGATTTGTTTTTTTCATGGCTGATCATTATAGATTAATGTTCATTGCTTCGTCAAAGAAAATCTGCTCTGTATGGAGGAATGAACCTTTGTGGCATAAAGTAAACTGCGTTTGAGTAAACAGAGCAAATAAACTTGGGACACCTCAAGAAATAATCTTAATGCTGCTTGTCTATGGACGCCATCTAGTGTCTCAATTAAAAGAATTCAAAACCTCATGGTTGTATGCAAGCAGCATTAGGAACAACAAAAATAATGTCACAGCAAGAAATGAGAGTTGTATTTTTTTAAACCTAACAAATAAGCTCCATCCCGGAGATTCAAAAGGGCTTCAAGAGCCTATGTAGTGAATGGAAACAGTTGAAAGTCTCACTATTCTGCAGATATTCACTCTGCTGTAACTCTATTTATCCATCTAAAGTTTGTTTTCTGACAGATCGTGTTTGGCTCTAAAAAATATCCCTTCAAGATAGCAATTAACAAGTAATGGTTAGAATGGTTAGAGAGCAATTATTTATTTGCATAACTTGATAACTTTTAGCCGTCGGAAAATTTCTGTTGGCAGAATACATTTAAAAATTATTGTTTAACCAGCACTTTTACACTTCAGCCATATGACTACTGAGTCTTGGCAATCCTTGCCAAATTTGTATGTCTTCGTCTATCAGACTTGTCCTTTTCATTGGTTTTAAATTTCTGGGGCAAACATTTTCAGAGAGAAAGGGAAATTAAAGAGAAATCTGTCCTCTTCAACCACTTTTACATGTTTTCTGTCTCTAAAGGGATATTTAGGCTTTTAGAAAGCTAAACTAAGTGTAAGAAATGCAACGAGATGCTAAAGAAAATGTATCGATTGTTTTATTTTGACTGCTGTCTTCAATGGTTTTAGTCATACTACTGTCTAAGTTCTTATGATGATGCCATTTATTAAAATATATTTATCTACATACATTTAAGGCTAGAGGTAAGCTCACATACATAGAAAGGTTTGTCACAAGGGAACCCTTAACATTATATCTTCTGCAGCAAGCTTTCACCCACCCTCCACAAGTCATTTTTTCTTAGTTTTAGGAACTATATAGTCCTTTAAATGTTTTACTGAGATGCATTTCTGGATCACACGGAGGAGGACAGACAAAATAAGGAGGTACAATTATAAATACAAATAGATTGTGTGATAAATAAATAACAAATAAAGACCAACAGAATGCAAATGGGTCTAAAGAGAAACATTGTAGCATACTATTGCATGGGAAACACTCAAACCAAGCTAAAACAACACATTGAAAATCAGACAAATTGTGAATGGTTCTTTTTTTAGGGTCCTGGAACGGTTTCCTATTGTACATAAGGAACGCTTGAGAGTTGTGAGCTTCACAGATTTTGAGTTGTCAAAACACTTCCTTGGTAAAAAATGGAACATTCATTCGATGTTTTAGCGGCCTTGGGGATGCGTGGAGGATTTTTGTAGCAACATCAATTTATCAATCCGCTGATCTTTAAACTCCAACACAGTTTCAATTCAAAGCAAAAACCATTATACTGCTGGCAAATCTCTGTAATTTATCGTGTTCTCTTAGTACCACCATGTACATTTTGTTCCAGTAATATTCTGGCCACAGCAACGAGGATCTCACCGAGTAGTTCACTAACAACAACAAAAATTATGCAATGAAAATTTGTTCCAAACTGCACAAAGGCTTGGCTTATGCATGGACTATAGGGAGCTCTTTTAATTTATCAGGCTACAGTTTAAATGCAAAATTGTTTTCTTTCAATTCATCAAAAAGTCTAATAAGCGAAGACCCTGACAAGAGCATCATATTTAGCAATGTATCCTAGCATAATAAATCCACTATAGTCAAACTATGACTCATTTAAAGCTATATAAACTTGTGGGATGTTTGTGCTTACGATTAATTCTGGCTGCGCCACAAGACGGAAACTGACGCAGAAATTTTCCGAATTTACAGTAGAGAACTGTACAATGTTCAAAAAAAATCACTGCATGGATGTTAAATCAGTAGTAAAGCACAGTTTAAACATCTTTTATCTAAATGCAGGGATAAATAGTGGTGAATAATTAGTTTTATGCCACTATTGTCTTTTTTTTGCAAGAGTGGTGCTCCCGGCTCTTAAAAAGTCCACCTGTTTGTTTTGTGTTTTGGATTAACCAAAGTGATGAGAGTGAGATCTTGACATCGGGACGAAAAACTCATAAAAGCAAGAATAAAACTGAATTCTTTGTCCTTTCTGTACTTTCAGTCTCAGGCGGAAGCTCATTACAGAGGTGGTCGTCATGCCAAGAAGCTTAAGTCTCAGGAGAACAAGGCCAAAGCCAAGCTGTCAGTCACACCGGAGACCAACGGGAAAAGCTGCGGCCCTGCCCATCCGGTCTCTACCAACAGGCCGGGCACAGGTTGAGTTTATCCTCCAATGGATTACTGATCTGCATATTCAAACTTTTTTTTTTTGACATTAACTTTTTCCTCCATCTCATTCTTTCTGCAGAAATATTATCCAGCCCCACAGACTCCTTGTCCTCTCTTAAACCCTCCCTCCCCTCCTCCAACTCTCCTCTCTCTCCCTTCCCCCCCATCAGCAGAGCTGGCAGCGAGCCTTCACCATCCAGCCCGCCCTCTGCTCTGCCAGCTCCTGGCCTCTCGTCTTCTTCCTCATCCTCCTCCTCTTCAAAATCTTGTCCCTCGTCTTCAGCGCCCAGCGCTGCACCTCCTACTCCGCAGACCAGCTCCCAGGATGCTCCTCTCTCAGCAGAGTCCGAGGAGGAGAAGGCGAAGAAGCTGCTGTACTGCTCTCTTTGTAAAGTCGCAGTCAATTCTCTGTCTCAGCTGGAGGCTCATAATGCAGGTAAAGAAATGAAGAGATAAAAGTGTATGATGCTGTTTTGTTACTTTTGTTGTAAAAGTTAAATGTGGATTCATACAGGTAAATATATCTCTATCTCCTGTTTTTCAACAAGTTTTACACAAAAATCCCATGTGGATTTGGAACATGGAAAATAAGTCATGTGATTTCCATGCTTTCAAAATGTGTATCAAGTTTTTCATGACCCATTATCACATGTTCCACATAGCGATGTTATCTTTTTTACACATTTTGTCACTAACTTCAATCTGATCACACACGAAGAGACGATTTATTGTGAAGATGAGGAAAAACACTGTTTGAACCAATTTTGTATTTGTTTATCCCTACGTCAAATTTTTTTTTTTTTTTGGGGGGGGGCCCTTGAGCCTTCTAGTCTTTTGGACTCAGATTTTCATGCTGTCCCCATATTTTTATATCTCAGGTTCAAAGCACAAAACGATGTTGGAGGCACGCAGTGGTGCGGGGCCGATCAAAGCCTACCCCCGACCGGGAGCCAAGCTGAAGAACGGTAGCACCTCGGCGCTGAAGGGCTCCGGTCTGCAGAACAAAACCTTCCACTGCCAAATCTGTGACGTCCACGTCAACTCTGAGATCCAGCTCAAACAGGTAAAGGGAAATCAAAGTACCTTTGGTCTCTGGTCGTGTTTCTGTCTTCAGGCGTTTCCAGCTTCAATGAACTCTTTTCTTTACAGAAAACCCACATGTTGCCATTTTCCCCTGACCTACTTCCCCTTTTGAACCTTTGTGCTTACCATTCTGTGTGACAATAAGGGTTAGTTATTATAAAAAATACAAAAATTGAGTCTTACATTTTATACAATATCTTCATCAATTATAATTAGATTAAGATTTTATATGGAGGATGTGTTGGTTTTGGATGTGTGTTTTGGCCAACTGAACCTCAAAATATAGTATAGATGAAATGTTTTAGACCATTGACACAAACCCTGCAATTAGTTTCAGTCAAAATGCAACAGATTTGCCTGTTAATGCTTATTTGATACTAACACAGAGGCTGATGGTGTGGTCAGCTGTATAACTATATCCAGTTGAAATTTTGAGCTGTTGGGTTGCATTTAAAACCCGAATGGAGGCCAGTGTATATTGGCCTCTGGATTGGTCAGAAACCAATGCAGTAATTTGATAAATTCTATATACTTGGGATGGACAATGTATTTAATTACTTAATCATGCCTGTTGCTAATTTGCCTCAAACCTAAACATCTATGCAGTGTATCTACTATGTTTTAAATAACAATCTTTACTTAATGTAATATTTGCTTGACTTTAAAAAAGAGGATTTTCCACCATTTAGCTGTTCTTGATACCGTTCTTGTATATTAAGTCATCTGACTCTTGACAACAAGCTGCTCCTCCTCCTCATCATACCAAAAACAGTTTGACTTCTCACCTCTTGCTGGCAAATATAATTTTTTTGAGGGAAATTTGTCATTAATCTGTGCTTGCTTGGTCTTCCTTTATTTTTTTGTTTTCCCTTTGTTTAGTTGTTCTTTATTTATACAGACTTATGTTTCCCTGTTAATGTTTTCTCCTCTGTAACGTTCTGTCTCTCTGCCTCAGCTGGTCCCTTTCCTCAGCTGTAGCTTTGTTCCAATCAGCTAACTGTTCCTGTTTAGTAATCAAACTTCTAAGTATTTAAGCCCTACTTTTTCTTTCACTCCTTGCTGGATCCTTGGCATTCCTTATTAGTATCTGCTCTTCTCCCCTGTGTTCACAGTATTTTCAGTCCTTATCTTCATTAAATATTCGTCGTCAACTCGTTGGGTCTGAATGTTCTGCATGTTATGAAAATATTAGCGTTTATAACACAGGTAATAATGGGAGTATAAATAGATATTTGATCAGTATGATGAGTTTAAATCTGCAAAAGCATGTAATAGAGTAGGTGTAAAACTAATTTTGGATTCATGTTGTTGTTTTTGATGTGGCAGCACATTTCCAGCAGAAGACACAAGGACAGAGTGGCAGGAAAACCCAGCAAACCGAAATACAGCCCTTACAACAAACAGCAGCGCAGCTCGCTCACTGTAAGTGTCGTCTGGCAGCTTTTGGCCTATCTTAAATTTTAGCGTATAACAGAGACACAAACTATTTACTTTGAATTTGCTTTTACATTTTTGTTATTTGTTCCGATAGTTTAGAACATTATTTCTCCTAATTTGATTCACTTCTCATCTTACTTCAAAATTTCTTCCTCCTTTTTCTGATTCTTCACTTGTCAAACCTCCTCTCCTCTTTTCATTTTGTCTTTCCTCGGCTTGTTTCCCATCTTTTCCTGATTTTGGTTTTCATCTTTTTTTCCCCCACTTTGCTTTCCATGTCCTCTAGGCTAATGTTGTTTTTGTGTGTGTCCTGTTGTTTCCTATTCCACCTTCATTCTTTATCTGTTTTTTTTTTTCTTGTTTTCATCATTTTTCAGAACACTGTTTTTCTCCACTTACTTACTGTTTTATTTGCACCTATGTTATCTTTTCTTTTTCTGTTTTCAATTCACACACAGGATTTTATCATTTTTCATTGATTCCTTTTATCTCTTGTTTCCCCAGAAGGAGCTGGTCAAGCCTTCCCTATCTCCTTCCTTTCTTTCATCTCCTTTTTCTTCTCCTTCCTCACCTTTCCCTCCTATCTCCTTCCCTCCCTCGTCCCTTTCTTCCTCTCCCCTCCTCTCGCACACCTCCTCACCCCTTACACCTACCATCTCCCTCCATCCTCGCCCTCCATCATCCTCATCTCTCTTCACCACCTCCTTCCTGCGTCACGCTCCTGGCCCGATCAGGACCAACCAAGGATCAATCCTCTTCACGCCCTACTGATATCTAAGGGAGCAGCGGGAAGTTAAACCGGAAACCTTTAACCGCTAACCCGCTGTTTGTTGGAGCTTCAGCTGTTGCTGCACTTTTGCACACCTGATTGAATCATCCCGCAGAGACATGAGGATGAAACCTTCCTTTCTCCCGTCGGGGCCAAAGACTCTCTGACTCCATCCAGCAACTCCAGACAGGGAGAAAAGTGGGAACGGCTGCTTTCGTTGACCCGCCGCCGTTGGCGTGAACAGAACCTGCTGGTAAGAAGCCCCCCGAACATTCTGGAAAACAAGAGAAATGTACGCAGTTATGGAGAATTTCCGAAGATCTACCCAGCAATGTATAGAATGCAACACGTGTCCCTGACATGAGTTAAAGACTGAAAAAGGGTTGTTTATTTTTTAAGTCATTGCCACTTTTGCTGCCCTATTAACAGAAAAGGAAATGAAGTATTGTTTTTTTCTTCTTATTTCATGATTCGATTAGTGATGACCAGCATGATTAGAGGTGTTAAAGTAATATATTTTTTCTTTGGTCAATAAATGCATCATAAATAAGGACTTCAACTGTTTTCTAAATGTAAACACATCAGTTAAGAGCATGCACTCTGATTCCATTTGTTGCATTTTATTTCTTTCAACAGACAAAGATTTGAGACATGCAGGTTAGGTCATACTGTTATGGTTTTTATTCTTTCATTGATTACCAAATTTCTTCCTCTGTGAAGGAACTCTGAGCACATGTTTGGTATGTTACTCCCTAAAAGGAGAACCAGAGTTGGAAAGAAATCAATCGGGAAAAGAGTGATCGAGGCAACGCTAGAAATAATGCAAATTTGCTATGTGTCAGACCTTGATCCCACCTCACCTTACACATAGTTGAATTTAAAATGCAGGGGTTGTAGGAAGTGTTCTTCCACCCCAAGAGACATGCCAGCACTAATAAGATGTCAAAAAGCAAATGTGCTATCTTGCAATCTTTATTATGATACCTCAGATGTTGGAGTCTTTTTTATTCTCCTCCCATTCAGTTTGGTTTTCCACCTGCGGCCAGTAAATAATCTTTTTTTTTTTTTTTATGCAAACTTCCACAGGTTATCAGAGAAACTAGAAGGAAGCAGTCAGGCGAAGGTCGGTAAACTGAAAGACTAATTTACTTTTGGATCTTAGAAATGGGGCTAAGGTTGGTTTGAAAAATATGAGGACAAAACTAATGGCTTGTTTTATCCCCTCTGGCTGAAAGTAACCTCAGCAGCCTTTGTCTTGTATACATCTACAAGTTTTTAACGTCCCTCTGAGGAAACTTTTGTGTTCCTCACTTTAAGCTGAGATGTCCTGCTCATAAGGTTGTTTTAAGTCATGCCAAAGTATCAAGATATGGACTTTAACTAGGGCTAGGATTTACTATTTCTTTTTGAGGCAGTCATTGTTGTATTTGAATCTGAAAAAAATATTAATATATAACAGTCTTTTTTTTTTTAAACACTCAAAAGCCCAAATATATAACATTGATTCAAATGCATTTATTGAATCTATCAATTGTATCTGCTGGTCAGAACTTACTTATATAGAATATGTCAATAAATCTGCGTGGACTTCTTCCATGTAATATGAAAATGTTCTTTATGGAGAGAAAAATGAAGTCCAACAGAATTAAATATCAAACTGTCCCCCTGACCTCATTGGTTTACGTACTGCGACTTGCTTAAATCTGGCCAAGCAAAACATTAAAAGACCTTTTTTGTGTTCATGTTGATGAAAATCGTAACACTTCTAGAAAATCTTCCCAGACAAACAATGCATGTACAGGATTTATGGACAAAAATATTTTTTTCTTCACCTCTCCTAAATAGGCAAGCTGCCTAAACGGTGCACATCCCCAACATATCCGGGGAAGTCTTTTATTCCAAACTATTTTCAGATTATCTGAGCAGAAACCCATTGAAGAAATTTGCCTGGTGAAATGTCTTCTGCAGTTTCAAACACTACGTTTATTTCCTTCCTGAACAACTTGAAGCATCTCAGTCTTCCAGCGTTGAACTAACAGGCAGAAAGACCCATGTGTCTATGCACCCTGTATGAACTTTCATCCACATTAAATATGTATTAAAGAAGACACAAAGCCAAATCCATGTTGATGCACCACCAGACTGTCTGAAGATGAACTTCTCGGACTTTACCTCCCTCCCTTGTCTGATGATGTCGTCGTGATACCTTTTTTTTAATACCTTTTTCATCTGCAATACTGGGACCTGAAGCGGCCTAATATTGGAAACAGTTTCTAACAAACAAACGTGTTGGTCTATGTGTGCTTTGAAAAAAATAAATAAAATGACTTCATAATTATCTAATATTTCTTCTAAGAAATAAAGGTTTATCTTCCTCATTAACTTGAAGACACAGAGAAGACAGTATACACACGGCATTCACAACGGTATTGGCCGATGTTGGTAATTTTTAACATATTTTATCGACCTGAAACGTTAAACTAGGCCATTACTACAAACCAATGTTTAGTTTACAATGTTACATTTTTGCTGTCTGTGTTCGTGTTACAAGAGGAGAATGTGTTACCATGTGTTTGCGACTCATGTGGCAGTACTAGAAAAGCATCATGGGACTGTGTGGGATTTAAAAGAAGCAGAGAAGCAATGTTTTCTTTTTCATGGTGTAGAAAAGGTAGGGAAATATAAAATGTTTTAAAATTTCGGTCATCTGCTATAATAGCAATTCCTTAGTAGCAATATATTGGATATCAATACTGACCCAAATATGGATCCCTAAAGCCGTTTGGAGATTTTCTGTACTAAAGCACCACAAAACCCCCATAACGTCTTTAAATATAACATCTTATATGTACTGCTGTGCAAATGTCCCCCGAAAGGAAAAACCTGCTTGAGACGGTTTATTACAGAGATAGAAATAACTTCTTGTAACATATATGTTGAAAATATTTTAGCTTTGAATTTATTCTTCCTCAGCTCTAATAAAATGGCAAAAAAATAATAATGATAATATTTTTGGGGTCTTATCATGTTCTCTTTGTGTACAGTATTTATTTCCTCTGAACATGTTTAAAAAAAAAAAAAGCTAAATTATGAAATGGAAAATATGCAAATGTAAAATGTGTCAAGATGACATGATATCATATTTGTTTTACATTTTATTTCTATAAATTTGTTTTCAATAAAAAAAAAATAAGTGAAGAGTTTGTGTTTAGTTAATGAGATGTTGCAATCCGTTGTTTAGAAGACAAAGTATTAACAGCTCTAATTATAGGTTTACATCCAATCATCATGTTTGTGAAGGTCGTTTTAATTTTATTTATGTTTTCCATAAACAGAAATGTATTTACGTTTTCCAAAAAACAATCAACAGCGAAGTGAGTTTAAGGCTTTCCTGGGGAAAGACATGTGGAGAAGGTTTTGACAGGATGTGATGATGGAACATCATCTTTGATGACATTTAAAACAAAGAGGAAACACAATGGAGGACGTTTTGGCCAGGAGAGGATAAGGGATGATGGGATCAAAACGAAGTGACAAGCTGAGCTCGATGTTTATAGAATGATAAGTAATAAGAGGCTTGAAAATGTCCCTGGTTCTTTTTTTTCTTCACATGATTTAGTTTATTTGTTGTTGTTTTTTTAGGTGGGTGGTTCTAGAAAACAAAAGTGGGAGCACGATATGGCCTTATACCTGGCCAGCCTATGAAAATGTTGATTGTTTTCATTTCAGATAATTGGTTTTCTCCCACAGTCAAACATGACTAGGTTTAATTGGTCTCTATAAATTGCCCTCAGTGTGCGCATGTTTGTCCTGTCTCTCTCGCTGTGTGGCCCTGGGATGGACTGGCGACCTGTCCAGGGTGAACCTCCTTCTCTCGCCTGATGACCGCTGGAGATATCCACCAGCTCATGAGTCGCCACCCTACAAAGGATGAGCATGTTAGATGATCAATGGATGGGGTTCCTGGCATGGACCCATAGCTTTCAAGTCCAGTTCATAGCCTCTTTGTAGAATTGGTTAAAAAAAAAATGTTTAAGAACGACCGTGGAAACACAAAAGCCATGTGATAAAATGGATGATACTACAGAGAAATATGTTAGTCTTCAACATAATTTCAGAGGGTTCTTTAAAATTGTTACGAAGATGACGGAAATCTGCAGCTGACCATGTAGTCGCTCTTAATGTCTTACGCCTAATAACAATTTATAGCCAGAAAAGATTAAGATTGAGGTATGGGCCTGCAAAGTATGTTTGGATATACCAAGGTAAGTCCTCTAAACCATCTGTCAAAAATGTTGGGCTTTTTAACCAGCTTGATAATTTACTGCACTCTCAGCATCTCATACTTTGTGTCATAATTCTAGTTAAACTATGACAACGTGTCTTTAGTGTCATGCATCTTAGACATACCACGAACCTGAGAAACACGTCATTCATTCACGGTTCAGATAAACAATAACTGTTCCTAGATTAGAGATTAGGACAAAAAAAGTGTTTAACAAGAAGTGAGATGAAATCAGAAATTGAATGACTGCATTATTGCTGCTTCCTATTCTTTCTGTTATGGTTGCACAAGCTCATCAATCACCTGGATGTACATTATGCATGTAGTTTGTTTCCATCACATCACATAGATATAATGTTTCACAGCTAAGCACTTAACTTAAAGTTTAAATTGAAGTTACCAGACTTGTAGAGAAAGGAGCTCTTGTCAGATTTGACCTGATTGGCATATCCATGGGTTGAAATGGCCTAGTCAAAGCTCAAATTTAACTTTAAATGAGAGTCTATGGTAAAAATTGGAAAATTATGTTTAGAGATCAAGAATCAAGAATCAGTTTATTTATACAGCGCCAATTTACAACAGGTGTCGTCTCAAGGCACTTCACAGAAAATCAATTAAAATCAAAGATACATCAAAACAAATCAATTTGAAAAAGTTTCCAATCTAAGGAACCCCAGCAGATTGCATCGAGTCATTGACTTGCAGCATTCACTGCTCTGGAATCAGCAGACCAAAACAATGGCTTGTGTTGTCGTTGACTTTACAGCAATCCCTCATACTGAGCATGCATGTAGCGACAGTGGAGAGGAAAAACTCCCCTTTAACAGGAGGAAACCTGCAGCAGAACCAGGCTCAGTACAAGCAGCCATCTGCCACAACCGACTGGGGGTTTGAAAAGAAAGAAAGCTAAATTAGAAGCACAGGATACTGAAATAATAGAGATTATAGCAGCAGTTGTAGAGTGTCACTGGAAGCATCTCAGCCCATGTTCTCATCCAAGAAGCTGTCTCAGCTAACAGAACGCCAGCCCAGGTGTGGTTACTATGGAGAGAAGAACACTAAGAGAAAACAAAAGGTTAACAAGTTTGAAATAATGGTAACTAAGTAGATTGGACAAAGGAAGAAAGTAGCAGAGAGAGAAGTGGTCAGATTGTCCTCCAGCATTCTAAGCCTATAGCAGCATAACTATAGAAAAACTTAAATAACTTAACCCTATAGAGTGAGACATGAAGAAGGTAGAGCAAAGGAGAACCGTCTGTCAAGACTGAGTTCCTCCCCCGACCGGATTAGGCTGTCTTCTCTACCTCTTCCTAACTATAAACTTTATCAAACAGGAAGGTTTTAAGCCTAGATTTGAAACTAGACAGGGTGTCTGCCTCACGGACTAAAGCTGGAAGCTGGTTCCACAGGAGAGGAGCCTGATAACTGAAAGATCTGCCTCCCAATGTGCTTTTAGAGATTCTAGGAACCACCAGTAAA
>JAVLVB010000713.1:1560192-1579409 GCA_032876305.1 Orestias chungarensis | reverse complement strand
AAGTAACCTTACAATGCGGAGAAGATTTGTCATTTAGATGAACAAACTGGGATCTATCAGACAAATATGATTTAAACCAGCCTAGTGCTGTTCCCTTGATCCCCACAGTGTGTTCGAGCCTTTCAATGAGGATATTGTGATTGACTGTGTCAAAAGCAGCACTGAGATCTAATAGAACTAGAATAGACACGAGCCCATTATCTGAGGCCATGAGAATATCATTAGTAACTTTAAGGAGAGCTGTCTCAGTGCTATGATGAGCTCTGAAACCTGACTGAAATTCTTCAAATAGGTAATTAATCATCAAATGCTCTCTCAGTTGATTCACAACAATTTTTTCAAGGATTTTAGATAAAAAAGGAAGATTAGATATGGGTCTGTAATTTATTAAGTCTTCTTGATCAAGACAAGGTTTCTTATGTAGGGGTTTTATTACAGCTACTTTAAGAGCCTCTGGTACATAGCCATTCACTAATGACAAATTAATCATCTCCAAAATGGGGGTAATAATAATAGGAAATACTTCTTTAAACAATTTTGGCGGGATTGGATCCAACATACAAGTTGAAGGCTTAGATGAAGAAAATATTTTTGAAAGCTCAGAACCCTCAACTGGAACAAAACACTTCAAACAGAGATCAGGCTCCAGAGCCACATTCAGTACCTCATTGCTTACTGAGGTAGTAGTTGTTTGGTAGGATGCCATTAATTTTATTTTTAACAGATTCAATTTTATCAATAAAGAATTCCATAAAGTCATTACAGCTAAGAGTTGGAGGAATGGATGATATAACAGAGTTTTCATTTCTCGTAAGTTTATTAACTGTATTAAAAAGAAATCTAGGATTGTTCTTATTCTCCTCTATTAGTAAAGTAAAATATGCAGATCTAGCTTGGCGCAGGCTCCTTTTATACAGAAGCACGCTGTTTTTCCAGGATAAATACGACTCCTCTAAAAGCGAAAACCGCCATTTCTTCTCCAATTTCCTGGTTTTTCCCTTCAAGGTACGAAGTTCTGAATTAAACCAGGGGGCCAACCTCCTATGAGTAATCACTTTCCTTTTTATGGGGGCTACGTTGTCTAATGTTGTATGCAATGAGGACGTAATACTATGAACAACAGCATCAATGTGTGTAGGGCATTAAAATAATTTGTTGCCCTCCACTGCGTTTCTCTGAAATACTGAAGAAATTAGAGGTGGAATGGATTCTTTGAAGGCTGTAACTGCATTGTCCGATAGACACCTACTATAAAGACATTTTCTTTCAGATTTTAAGTACTTGGTGAAAAAGAACTCAAAAGTTATCAAAAAATTGTCAGAAAGGAGAGGGTTATGAGGCAGCACTATAACTTTTTCACACTCAATGCCATAAGTCAGCAGAAGGTCTAAAGTGTGACCAAGAGAGTGAGTAGGTGTTTGGATTTTTTGAGTGAAGCCAATTGAGTCTAAAATGGCAGTAAAGGCTACATTTAGATTGTCATTTTTGGTGTCAACATGAATGTTAAAATCTCCCACTATAATGATTTTATCAGTTTTTAACACTATTTCAGATAAAAAATCTATAAATTCAGAGTAAGGACCTGGCAGACGATACAAAATAACAAACAGAAGTGGTTTAATTCTTTTAGAGGTTGGATGAGGAAGGCTAAGGGTTAAATGTTCAAAAGAACTATAACTATTAGTTGGCCCGGGATTATTCAATAAATCTGATTGAAAAATGCTTCCTACTCCTCCACCTCTCCCAGTACTTCGAGGAATGTGAAAGTTTGAATAATTAGAGGGAGTTGATTCGTTGATACTAACATAATCCTCATGCTGCAGCCAGGTTTCTTTGAGACAAAGCAAATAAATTTGATTATCAAGAATTAAATCATTAACTACTAAGGACTTTGAGGATAGAGATCTGATGTTCAATAAGCCACACTTAATAGTTGAACATTTTTGTTTCATCTGAGTTGTTTTTATCTTTATGAGATTTTCAGGATTAGCTCTTTTTAGAGTGATCTTTAATCTATTTGGTTTTGGCCGTGGTTAAGACACCGTCTCAATGGGATGTTGGGTAAGTAACTGTAGAGAAACAGCAGAGAGGAGTTCTAAACTACGACTCTGCTTCCTGGTCTGGACCCTGGTTTGTCAGATCCACACCATATAACCCGGATTAGGTTAGATTTATTTTATAGGGATTTTTTAGTAGTGATTCAATTTTTACATTGTCGTCATGTCTGTATTGTATTGTATTGTTGTTTCATTGCTTTTTTTTTTTTTTTTCTTTGTCAGGTCCCTCAGGTTACAAAGTTACAACCTGTCCCTCTGTTGTTTCTGAAGCTCCTTAGATTAAAATAAAAAACTTTATTCATTCCCCAAGTAAATGTTATCTTTTATAGCTCCAGATTGAAATCTTACTTTTAAAAGGGAGGGATGTGAGGGGTTGGATGAAAGGAGGAGTTCTTTACAACCTATGAAATAAAGAAGATAAAGAGCTGCAGCGATGGCTGCACAGCCTCTATTTGTGAGCTCTTATTCCAAATATAAGCTTCCTATCAGTATTGTTTTTGTACGTGCTTGCAGTTTTAACAGTTTTGAGATAGATTTCCTACCTGCCTGGTCCTTGTGCAATAACAGGACCAATTAAAGGTTACCAAATATTTTTAAATTACTTTTCAAGCCGACATCACAACAATGGGGGATTATGAGGAGTCTGTGTCATTTCTGGGGAGCTGGGGCCCGTTCCAGTGGAAGATCTTCTTCGTTCTTTGCCTCGCCTTTGTCCTATGTGGACACAACATCCTGTCTGTCATCTTTTTGCTGGCCAGCCCCGCACTCCACTGCGCCATCCCTGCCCACAGAAACCTGAGCCAGGAGTGG
Organism: Orestias chungarensis; assembly: GCA_032876305.1. NCBI lineage: Eukaryota > Metazoa > Chordata > Actinopteri > Cyprinodontiformes > Cyprinodontidae > Orestias > Orestias chungarensis. The sequence goes on along the minus strand of JAVLVB010000713.1, from coordinate 1,576,542 downwards.
ATACAAGTCAGCATCCCATCTGAAGCATTTTGAACTTGAGCTAACGTGCACAAAGCATTTAAGTGGTGAAAGGAAGTGACATTTCTGATCTAATTTCTTATTTATTTAAATAGTTAAATCAATTCCTCAACTTCCTGTCATGTTTCCCACCTGTTAAGGATGACAACAACACTTGAAGCAGCATTTCTCCAAATCTTACTGCTACAATCTTCAACTTATAAAATAGGTTGTCTAAGCTTTTGCCTCCTCATATACATTTACTACCAAACTCCATCACGGTTTATTGTTAAACCAGAAAAAAGTTGTTAGAATAGATGGTTGTTTTTAATGCGACAAAAATCACAGATACATAGTAGCCACTCAGGCTTTTTATTAGGGAGTAGCAGAGACCAAAAATAGTACGGAGCTAAAAGACGCAAAGTTTGGAGCTAAAGGAATCAGAATATTGGTTTGTAACAGATGTGTTGATTATCTGATGCAGAATGTTTTCAATCAGTCAAAGAGCTACTAATGTAACATTAAGCTGGCCATTAATTAAAGCCTAATTAATTATTTAGATATCATTTCTATATTACTTCATTTATGATTATTTAGACTGCCACACATTTTCTGCTTAATAACATACATAATGTTTGTGGATCTAGATCACCATGACGGATTAAAAGGCATCCTAGGGGCAATTTAGAATCAGCCATTAACAAAACTGCGACTCTGGGAAGAAGCAGACTCCAAATGCATCAGAATCAATATGGTTATTAAAGAAACCTAAACAAACTGTCTAGCAAGGCATCGCTGAAACTGCAAGACCAGCTTCCTGGACTAATGGTATTGAAATCACATTCATTCGAGGATAAAGAAGGTTAAACTTAAAACCCGTTCAAGATAATGAAATTATTAACAGTTTTTTGAACAAACATCCATCTATTTATGATATCTGCCGATCTATGCAAGACCGGGGGCCTGATTTATATTCCAGGTCTGTGACAGGGACACACAGTACAAACATCTGTGCTCAAACTCCCACCTATAGCTAATTTTGAGCAGCCTATAATAAACTACCAGTCATGTTTGTTTCGTGGTAATTTGTAACTACATAGAAATAAATAAATGAGCAGTTTTCTGTGGCTACATTCTTTTAAGCTTCCTGCTGTCCCTGATAGCCTTTGCAAAGTTTCCTTTCCACACTTTGCTCAATTGAATACTTAATATATCTTCTTTTTTTTGTTATTAAAAAGAGATACAAACAAACAAACAAAAAGCATTCATAGTGATGACTGTTGAAACGTAGAGAATCATCAAAAGCCCAAAACTATTCTGCAAAATCTAAAAAGGATATATGCGGCAGCTTTATTTCAAAGTTGATAATGCTTTGCTTATGGATTTAAATAAATTGTTGAAAATTGTTTTCAGCCGCTCATGTTGGATATGATGCAGTCTGATTAGGTACAGTTTTATTTTCCTCTTTAGCAGGAAAAAAGAAGAAGCAAAGAACCTTAAATACAATGTTTCCTGGTTAGCAGGTGGCTCGGCAGCCAGACCTGGTTCACAACCTGTCTGCAATGGGAGTCAGTCCAAGCTGGATGCAGAACCAGTCTGTGCAGGGATCAAGGCCAGAGGTCCAGTTGTCGAACCTGAAACGGGAGGGATGTAAAGATGGATGGACATACAGTACTGAGTATTTTCAGTCTACAGTGGTCACTGAGGTATTACTGTCCATTTGAAATAGTGTATAAAGCACCATGATTATGACTGTTCATAATTATTTTAGCATTAAAGTGAGACACAGCTGAGCTGGTGCTCAATGTTCAGACACAACCATTCAGAACGGATTCATTAGCAAAATCCTTTCAGGGTCATCTGTGAGTGTTTCATAAGAAGTTAGATGCACCAGATAGCTCAGCCAAATATTTTTAAAATATTTAGAAATGTTTAGAAACTTTATTGTAAGGTGCTTTTAAAACAGATGAAATTAACAGCTTGAACAGAAAAGTTATTTTCTAAGTCGCGCAAAGAAAACCTTCAGAAGGAGCAGCGATAAGAGGTCTGTTTAAATACTGTACCACAGAGGTAGCAAACACAAATGAGTTTATTGTTTAAGAAGAACAGAACTGAAAGATTAAAAGATGTAGCTTTTGTTCTTGTTGTTTTAAATGTTAAATGTTTCGTATTCGCCTTCCAGTTTGACCTGGTTTGCAGTGAGCAGTGGAAACAGCTCTGACGTCTGTTGTCTACTTTTTGGGAGGACTTTTAGGATGTTTTGTCTCCGGAATAATCTCTGACCGGTATCTTTCTGTCTCTTTGTTGAAGAATTGGGATTTACAAATGATTTACAAATGAAAAATAGCTTGCCCAGCGATTTTGTTATAGTTTTGCTATTGAAACTACGTGATTTAATCTTGTTAGAAAGGATCATTTATCTAATTTAGATTGTCTGATCTAAATCAATTATGGGTAAATTAGATCTTTTTTTTTTTTAATGCAAACTGTTTTTTTATGGTCAAACTTCCGGCTTGGTTTTATTTGTGAAAGCTGACCTGCGTCTGCTTAGTTATCCCCTTGTAATAGTGGACTCAAAATTACTCAGCATTAGCCTTATAACATGTTTGTAGGCTGACCATTGCAAAGTTTTTAGTTTTTTTTACGCATAGCAACCTGTGGAAGCGTCTTACAAAGACTTACTCTTGTAAACATCTCTAAATGTGTTGGTTAAATAAGAACTGGTACAGCTGCAATTCAAGATCTCCAGCCCTCACTGGAAACTTGGTTTAGTGGCAGAATGTAAACTGTTTAGGTGTTTGCAATAAAAAATAAAAATAAGACAAAAAACAGTTTAAATGATGAATGCACAAAATCTTGGAGCAACTTTGCCATTTGTCATTTTTTAACATGTCTGTACTGGTCTGATAAGTTAGACTAGGACTTATAAGGGTAAATATTGCTTATTGGCCATACAGCACCATTAATATTGGAAATTGAAATCTACACATTCCCATGTAGAAGAAACCCTTAAGGAGATGGAAAAATTTACAAGATTTACATTCAAAATCCTATTCTGCAGTAATGAACATATTTAGCATTTGAGGTAGAATAAATTTTGATTAGAGCTGTAGTGGTAATCTGTTTTTACCGTGACTGTAGATGGTTTTTTCCATCCCTAAGTGCTTCCCTGTGCTGGTGCTGCAGGTTTGGCAGGAAGCCTGTCCTGTTTGGGTCCATCGCCATTCTCAGCATCTTCAGTGTGTGTGGTGGCCTTCGCTCCATCATGGCCTATCTTCATGGTTCTCTTTTTTATGCTGGGCCTGGGTCAGATATCCTGCTACATAGTTGTGTTTGTGTTGGGTAGGTATCATTATACTGTAGATCCTTTATCCTCCCTTAAAGCTGGTCAAATCAGCTAACCTTATTAGGTCGGCAAGTCTCAAAGATCACTTTTCAAAATCAATGTTTGTTATGATTTATTAGACCATGTAGTGTGTAGTTTGAACATTAAGAACGGGACATCAAAAAATATAATTTATGCTGAATTCTAACAACAGAAAGGGTGAAACGAGAAGTCCAATTTTCGGAACTGTACCAATGTCTCCTCCACAGGATCAAAAATTCTTGTGGGCTTAAACCGAATCCTCTTCTCCAGTCAAGGCCAGCCTTTTGTCTATGTATTGTCCATGATGCTTCTACCTGGAACTGCGTACCTGGTCAGGAGCTGGAGACACCTGTCGCTCATCATGGCCGTGCCTGGCTTGGCTTGTATCCCTTTTTTGTGGTAAGTTGGTTTCACTTCCCTTTTTTAATACCAGGATACACAAAAGGGGGATGGAATATACTCCAGTGACCAATTGAAAAGGAAGTGTAATCTCCTTTTAGAAAATTTAATTTGTATGAACAGTCGAGTAAAACAACACAAAACACAGTAACACAGTTGCTACTTTTTAGTTATAGTTCTTGTACTTGCAGAGATTCAAACACAATGCTGTCCATCTCAGTTTTAGAATATTAAATATGGTAGAATTTCAACCCTTCTTTTAGTTCAGTTTTTAGTGACATAAAGGAAAACACTGTTTTTGAGGAACTGATGTGCATTTTTTGTAATTCAGATGACTGATTATCTGTCTAAATGCCCATCAGGCAGGTTCCAGAGTCTCCTCGCTGGCTGGTCATTTTCCTCCCTTCTAAAGTAGGAAACCACCAACTGAACCTCAGTCAAAAGCAGCACTCACACATTGCCGGAGGTGTAGCCTGTTCATTTATATTTCCACTCTGTCTTTGCAGGCCGAAAAAGAAGGAAGCCACAAAGAAGAGTCTGGCAGCTTCCTGGACCTGCTGAAGACTGCAAACATTCGACACATAACACTAAAGCTGTGGCTTATCTGGTGAGCTGAGGGAGATTTCCAAATTAAATAAGTCTGTGGAAAATGTTTTTGTTAATGTTTCAGCCAGTCTTTAGAGACATAGTTTGTCAAGTTAATATTTTTTCTATTCAGATTTAAAATATTTAAGTATTTTGATTGACGAATAACAAAACATTCACCCAAGAAATCTAAAAACAACTTAAACACATCAAAAACATTTTGCATTTTAAGTCACCTTTTTCTGTTTCCGATAGGTTTTCTATGAGCTATTTTGGCCTATCCTTCAGCATGTCCACCTTATATGGCAACCCCTTCCTGAACTACTTTCTGCTCACAGCTGTGGAGCTCCCAGCATACTTTGCCAGCTGGCTGGCTGCACGCAGCTTTCCTCGCCGTCTTTCATTTATCAGTTTCTCTCTTCTGGGCTCTGCTCCTCATCCAGGTTACCATGAAAAGTAAGTATGAGGAGTATAGAACTCTAGTCTCTGAATTTTGCACAAACATGTTAGGACGGTAAACGATGTGGAAAATGTTTGTTTTGTGATTAACTATATAATGGTTGTTTCAACAACAATATATATTTCAAATCAAATCAAATGTAATTTATAGAGCGCTTTTCCTGCATTAGAGCAACACGAAGTGCTTTAAAGGGATAAAAACATGCGCACACACAAATACATCCCCCTCCTCCTTCCAATATGAACTCTAACCCCTTAATCCCGTCTCTCAACTGAAAATAGAAGTAAACGTATAAGTAAACATCTGGCTTGACGCTGTGGTGAGCAATATATATTTGATTCTAAACATTCATACGTTAAGGTCCCTGTTGTTACTCTTTCTTTAATAGCAGAGTACCAGCTTGATCAAAAGAATATTAAAAAATATGTATTATTTAATTGCAGTTAAAAAAGTATTTACCTCTCACAGGATTCTTCCAGTTCTGCCACTTGGTGAAGATGAATGAATGAATTAATTGTAAAAGCCATCAGAAAAAGACCTGGCTCTGTGTATTAAAGTTGTAAACTTGCTGATAGAGAACAATGCTGAAAACCATAAATGTACCAATAAAATCTAAAATGTAAGAAAATGTTGTTAAATCCACAAAATGATAAGGGATTCCTTGCAGAAGTTAAGGCAGAGAAGAAAGAGAAATGAATTGTCTAAAAGTCACTGGGTATTTGTTGAAAGCTTTAGAAAGACCTGCAATTAGCAGGCGCGACTGTTTTGTTTGTATGCACTCTCAACACACAAGACTCCACTGCTGAAGAAAAGCATGTTGAAAGGAGTTTCAAGTTTGCTCAGCAGCATTTATGAGGGTATTATTTGGTGATTGTGAGCTCATGGTAACTTATTATTTGCAGGTTATCCAACACTTACCATATCCTTAGTACTGTTGGGTAAGTTTGGTGTACTGGCAGGAAACGGGGTGGTGTGTACCTACACTGGAGAGCTGCCTCCCACAGTCATCAGAAACACAGCAATGTCTTCCTGTGCCATGTTCTCCAGAGTTGGATCTCCTGTGTCGCCATATTTACTTTAGATGGGTGAGACCTTTAAAGCCATGCAGATAGCAATTTGAAACTGAATCCGATATTCAACCCTATAATTGAATCACTTTTGGTTAATAAATATTTATAATTGGAAGTCTGTTTATTTTTTAACTCTAGATTAATGATTTTTTTGTTTTATATTCACAATTTTCTAAACTTGGATAATGGCAATGAATTCATTGATCTGAAACGATTTGCTTTGATTTTTGTCTTCAGTTGAGTTCAACGAGCTCCTGCCATGGATCATTGTGGGTGTTCTGTCCCTTCTCAGTGTTCTTCTCTGCGTCTTCCTACCAGAAACATTTGCGCAGCCACTGCCTGATACCATTGAGCAGATACAGGTCGCACAGTGGTGAGTGTATACAGTCCTTGGAGGTATTCTTTGGAGAGATTGTTAAATGTCTGGAAATCTGGATTTGCCCACTTTTAGTCTTGCACCGCCTAATAAAATCCAATGCAACTTTCTGGCCTCAGAAGCATCTTACAGTGCACTTTTCAATCTGATTGCATCTGTTTGTTGGTCAGTACGTTATTTTATAGTCAAACGTGTTCAAGAAGCAAATTTTGCGATGCAATAGTATTTCTCATGCTTGTTGGATGCAGTGAGATTTTCTGGTAACCCAATTTGATGGACCTATAACTGAAGGGTACGAACGAGTGGTACCATACCAAACTTTACAATAGAAACGGAATACGAAAAAAAGTGTTGTGAACTGCACCAACCCAAGCTTTACCGCTCAATGAAAACTAAGCATGTGGTTAAAAACTACCACTAAACTTTAATCTGCATAAATTATTACCATGGCAAGGTTTGCTGATGTCAGCATTGTGGTATAGGCACGGACGTAATTTTTTTGGGGCACACAGGGGACATGTCCCCTGCACTTTTTCAAATGTCCATTTTGGTCCCTTGCACTTTTAACTGTCCAAAAACAATGTTCCATTACACTACACCGAAATTGTCAGCACTAAGAACAAGCGGAAAACAACCGCTCAAGCTGAAGCCCGCTTCTCTGAGTTTAGACCGCCCACCAGCACTTGATTGGCTCTTTGTTGTTTGGATCGCTTGTATGATTGGCTGTCTCCACTGTCACTCCTTGGAAGCTAACGTTACAATCATCTGACGCGCTGCTGAATTTTGTCTGTGATTGAAAGGTCATAGTGCTGGAGGCCTAAGCGCTATCGTAATTATAACTAAAGAGTGGCAGGGTCTATTCTTTCAGCTTGTTGGTAGTTGTTGGATTTTTGAGAAATCTTAAATGTTCCAGGAGTTACGGTTTTAAGGAGCACGCATATTGGATGGAATCTGCTACTGTATCTTGGACATTTGTTTGTGTGATTGGGTCGGGTAAGCCAGAAGGGTTGTAGTATCAGATGTATTCATTTACACTAATCTTTGAATTGGTGTTCATGTGCCTGAGTTTAGCAGCATGCAGTAAGCAACATTTTTGATATGATGAAGCTATTTATGAGATATATTAATTAGCTCTACGTTTTACTGAAACATGAGCAGTATTGACAGCTGTCTTGTTTCCAGTACTACTTTAAACGTTGTGGTGTATGATGATAGATGCATAGTAGGTGGAGCCAATGATACGACAGCTATACATCTTATCAGGCCTTAATGTGAGTAAATTTGAGTAAAACGCAGACTTTGCTCATCCTGTGCAAATGCACCACAAGTAACACAGAGCTGGGGGGTAATTGGTGCGAACTGGCACTACGGGATTAAGAAAAACATTATAATGTTTTGCTACATACTTAATAACTAGTCAAACCAAAAAAGGAACCATTATACTTAAAAGTTACAATTGAAACCTAGAAGAACTACGAGAAAATATGGTTTACTGATTTACAAGAGTTTTGTTTAAAGATACCCCTCCCCCCTCCCCCCCCCACCCACACACACCCCTTTTTGAAATCAAAATGTCGTCCATGGGTATGGGGATGCATTTCTTCTGAAGCAGGTAAATAAAGGTATAAATGGAGTTAGAGATTCGCCATAATAACAACTCTAAACATAAAGATTAAGATACAATCATGCGTTCAATCCAAGAATCATTTGCGTTAACATATCTAGTCAAGGTTCAGACCTTGATCTTTGTTAATAATGTATGTTTAAAGATGGAAGCTATCCGACTACTCAACTACTCTGCCTACGCTAATTTGAAAAGATAACAAAAAACTACAATTTTTATCTTTAGAAGTTATTTAAAGTTTAGTTTAAAGTTGAAGAAGTTTATTTTAAAGTTAATAGATATGTACCTAAATATTTTATTACTTAAAAAAAATAATTTTTTTTTGTCTGTTACATATGTTGTATGGTGTAAAACAATTATTAAGGTAAAGTTAAAGGGAATGATAAAGCAACAAAAAAGATAGAAAGAAAGAAAATACATAATTGCTTCATGCACACTTATTTATCCGTATCTCCTTATCTGGTTTACAGGTTTTCGTGGCCCTGGGCCTCCAAAACTGCCCTGAATGAAGAAGAGAAATCCCCTAAAGAGCAGACCACATCACTTGAGATCATCTGCACAACTCTTTTATGAGGCACCTGATTAGAGAATCTGCTTTTGCACTCCACATGAACTTGAACTACTGGTGTATACATTTAGCTTTTATGGTTTTATTTGTGCAATAAACACAATATTAAGTTGTTCCTTTTGCCATAGTTTATTGGCTATAGTATGAATTTCAACATTTTAGGTATTCATTAAAATCAGAAAAATGTGGCCAAGAGGAATTATCAACCTCAGCCCGCTCCACATTTAAAGATGGCGGAAGTCAGTGGACCGGGTGGAGCAACCACTTGTTTATATAGTGATATACACTGATCTTACTTGTCATGCTTCACCCGAGACTGTTGCTCCAACCCGTCCACTGTGTACGGCCATCTTGAAATTTGGACTGGCTGTGTTTGATGAGATCGCGGATCGATTACTCTGCCCATTGATGTCATCGTAACAGTTTTTTACTTGTACACACAAAGCTGAATTTGTTTCCACAGAGAAAGGAAGAGTTCGTAGTCAAAGAAATTAGACTTGCATTCATAAGACTTTCCAACCACAGCTTTTAGATTCATACTCTCAGACTCACAAATATTTCAGCAGAATTTAGTGTAAAAAAACCTTATTGACATATAAATCCAAATCAGAACATTAGAGTTGTGCATACACCTTTTTGACAGCGATCTTACTCCATATATACCGAGCATGCATGCAGCTACAGTGGAGAGGAAAAACTCCCCTTTAACACAAAAAATCCTCCAGTAGAACCTTGGTCTGTACATGTGTCCGCGGGCTGCAACCGACCGGGGGGTGGAAAAGATGCACCAATGGATGCAAAGGAAACTAAAAAATGTAATTGCAGAAGATGAAACATTGAGTTCCTGACAGCGGTACCAGCCGATGTCCAGTTCCAGTAAGCAGTCTTAGCTAACAGAACACCAGATCATGTGTAGCTTCTATGGAGAGAACACTGAGAGAAAAAGTACCGATATTGGTTTATATTAATGCAACTAAAGCAGATTGGACAAAAGAAGCACAAAGTGAGAAGTGGTTAGACTGTTGTCCAGCAGTCTAAGCCTAGGGCAGCATAACTATAGAAATAGTTTAGGTTCACCTAAGTGCAAACAAAATGTTTCCCTTGACTTTTAAACTATTTACTGCACATTAAGTACTTAACAGATGGCAAAAAATGCATTGAAAAAAGATTCCCCTGACTTGTTTATTTGCTCTGGATACTGTGTCTGTTGTTTGTCTCAGTGAGGTGGACAAGAGGAGTCAAGTTTCACTGGTTAAAACTCAAGATCAGGAAAGCTATTTATTTATTTATATTCATTTGAGACTTCAGCAAGCGTAAGCAGAAGAAAGTCTTAAACCAGCTTTGGTAAATGATAATAAGATAACCGTTTAACTACACAGATTTCTTTCATTTCTTTTAAATTATTTAGGCAACTCAGTTAAGTTTAATTACACACAGGATGATAGAGTGTTGTCTCCTTTATTTATTTCTCTCACTCTAGTTCCCTGGACAATCCAGCACAGTAATGCCATTATCAATAATGATAATGTGGGTGTTAGTAAGTTTGGCAGTGTGGGCAGCTACCAAGTCTTGCTATAAAATGGCGTCTATTTAAGGCTTGTCAGCAAAAGGAAACACATACTACAGAATTTCCTGGTTCCCGGATTTGATTTACAAATACCATGCAAAAGTGTCACGAAGCAACAGTCCTTTTTCTCCTAAGATCGTGTAAAGCCTTTTTTTTTTTTACAAGCAACTAGTTAAGGGGCATTCATTAATTATAATCCATTACCATCCAAAAATAATACAAAAACAAACAAGTAAGAAATATCGAACTGTGTGTCTATATCCATTCATTATCTAAACCGCTCGTGCAATGAGAAATCGTCAGGCGAAGACCAGCGTAGACGTGGGGCAGGTTGCGAGTCTATCACATAAACAGACAGGAAAATCAACTGTACCCAAACACTCATAGCTGAGGGCCATTTAAGCAGACCAATTAACCTAAAAGAAATGTTCTTTCAACTTTGGGAGGAAGCCGGAGTACCCGGGAAGCATCGAGTGATCCTGCCACCATGCAAATTACTTGCAGAAAGAAAAGGTTGGGAAAATGTGCAGCAAAATGTGCTGCCCTGTGTGTGTGTGTGTGTTAATGCGTCAGAATATTAGATAATTTTAGTTTGTAATAAAATAACTAAAATAAAGTACTTTTTGTAACCATACTATAAACTAAAAATGCACCCAAGTGAAGTAACAGCGCCTCCTCTGGTCACGTTGCTCAAAATGCAGCGCTCACAGAATTCGACGTAACACCGGAAGTTGGAGTTTTTGATTCGGCTCTGCTGCGCATGCCCAGACGCGACGAGCTCCGCCGCCTGGCCTGTGTGCTTCTTGTGTTGTGAAGGGAGAGAAGAGAGCAAGCTAAGGGTTTCAAAACTCTTTTTGTATGTTGAAAAAAACCGTTTAGTTTCTGCCGATTAATCAGATTATAAGGAGAATAGGGGGAGGAGGAGGACAAGAGTGAAAGGGGAGAAGAAGAAAAGAGGAGGAAAAAAATTTGGGGAACAGTGGAAAATGCTGCGGATTTGACTGAAAGGTAAGAAAAACCCACCGGGATCAATAATCATTGTCGGTGGAGCTCAGAGTTGTCGGCGGTGGGAGGAGGATGGAGGTTCACGCCACTAAATATAGGTCATTGTGTCGCTGGGTCGGTCTGAGCCGAGCCGAGCCGAACCGAGCCGAGCCGAGCCGAGCCATGCTGCAAGGAGACTGCAGGAACGCAGAGCGAGGTGAAGCCCTGCAGCAGATCGGGCTGCAGCAGCAGCAGCAGCATCCATCTGCAGCAATAGTTAGACTAGTCTAAAACACGAGGGGAACATATTATTCTGGAGATTTTACAGGTAGTCAGTTTTATTGGAGAGTTTTTTTTTAACCACTTACAAATATACAAAGGTAATAAACCAGTGCTGGCTAATGAAGCATGCATAAGCTCCATAAGAACTACAGAAAACAATGGCTGTTTCTCCTTGAATGGAGATCAAGCTGATCAGCTGGCATTAGTAAACCAATAAATAAAGTAAAAAAAACACACAAAAAAAGAAATGGAGACAACTAAAAGACCTGATCATTTGCATTAGACCTTTTGTTTTGTTGTGTGCATTAACGCGATTTTTTGGGATGGTTTATTTGATACATATTAAAACACAATATGACACAAAATCGCCAAGACAAAAAAGTCTTCTTTTTTTTCTTAAGCTTGAGTTTCATTGAGACATGAATGGTTAGATCAGAATAGCTCACAGGTATCCAAACTATGTAAATTCACACAGATATGAAAATAAAAGAAATATGAGTCCCATAATACGCAGTGGGGGCAGAAATATAACAGCCTTGTAAGCAGTTGATAAAAATAGCACACTCCCATCCAAACAAATGTCTTAAGTGAGAAAGATAATAATGTACACAGAGAAGAAAAGTTTTAAGTAGTTTTATGCAAAATAACATTGTTTGGAAGTGGTTTGGTATAATGAAATCAGTGTTTGTAAAAAAGAAAATAAGCATCAAGATCAGGAAACGGAGGCAACAGGAACTTTAAAGGTCAGCTGGTCATCAATCATGATACTTAGGTTTCTTGCTGCCTTTGATGGATTCATAGACAGGGATCCAGTCTGGATGTGAATATGGTGGTATACGGTTGATTTGGCTGGAAAAAACAAACAATCGGTTCAGTTTTTGAGAGATTCAGTCGGAGGTGATGGGCTGTCATCCATTTTGATATGTCGGACAGACTGTCTGAAATGCGTGCTGAGACCATGTGGTCATCAGGAAATGACAGCTAGAGCCGGGTGTGGTCAGCATAACAGTGGTATGAGAAACCATGCGATTGAATGATCTGGCCCAGAGTGGAGGTGTACATGGCAAAGAAAAGGGGTCCCAGTACTGAACCTTGAGGAATCCCTGTGGTGAGGTGGTGCACCGCAGAAGTGTGACCAAGCCAAAATACTTTGACCAGTGAAGATTCAAACCAGGAGTGCGCTCTCCATGTGATGCCAATACTCGAGTGTAGACAGGAGGACGTCATGATTGACTGTGTCAAATGCAGCTGATAGGTTGCAGGACGACTTCGCAGTTGCTCTCGCCTATTTTAAGGCTTCTGTCAACGACAGCAGAGCTGTTTCAGTGGAGTGGCTACTTTTAAACCCAGATTGGTTTGTATCAAAGCCATTCTTTTGTGGTCTTAGACAGAAACGGGAGGAGAGAGACCGGCCGATGGTTTAGGTGCATTTCCAGCTGCTTCTTTGGCCCGAATCAATCGGCGTGATTCCTTCTGGTGTCAACGTGATGCGCAACTGTAATAAACAGGAAGCAGTGGAATAAGTTTTACTGCATCAGAAGTTATATTGTGAATGTGTGCATTAACAATAAAAAAAAGAGAAACTACCAAGAAAACTCCATGACTATAAAAACTTGTATGAGAAATGACTTATTGTCTGTTACTAGGAAAGTTATTTCGAATATTGCCAGTCCCGTCAGCCTTTTCCGGTGTGCACTGACATTTCAATGAAATTATTTCAGACGAAATATGATACAATGGAAAATTTGAATGTGTTTTTGAAAATAAGGTCTACTGAAATCAACAATCAGGTTGTGAGTTAGACGAAATCCCTACTAATATGAGCCACACACCCTTATGTAGTGACCCTTACTTAGTGTCCCAGTGGTGAGATAGATTGGTTTAGAAATACTGATATTATGTTATGTGAAGGAAATAAAGATTTACGTCCAGAGGTTTATATATGTGTGGCAAAAATTACAACAGATTAGTTTTAAAATGATAAAGTTGGATTCTCATAGCGGCCATCAGGCTTCAATACACATGTTGAGCACTTTGGTAGTTTACTCTTTATAAATACAACAATGTTTGGCTTTGAGGATGTTGACGGTACCCAAGGAATTATTGAATAAATTGAATAAAAAGTGCAGGGTGAGCAGTGAAGCAGCACAGATGTTCCACCAGCCACTAAGCCGACAGACACAAACCTGCTGAATAACTGAGTACGACTTGAGAGGGGGGGGGGGTCATCAAAAACGCAGTAAATCGAAGGCGAGGTGGAGCCAGCAACTGGAACCTGCTGGGAGGAACGCCAGCTGGGAGAAAATCCGCCCTTTCTGCGTGGAGCTTTTCAGCTTTTCATGGTTTTTCCATTTACAAACTCACTTCTACCCCTCAGTGCCAAAGCTCACAAAAAGTCTCTTTTAATATCTGATAAATGTGATCTGGACAATTTTGATACACTTTTTTTCACAGGTGGTTTCAGACACACTGTTCCCATTTTCCCCATTTGTCTTTTTGGGGCGTCCACATCCAAAATCAATACAGATATCGATCAAACATTGGCAAAAAAAAAAGAAAAATTTTTTAGATAACATCTGGCTGCATCTAAACTCTCTCTGTTTGAGTAATATCTCTCATTTATGCCCAATTAACATTGTACAATACAAAAGTAATATGGAAGTATGTGTGATTCATGCCGATACTGCATCAAGGTCAGTATCGGCATTTGGCAATACGGAAGTGTGCAATTTCAGTAGTGTATCGGACGTGGAAACGTTGTATTGGGATACTGATTCCCTAAGTTTGGTTTTCAGTAAAAAGTAACATTTATAAAAAATAACAAGATTTCACAGATAAGTAAAGATGCTTTCTTTTATCAGACATTTCTGTTTCATTTGTTTCTCTTAAGTTATTTAGAGATTCAAAGTTTAGAAAATGGGTTCCTAAGTACGGTAATTGCAGGCGATGACCGTTCAAGCGTAATGGTTCTGATGATTTAAGATATTAATACGTTTGGGCACTATTTTAAGGGAAGTCTTTCCTTTTTAATTTTTTTGCTACTACAATAAGGAGGAAAATGTTCTACATGAGAGAATATGCGCCGAAGCTTTATAGGATTTTTAATAAAGTTAAAAAGAAATTGCTGCTGTTGAGTTGAGGGATTAGTTTCAATATATGCGTTAAATAGGAATTATTATCCTGGTCCGATTGAATGGTGCTAATCAATGATTTGATGCGATCTACTGAGTTTCTTAAGATTTAACTTTTTTTTTAATTATTTTTTTTTAGGTATGACTGTGTGGTCGATTAGAATGAAATGAGCGAGACATGTGTTTTGAATTGGCACCATCTAATCAACTGAATTCAATTAAAAGTGCAAATGGGGGAATAATGTTAAAAAGTTAGTGAACCATTCAGTAATGTTTTAGCTTATTGTAACTTTGTGAAGCCGATTTATGATGATATATTCACAGATCTGGATGAGATACCCTTCTACTCTAACGATCCAAATGTTCTCTTTGTTTCCATGAGGGCGATTTTTTTTATAGTGATTTATAGGCGGTTGTCAGTTTGTTTATTCATTTTTTTGGTTTGTGTTAAATTATCTCACGCCTTTGCAGATGTCTGCCGTCACCATGGAAGCGACCTCCATGCTCTTCATCTTAAAAAAGAAGCTGGCCTTCCTCTCAGGTAATAAACGTAACTTTTTTCCCCCCCCCGAGTCTTTGTTTTGAGTCACCGAGCTTCTCTGGCCGTCTGTGTGACCTTTTTGTAGGGGGCAAGGACCGGCGCAGTGGTCTGATCCTGACCATCCCCCTCAATTCAGACCAGACCAGCATGGAGGAACTTAGCGCCACTCTGGACTACTTGCTCAGCATTCCCAGGTACAGAAATGCTAGCCGAGGCTGCCTTAATGTATGTCTGTGAAATTAAAACTAACTCATCCTCCCCCGTTCTTGCTTTCAGTGACAAGTGCAAGGCTCGAGGTTTCACCGTGATCGTGGACGGCCGGAGGTCTCAGTGGAACATCGTGAAGACCGTGGTACTCATGCTGCAGGTAACGATGCGTTGAGCATAGGTCGCGTAGGTTGTGTGTTTTTTTCTTTTTAAACTACATCGGCGTTTGGGTATCGCTTCAGAACGTGATCCCACCGGAGGTGTCGCTGGTCTGTGTGGTGAAGCCTGATGAATTCTGGGATAAGAAGGTTACCCACTTCTGTTTCTGGAAGGAGAAGGATCGCCTGGGCTTCGAGGTAAGAGCCTCTCCTGCTGACAGGTAAAATGTGGTACTCTAAAGCAGTTTTTCAGTATGAAATAAAAAAAGAAAAAAAGGATGTTTTTGTTGATTTGAAGTAAAGCCTTTCAGCGAGAGGGGAAGAATACTGAATTCAACCTGATGGGGCGATAATGTGCTCTTTTCAACGTGGAACAGAACAAAGGAAGAATCGTGAACATGATTTATTTCTGTACACAACAGGTCGCCGACTGGACACTGTCAGATCTAAACCAAACGGTACACTTGGAAGATATTCAGTTTTAGAATCAAGAATCAGTTTATTTATATAAACCCAGTTTACAACAGATGATGTCTCAAGGTACTTTACAAGAAAATCAATTAAAATCATAGATACATGATTACAAATCAGTTTGAAAAAGTTTCCAATCTAAGGAACCCCAGCAGATTCATGGAGTCATTGACTTGCAGCATTCACTCCTCTGGAATCAGCAGACAGAAACACTGGCTTGTGTTGTCGTTGACTTTACAGCAATCCCTCATACTGAGCATGCATGTGGCGACAGTGGAGAGGAAAAACTCCCCTTTAACAGGAGGAAACCTCCAGCAGAACCTGGCTCAGTACAAGCAGCCATCTGCCACGACCGACTGGGGGTTTGAAGACACAGAAAACTAAAAATAGATGCAGAGGATACTGAAAACAAAAACAGTTTATAGCAGCAGTTGTAGAACGTCACTGGAAGCATCTCAGCCCATGTTCTCATCCAAGAAACTGTCTCAGCTAACAGAACCAGACCAGGTGTGGTTACTATGGAGAGAAGAACACTAAGAGAAAACAAAAGGTTAATAAGGTTA
>JAVLVB010000713.1:1515795-1551382 GCA_032876305.1 Orestias chungarensis | reverse complement strand
GCCTAGTTCTGGATCCGTGTTTGTGTGCCGTTTAAGGCATCACTGACCTGATAAATACCATTAATCAGGATCCTGACATGAAACCAGGCAAAACATGATTCAAACGGACTCTGCTGAGAAAGAGGAACATTTTCATCCTGGTACACGCAATAATAAATCTGTATGTTATTATTATAACTTAAAAATCATCAATGAATCTAAAATAATCAGTTTATTTATATATAGTGCCAATTTACAACAGATGTCGTCTCAAGGCACTTTACAAGAAAATCAATTAAAATCAAAGATACATCATAAACAAATCGGTTTGAAAAAGTTTCCGAGCTAAGGAACCCCAGCAGATTGCATCGAGTCATTGACTTGCAGCATTCACTCCTCTGGAATCAGCAGACCGAAATAATGGCTTGTGTTGTCGTTGACTTTACAGCAATCCCTCATACTGAGCATGCATGTAGCGACAGTGGAGAGGAAAAACTCCCCTTTAGAAGGAAATCTTAGAGACCTGTTTTATATGGGACTTAAAAGATGTATCCTGATCAAAAATAAAATCAATGTTCTTTACATTGGTACCAGAGGCCAATTTGATGCTATCCAGTTTAAGGGGTAGACTAAGCAGTTTCCTTTTTAGAGGTTCTGGTCCAAAGATCACAACTTCTGCCTGTATGGATAAATACAGTTGTGTATCATCAGCATAACAGTGGAAATTAACACCATGCTGTCTGATGATTTTACCAATGGGGAGTATGTATATAGTAAATAGAATTGGGCCAAGTACAGAACCCTGTGGTACTCCACAAGTAACCTTACAATGTGGAGAATATTTGTCATTTAGATGAACAAACTGGGATCTATCAGACAAATATGATTTAAACCAAACCTAGTGCTGTTCCCTTGATCACCACTGTGTGTTCGAGCCTTTCAATGAGGATATTGTGATTGACTGTGTCAAAAGCAGCACTGAGATATCACAGAACTAGAATGTAATTTATTAAGTTTTATTAAGTCTTCTTGATCAAGAGAAGGTTTCTTAAGTGGTCATTCACTAATGACAGATTAATCATATCCAAAATGGGGGTAATAATAATAGGAAATACTTCTTTAAACAGTAATTTAAAACAAAAATACACTTTCTCCAAACAAACATAAGTACTAAAAATGAAAAACAAATCTATTATGGTTTTAATTTTCAGTTCAAACCGTACAAATATGATCAAATTATTAGTTTAATTTATTTCAAGTAGATCTTATATATTAAAACCTGTGGTGATGCATCAGTGTCATTTTGATAAGATATATAGAGTTTTAATTGACACAATTTTAAGTTAAAACAAATACTAGCAATATTTAACCTTTTCAAAAACTTTTGCGTTACAAACATTGAAGAAACAATTGTGTGTGTATATCATGAAGTGTCTGATTGGTTTAGTTGCCATACGGTCTTTAAAAGTAAAAAAAAAAAATGTATCAAATTTGCTTGAACCATTTTTTTAGGTCAGAATAAGAACGGCTTGTAATAAGTTTCACAGCTTTTTCATATCTGAAGACATTTATCGCTGACTTTTTATAAAAATCCTGATTAATTGTTTTAATAGGTTGAATTAGATTAATTTCATAGTTAAAAAAACATCTTTTTCGTCATTTTTATGCTTTAGCACCTAATCACAATTTAGCAACAGAATCTAAATAAAGAATATATATATATATATTTTGATAGGTTACCGATGTTGGTGAGTGAGAAGTTGTGTTCTTGCTTTTCTGGCATCTAGACCTTGGATCAGTATTTATTCTTTTGACCGTATCTGGTTGTGGTTTAGATATTATGTCTGGTTTAGGCACTGAGCAGTGAACTAAAACCTTTGTGTTATAAACTGAATATACATAAGCATACATTCATTTTTAGCCCCCCAAGTCATTTTTTTTCCTGGTAAATCTTGAAGCTCAGATTCACAGAAGCATTTTTAAGTATTTTAAATTAATGCTCATATTTTAAAATGGGTGAAGACGGGAAATGTCGTTTATCGGCAACAGAGAAGTCAATCTGTAACTACAAAACGGAAACCCTGAGTTATTATTTGTATTGAACCTTTTTAAACCGTCTTGTTCATGAGTCATCAGGACCATTATAACTTCTAATAATCATACCAACCAGGAGTGAAAGGTCAGCTCCAAATAATCTCTTCCTGAAGTGCAACAGCACAGATGGGTTTATAATCAAATTTGTATCAATTGAGGGTGATATGTTTTAACATATGACGTATCATTGACACATGGTGTGAATGGTTAAATTAACCCAATTAGATTTGCAAGTATAGTAAATAGGGACCAAATACCTTTTAACAAATCCCTATGTTGGAAGACAGTTTGGCTGTGATTTAGCTTCAGTATTATATAACTTAAGTAGATAAAGGTTTTTGAACAGAATTTCCAGTAAATTTTAATTTGGAGAAACGTTAGTGTCGGAAACTCGTGACTTGGTGCCTGTATCAGACTTGGTAATTACATTTATTGCATACTTTTTCAGATAACAGTAGACTTCTCTAAACACGGCCGATAGGACCTGGCATTACAATCTGATTGATCAGACGTCAGCTACCTGATTTACAGCCAAATATATACATGGCCACATATAAAAGTAGGATTCACAGAAACAGCTACGCCAGAAATTCCTCTTCATTTTTTTTTCCTACATGTTTACGGACATGATGTGAAAAAGAATAAAGAAGGTTTTATATTCATGTACAGGTGGTTCCACATCTAGCGGTTCTTTGCTTCGGCTTTAAGGAACTGGAGAGTGTAAAAGGCAGGTGGAGCATCAGAGCCCCCTGCCTGTTAATCCTGCAAACTGCTGTGCTTTTTCTTTTTTTCTTTGCTCCATTTGAAAGCGGATGCTCGGCATCCTCTAGTGGAATCCACTTAGGTTGATATGTTTGGCTGCATACTGAAGCACATAAAAATAATGCTTGGTGCGTATTAGTTTGATCATTTACCTAGAAGCATAAAGTCTTTAGGCCACCGTATGAATCTTTATTTAGCATGATAGCCAGAAAGAGAATTCTGTCATCTACATGCACTACAGATCGATGCTAACATTAAGAATGTATGGCAGCTGAACTCTTTGTGATGCTTTAGTGTGAAGACGCTATGGCTCCCAGGCATAAAAGCTAATGCTAATATTTTTTATTGTATTTATATGAAACAAAAGTTGAATTCACACATTAATGATTCTTTTTTTTTTTTTTTTATGTGTTTAATCTTTTGCCCCCCCCTGTTTTTCCAGGTGGTGAACTGGCTTCAGGGTCCCGGCTCCGAGCTGCTGAAGACTCAGCAAACGATCGGAGACTCGATGCGAGCGGCGCAGTCTCTGCAGCAGAAACACGAAGAGATCGAGAGTCAGCACAGCGTAAGAATACGCACGTCAACATTTCCACAAACATCTCCTCCGCTCTCTAAGAATACCTAAGTGTTATTTACGATGTTTTATCATTTAGTATTTATTTTGTAAACTTTCGAAAAGCAGTCGGGAGGTTTTCAGCAACGTGAAAAAGTCCTGAAAAAAGCGAATGTTTACACCCCCCCCTTGATTTTTCACGCTGGCCGTCTCTGCAGGAGTGGTTTGCGGTGTACGTGGAGCTGAACCAACAGATCGCTGCCTTGCTCAGTGCCGGTGAGGAGGAGGAGGTGGCGGAGCTGAAGGCGCTGCAGCAGCAGCTCAGCGACGTGTGCTACAACCAGGCGTCCCAGCTCGAGACCCGTCAGAATGTCCTGCAGGCAGCCCATGCCTTCCACAGCACCACACAGGAGGTGAAGCACGCAGAGTTTCTATGCGTTAGCACGGTTGACAAAACCGGGAGGATTTCATCGGCATGAAGTAAACCCGCGGTGTCTGCGTGTCTGCAGTTGTCTCAGCAGCTGGACGGACTTCTGGGCACGCTCTGCGCCGACGTGTCCCCTGCTGACGGGGCGGCTATTCAGCAGAACCTTAAACTGCTGGAGGAGAAACTGCAGACTGTTGGTTTGTACACGGAACGACGCATCTTCCCACTCGGCTTCTTTCTTCCCCGATGTTCGTTCAAGACCCCAACCCCTTACCCGTCTCGTCCAACGCAGAGGCAGGTCTGTCGTCCCTCCGCCAGAAGGGGACGCTGGTGCAGGAGCAGATGTGCGGCCAGTCGCCGTGGCCCCCGGAGGAGGCCGAGAGCCCGCCCGGAGAGCAGCAGGATAACGTTCAGCACGTTCAGGCCGTGATGGAGGAGATGGAGCTGCGCAAGCAGAGGTAACGTTAACTTTCTTGGTATGGGGATGATCTTCTCTGGCCGTTCAAAAAATACAAGACACATTTTTATATAAAAGCTGTAATTAACGTATACATAAATAAATGGACTTCACTTAGACATAGCTAGTCAAGTTGACCACTCAGAGCGCAACATGCATCGGTAGCCAACTTGGGGTTAAGTGCCTTGACCATGGGACACATTGACATTTGACTTGGGGCCGCAGGAATGTCTGGCAACGTTTAACTGCACACATTTAAACGTCCGAACGTTTTGTTTTGCATGGCCACAAAATTTAAATTAATCAATCCAACCTCGACAGAAGCTTACATGCAGCAGGTAACATTCGGAATTGAAGCTCCATGGCAAATTCCCCTTAACCGGTTGCAGAAGAAGAAATTGCATTTGCGCCTGTGCTGGGTTTAAAACAATTGCTTGGTCTTGAGTGCCGCTACCTTTGTGTGCTTTGCAGGTGTGAGGATATGGTGGACGTGAGGAGGCTGAAGATGCTGCAGATGGTCCAGCTGTTTAAATGCGAAGAGGATGCGTTACAGGTCAGACGCGCGTGGATTTTGCCGCCGATGTGCACTTCCTGTGTCGGATCAGGTGATCGTGTTCATGTGGTCCTTGCGTGTGTTCAGGCGGTCGAGTGGCTCGGCGAGCTGCTGGACGCCTTGTTAAAAACTCACGTCAGACTGGGGGACGACTCGCAGGAGACGCGGACCATGTTGGATAAACACAAGAAGTTTGTGGATGTAGCTCAGGTGAGAGATAAACACATTTTTTTAGGCTGGGAAGATTTAATCTAACCACTGTTGGTGCTGTATTGAGATAAAGCAAAGCTTTCTGCCCCTTTATTTGTAAATAATTCATTATTCATCATAGAAAACATTTGCAGGACTAGCAATGTATTACCTCACCTGTAGCAAATAACCCAGTTCATTATTTTCAGAAAGCTTAACCGGCTCTTCTGCTTTTTAATCCCCAGAGCACGTACGATTATGGCCGCCAGCTCCTGCAGGCGACCGTCGTCCTCTGTCAGTCCCTGCGCTGCACGACGCGGTCCTCCGGCGACACGCTGCCTCGACTCAACCGGGTGTGGAAGCAGTTCACCGTCAGCGCCGACGAGAGGCAGCAGCGGCTGGAGCTGGCCCTGAACTTCCACGCGGTCTCCGAAACGGTGAGAGTCGCGAGGTTTTACAGCAGTAGGACATAAAGGTATTGGGATCCCGCCTTTTGCTACTTTCCCCAGTTGTCCGTGAAATAAAAATAGACAAGTAGATGTTTTAATCCTATTGAGTGTTTGAGTCTGATTGGTAAATCCTCCGTGCATTTATCTAAAGTTAATAAGAAATCTCAAAGATCTCCAGCGGTTTAGGCAGAACAATAGTTAAACTCCCTAAAGTAAACTGAAATATGGGTTTATATGGTAGTATTAATAAAGTACTTTCTATTGACATTTTGTTTTTCTGCAATTTTTCAAAATGGTTTCACGTCCCATTACTAATTTGAAAATCAATTAATACTAGCAGCTAGCTCCCTGACTCCTCTCCCAGTGTCAGACAAAGGTTGGAAAGAGAATAAAACCAGATCCTCTTCTCTCTGCTCCGTTTAGTCTTCCTAGTTTCTGATGAGTGCTCTTCACTTTCTCTCTAAGCCTCAACCACCCACAGCCGGGCTTCAGCATTCATTGGGAATGGGTTTCCTTTAATTGGCGTCTTGCATTTCTTCATCCCTCCAGAGGTTGTAATGTTTTGCAATCTTGGGGTTGAACGCGATAGCAAACGTACGAGGCTCCCTCTACTCACCGGAAACAATGTCATGATGACAGGAAACATCAACGGTAATGTAGAAAGTTATAATAAATGGCTTTCTATTACGGACGCATCGCTAAAAACATTTGGGCTGATACTCGTATTAATATTGCAGCGGTGGTCGATTGCCAATATCATACATATTTCCTAATCGTTTTGACGCAATGAGAAAAATGAACACAAGAAACCCCCTCAGAAACTCAAACCAAAGCAGCAACCAGATGAAACTAAATATGATTTCTCGACAACGGCCCAGTTTTTCTTATCAGGCCGGCCGATACTGGTGTAAAAAATTACCAACACCGATGAAGACGTTGATTTATCGTGCATTCCTACTCACAACATGCGGTTTAAGTTGTTCAGCTGCTCATGCTGCATTCAGGTACGGCTAGGACATCAGGCTGTTGATATATCCATTTACATGTTTTATTCTAAATTTATGGGCACAGTTTCACTGAAAAACCTTGGATTGTTTCCAACGGTCAGTGTGATATTGTTGTGAAATATCACACTCGTTTGTTGACTCGTTGGCTTTTGAATGCATGTGCGACTTTATGCGCTCGTTCACTTTTTTAATGACGTCATTGTTTCGTGTTGTTGTGTCACGGTTGTGTTTCAGGTGCTGCAGCAGGAACGCGTTGAGGTCGAGTCTCTGGACGAAGCCGACTCTTCGGGGAGAACTCTGCTGGACAGACTCGCCCTGCCCATCATTTTCCCCGATGGGTACAAACCCGCACTTCTCTTTTCTCCTTCATTTGTTTTGTTTTATTCGATCTCATCGTTTTTTATTTTTTGTCTCATAAGAAAAAAACAAATACTCTTTTTCCGACAGTTTTCCTGACGGATCGAACTAAAACGTCTCATCGTTTTTAGGAGCGAACAGTTCTTCGGGAGTCCAAGCGACACGGCGGCCACAGCGGAGGGGGTCCGAGAGCGCCTCCTACTGATCGAAGAGCGGCGGCTGCAGCTGCAGGAGGCAAGGCTTCTCAACAACGAGGAACACGAGGAGGAAGCGGCGGTCAACGGCCAGGAGGGGAGGCTGGATGTTATCGGAGAGGAACTGAGTGAGAAGGAGGAGCAGGAGCAGGAGGAGGAAGAGGAGGTGGAGCATCAGGATGAAGACTTGCAGAGAGCCACGCAGGACTGCTAATAGCCTGCCGTTAAACCGAGCAGCCTTAATGAAGCTTGTCGGATAGGGCTGCTGACGTCTGAAGTTCATCTCTCCGCGGAGCAAAGTGTCTTCGAAAGGATTTTTCTATCAGCCTCCGTTGAAATTAGGACGTCTCTCCTCCACTTCGCTACTCAACCCCCTTCTGAAAACTGGGTAGACGTGATCTCCCCGATCGTTCTTTTACTCCTTGGGACAAAAACTGGGAGAACTGTGACATCAGTGGTTGAAAAAAAAAATAAAAAATCTTACAAAAAATTTAAAAACTGGAATAATTACAAATCATCGTTTTGCTCCGTTGAGGATCATCATTGTTACTGGGTACTCCTAACACCACCCCTGCCTCCTACCCATTTACAACTTGAGCAAATCTTCCATGGTGCTTACCCCAGCTTGTTTGGGTTCTTCTTCAAATGAATCTTTGTGGACTTCATTTTTTGCATAAATTAGCTGTTTTGTTTTGGTCAGAGCAACATTTACAAAGCACAAATTATTTATTTTTTTTTGCTTCCGACGTTCAAAAACCACAAATAGATTATGGTGTCTTGAGCATTTTGTGTGCGTAAACGGTAACACTAAAAAGTTGAAGGCTTTACGTACCGAGAGCTTCTTACAGGCCCAAACCTGGTAAGCGAGACAACTCGACGCTTCACAGCACCAGACCGGATTTTCACGTAATCTTAAAACGTGATCTGAAAACACTAAGCCGCTTTCGACAAATTTAAGCTGCAATGCTCAATCTAGTAAACGCTTAAAGCTTCCTGGTATTCGATCCATCCAGCTGTTTGTTTTTTTTAAGGATTATTCTGGACTAAAAACCAAAACATCTGCTCAGTGGTGGGCGTTTTTTTTCACTAAAGCAAATCTATTTTTTATTCTTCTTCGCTAACTCCATACGTTTATCTGCGTCGAGGTTTTGGTCGTCGACTACTTCTCTAGTAGTTGACGCTTGGCTTCTATTGGTTAAATTTCACAGCTTTAGAGAACAAATATTTGTGATTATGATTGCTGTTTTGGGGTTAACACCAGTACATTTTAAAGTAGCAGGGCCCACCACGGTGTATGCTTTAAATCACTGCAGTTCGTGAAATCTCAGCAGTTGTTTAATGTGAATCCCATTTTATGTCGACATGTTTCACATAAAGAACCATTTTTATTGAATATGATTGAGTTTGTGGGATTGTTTATTATTTTGATGGTCACTAAAGATAATTACACACAACTCAAACAACTTTCAGCTTGACTTAGAGCGGATGTTGCTCTATGAAGTCTAACTTTAATGTCTGTGAAGCTCATAAAGGCGAAGCTTCCATCTACGTTTCTGCTAATAAAGAAATATCTATATATATATATATATATAATGTTGGAGTTCATTATCCAGCAGACAGTACTGAAACTGATGCGTTTTGTTTTTTTTATCATCTAAAAAAGCGCCAACTTCCACTTATTGTTTGTCATTTCTTATGACCTGCTGCTGCTTTACTGCTAATCTCTATCTTTACTGTCCAATGGCAAAAAAACATCCTCTAAATAAAGGTATATAAGAAACTTGTTTGGAATTTGTCTCTTCATGTACTGTTTGGGAAAAATACTGGAAATGCAATTATTGAATAAAATCAAGAAACATTAAATTGTTTTCTGATATTGTCCCTTATTTATTATACGGACATCTGGTTTTGAATAAGAGATATGGAACTATTTTGCTTAAAGCTTTCATACATGAATAACCTATTATAATACGGGCAGAAAACACCGTAAACACAAATCTGTTTATGCCAATTAAATTTCAAAAATACAAAAGAGGAATAATCCCGAAATTAATTATAAAAACAATACCTGCAACAACGATGTCTAAATCCTATTGTTTCTCTTTGCTTCAGCTAAAGTTGTTGAAAAATCGTGTGTTCATGATGAGGATAATGTTGAAAACATTAAAGTTTAACCTTCAGAAACATCGAGACAGAATTTCTGACTAACTTTTATTGCTCGTTGTAACACGGCTGTTGGCTAACGTCACACTAACAGGTTCAGACATACAAACACATGTTTCACTCCTCTGTTCTTGAAGAAAATCTTTACTGCACATTTTATGTTAATTTTTGTACATTCACATTAAAATCTTTAAAAAAACAAAAAAAAAAGCTTAGAAGCATTTTACACAAATACCACTAGAGGGAGTCATTACCATCTTTTTCAGTTGAGATTTAATTTATATAAATAAAAGATCAATATCTTCACATGTATTTGTTTTCTAGTCCGTAAACCGTTATCCTTACGAAAGTCCTGCTGTGGTGCTAACGTGAATGTTTAAAGGAGCGGTAATGATTGTAGTGAGACAGATGCGTGCGTCATCGCCGAGTCTCCTTTTCCATCAAGTCTTTGGCTTCGTTGATTTTCGCAGCTAGATACGGAGAGCCACCTAGAAAAAAAACATGATTTAGACTGATCCTCTGTGAGCTAAAGACACTCAAATAAGACAAAAAACGTCAGGCTATCCAAAGTAATGGTAGTATGAAGTTCATATGGTTTACCTCCAACTACATACACCTTTTCAAAAGCTCATCAGACACTTAAATATGGTCAATTATTTAAAACAAAAGTGAGGCTTGAACATAATA
This sequence comes from Orestias chungarensis, assembly GCA_032876305.1. NCBI lineage: Eukaryota > Metazoa > Chordata > Actinopteri > Cyprinodontiformes > Cyprinodontidae > Orestias > Orestias chungarensis. The sequence continues at coordinate 1,541,511 of JAVLVB010000713.1, read as the reverse complement.
AGGTTTGAAGAAAAAAATGGAAGCTTAGTTTGGCTGAACCAGTGAAACTGAGGTAAAATTAAGTTACCTTTATCTGGATGATTTAGGACCATGATCCTACGATGTGCCTCACGTACTTTAACCTTTGTGGCAGCCGGGCTGAAGACAAAAACCCCTGCTCTTTTACTTTGTGGGTATGAATAAAAAAGTATGATTCAAACTAACGGACTCGAACCTTACCCGACGCCCAGAATGAGGCTCGCCTCCCACCTCGACATCTTCTGCTCAAAACCTCCTTTGTAATAAGATGAGAAAGCCTGAGAGGACAGAAGATGGTTGGAGATCACTGCTTCTTATTTGCACGTTTTTGTTTTTTACAGAGTTGTAAAACTTTCTGATCAAAGAAAACGTGCACTGGTTCAGAAAGAAATTTCTGAACCAGTGCACGATTTGAAGAAATTTCCAATATTTCCCATAAATAAAGGAAGGAATAAATAAAACGTTGTGTTTTACCCATCAAGCTAACAGAGATTAGCGAGAACCTTAAATCTTGCCACCACACCATGAAAGAAACAGAATCAGGCTTTATTGGCCAAGTATGCTCACACATACAAGGAATTTGTTTTTGGTTACACAGATGCTTGCAGTGCACGAAAAATACAGTAAAGGCACGAAAAATACAGTAAAGAAACATTTGTAAGTGCTTGTTTCCTTCTGTAAGTCAAGATGAATTCCTCTATCAATTTTTATATACAAGATACAAAAGGCAACTTTGGTAAAGCAACTTTTTAAACGAAATAATAATTTGTTTTTCATACAGGCTCTGCAACTATTAGATAAATCTGCATAAGGGACACAATACAAGGAAAAAGGCAACTTTCATAGGGTTTATTTTTATTTTGTTGTAAATGAGAGAGCAGTTAGACAAAATGTTAGCCTTAAATTCCCACGAACCAAAACGTCACAGCCAGTTATCAGGTAATCTGTTACTTACGGCTGACGGCATCTTCTTGACCGTTTCAGAGAAAACTTGACCCAGTGGTTTCCAGAGCTGGAATGCATAACGACCTGTGGACAAAAAGTTAATAGCAACAGAATTTTATAAATGTTTAAAAATTAAGAAAGGTGCTAAAAATGTCAAGCATGTATTTTTGCTTCTGAAAAATAGAAAGCTGAGGCAAAAACAATGGAACAGTTTTAACAACACAAGTAATGAAAGTCAGAATTAATCATGCAAACGGATACATTTTTGATTTAATCCTTAAACAGGGTGGTGCGTTTACCTGCAAAACCAGCAGCAGCAACACTGAGGCCAACGGCAATCAGAGCCCCTCCCTGTCAACGAGACACGGTTCAACTGGTCAGGAATGACAGCCACGGGGTTATAAGCTTCAAAAAAAAGAAACGATCCTGATCATACGAACTACATTTCTAATATTTCAATTCCAGTGAAGCTGTAGTGGGTAAAAAAAACACGGACAGCATGTCAGTGACATGAGACATAACACAACAACAGAGAAGTTGTTGACCTTAATGTTTTGTGTGCGCCTTTAATATATCTACTTTTGAGTCTAATCACATCTCTGCTGTTGAGCAACATTAAAAAGCACTAACTTTAAATGAGCTTTAATAAGAGGAACACGAGTCAGTAGGTGAGCAATTGAAGCTCTTTAATTATCAACAAAAAGAAAGGAGCATGACGTCAAACTATTCCAGGTTGAAACACATGATTCCTGTCCTACTTGTGTTTAGATTTGTACCAAATATAATAAAGCTAGCCACAAACAAAGGAAAAAATGATTTCAGTATTTTTATGGCAAATATTTCCTACAGAGGTAAGGATTAAAGTATGAATGGAGGGACCAATGAACAAAAAGGTGGAGAAACAAATAAATGAACAAATTAGGAAAGTATTGGAGTCACAGTAGAACAAAAACAAACTTGTTAAATAATACATAAATGCTCGGTGTTCCTAAAGTTGTATTACTCTGGCGCCAATATTCTTTCCTGGTGACAAATTACCTTTGGAAAGACACAAATCAGATAAATGTTATCTTCAAGGTTCTGTTTCTGTGGCCCTCTACCCTCTACAGGGACAACACAGAGAGTTATTGGGGGCCCGATTTGGCCCCTGAGCCTTGGGTTTGACATTTGTGTTACAGATAAAAGAGAAGAAAACAATTTGACCACAGAGAAGGGCATTTCTACTAAAAACCTAAAAATTTATGGATTATTTTATTCATAACATCTTTCACAATTAAAGGCATATAGTTACAATATTAAAACAAAGATATTCTAATAGTGTAAAATCAGACATATGTATAAATAATTAAAAAAAATCAGAGGTTTGCAGAGATTTCAAAGCCAGACGGTCGCAACAAAAAGTGACAGTAGTCCTGTAAAGTTTGAGTAATACAATTTAAAGATGGAAATGATTCTATGAGGATTTTTTTTTTCTTAGAAATGTTTCACTTTTTTTTTACATCAGAAAATTCAGATGTAAATATCAGAATTTATTTTAAAAGTGTTACTCTTTTGGGGAGCAAATTTACATTTATTCCCATAATCTTTTTCTTCCATTTACAAGGCCCTAAAACGTTGTAACAAACAGATACAAAGGTTAGTTCGCTGTTGCTATGAAATTTTACTTTAAACATTTTGCAATTCTCTAGAAACTACAACAGCTTGCTAAAACCTGGTTAACAGTTTAGATGAAATATCTCTAAAATCATTGTGCATTTTTTTATTTTGCCATTTCCTCTTCATAGACCAACGTTATTGCAGTGACAGGATGTACTTCCTTTCAAAAATTGAGAAAAATCAAGAAAGAAAAAAAGAGAGGAAAGAAAATAAAAATTAGAAATGAAGACATGAATCAAGAATCAAGAATCAGTTTATTTATATAGCGCCAATTTACAACAGGTGTCGTCTCAAGGCACTTCACAGAAAATCAATTAAAATCAAAGATACATTATAACAAATCAATTTGAAAAAGTTTCCAATCTAAGGAACCCCAGCAGATTGCATCGAGTCATTGACTTGCAGCATTCACTCCTCTGGAATCAGCATGCAGAAACAATGGCTTGTGTTGTCGTTGAATTGACAGCAATCCCTCATACTGAGCATGCATGTAGCGACAGTGGAGAGGAAAAACTCCCCTTTAACAGGAAGAAACCTCCAGGAGAACCAGGCTCAGTACAAGCAGCCGTCTGCCACGACCGACTGGGGGTTTGAAGACACAGAAAACTAAAATAGATGCAGAGGATACTGAAATAAAAGAGTTTATAGCAGCAGTTGTAGAACGTCACTGGAAGCATCTCAGCCCATGTTCTCATCCAAGAAGCTGTCTCAGCATACAACTAACCTCACAGGGAGTAAAAACCGTATGATGTTTTGTATGTTAAATGTGTTTTATGATGATAAACTTGATTCGTTATATAACTGCAGAACATAGTCTCTGAAAAAAAAAGAAATCATTAAGATGTTATATTAAAATTTTATTTGAATTAGGAGGCATGTTGGAAATTACATGATCCACATGATAAAGCAACTTTAACTGCTCTTATGATCAAAGCAAACAATGCAAACCTATATGAAACAAATAAAACTATATTTATTTTGAGTGTGTCGCATAAAATGTATTCCCCCGGCCACAGAGACTAGTTTAAGCGATTTTTATTTCCACTCTTGTTTTAACTTGTCTCCATATTTATCCAAATGTAGATAACACACCCAAAAAAAAGATCACTCATAACTTATAAGTTCGCAAAAATAACCTCGACCTAAATAATAAAAATGATGTAGACTATCTTATTAGAAGTGGACTCATGTGTGAAGACAAACCCGCTGAACAGCCGTTAGCGTAACAACGGACGCCATTATTACGCTGCCTGTTTAACGGTCTGCGGTCACCGCCGAGGCTAAAAACACTGCGAGGCTTTAAAAAAACACGTTATTGTAGTTTAACTAAAACAAAAAAACATCCACGAACGATAGTATGGACACTTACCAGCCGCCTGTCTATGTCTGCGTCGCTCCTCACGTTTGCTCTGGCGGAATATTCAGCATATCGCATTATTTCATCCACAGGTGCTCTGCTGGTGTCCGCCATGATGCCTCGCTGTTGTAATAATCCATATCCGGGGAACCCTTTCAAAATAAAACTCAGCAGAAACAAACTGAATTAAAACCAAAATGAAACACAACAGTTAGAATGAAAATAAATTAAAATTAGAAATAATAAATAATAAATAAACTCACCCCTTATAATTCAGTTTCTTTTAAATGTTCATTTTAAATTATTATTAATACATTACAAGACACCTTATGTCTTCTCTGATTTCACAATGTGATCATAAAATTTTTTATATTAAAAAATATATATAGTAAAAAAATAATTATAATGTAAAAAAAAAATATAATAATAGTAATAGCAACAACAACAACAACAATAATAATAATAAAGTAATAATAATAATAATAATAATAAACGTTTGTTTCTAAACACCTAGAAATATGATTCAAAATGAATTGAAATCCCTTTTACATATAGATTTTACTCCTTTTTTCCCCCAGCAAATAGTTCTTTTTACAGAAGAATCATTTTCAGAAGAATCATTTTAAACAGATTAAAATAACCTAAAAGAACCACCAGTTCTTAACATAGTCATTTGAAAAATAAAGAGCATGTCATAAATGATATCGTTCTCTATAATTAATGAAAACGTTGTCACTGGCAACACAGCAACCAAATTGTTCTTATAATTGCTGTCCAGCTTTTTGTTGTGACCACTACTTTGATGGTTTACATTTGGTGATGAGATCAAAACCTTTGAGGTTGGAAGATCTCCTTGCCATCGCCCTAATCATTCACATCGTGAGTATTTTAATGCTTTGGTATAGTAGCTTCTTGGTCACCTAAAAAAGTAATTAAAAGAGCACCTTAGTCCGAGATATAATCTCTTTAATAATGCAAAAAAAAAAGATTAATGCTTATATTTTTAACTTCCTATTTCAAAACAGTTTTATTATAAAACATGGACGAGCCAGATCCTGGAGTTTTTTCTAATTACTGTATCTGGAAGTTTAGGAGTATATCTGGAATCAACATAACAAGAATGTGAGGCAGAAAAAATGACTTAATCATTTAATTACTAAACATGATGAATATATTCTACATAAAATGCAAAAAGAAAAAAAGCAGAAGTATTTCAAGAACTTGGTAAACGACACTAAAGAAAGATTCATTAATATGGTTGATTGAAACTAAGTGTCCAAACATAAGTTTTATTTAGGATTTTAAGTAAGTAAGTATTTTGAGAAAGTAATGCATTCAATTCTTACTAAATATATTTAGTAAGAATAGAATGTATTACTTTCTCAATTTATTTAGGACAACTGAATAACCTGGTTTCATTTCTGACCAAGTCTTTATACTTAGGCAGCTATAGTTATGATTTTGCATCATATTAAACAATGCTAAGAGCGAGATGCGTATTTAAGTCAAAAAAGAGATGTTCAATTCTGAAAGTGTTCTTTGAGCGATTATATACATTTTTTCCTATTAGTAGTATCATTATAAATGTGGTAAAATTAGTTCAAACTTGGTGATGGTTTTTTTATGTAAAGTAAATAGTTTAATGCTAGATTCTCATGTTTCCATCTCTTGAGATCTGTCCCAGCTTTCAAAACTTCACACATTTTAGTTTACTTGTTTATGTGAAGTAAATTATTTATTCATTGGAAAGGTTAACAACAAATGATAACTTGTTAAAATGTAAGGATTTTTTTTAAAATCATTACTCTCATTAGAAGTGATTGTTGAGCTGGAAGATTTGGAAACTTAAAAAAATCTGATTTCTTCTGTCAACAGACAAACAAAAATTGACCTTAACTGCTGTGATAATGCTTATCTAAGTGGTTCAAATGTAAAAGACTTTAAGATTTAAATGTTACCTGTCATTAACTCAGATCTATTGTTAAGCCACACCATTTACTGATAATAAACTGTTTTTTCCATGAACGCAGGAAGCTGGGGGCGGTAATGATTTCACAGCAGAAAGGAAAATGAAAATCAGTCTAGGCTCTTGATCTTCTAATTAAAGTACTTCTTTGTCAGTTTACTAAGATGTGGTAAATTATTGCAAAGATCCACTGATATACAAGAAACAATGGTTCCTGTTGTTGTTGTTTTTTGCTTACATGAACTTTTAGAAACTTTTCACTGCATGTCAAAAAAAGAAAACAACAACAAAAAAGAAATTTGGAGATAAAAAAAAGACTTATCTAACATCCACATGTACGGTTGGTGGATGTTAGATAAGCTGTTATTTATGTTGAAGCAAACTTGCATCAAAGAAATGTCTTAGATCCTCCATTTCGTTTGTGATTTCCTGATTTTTATTTTTATTATTATTTTATTTTCCAAATGCATTTGTCATCAGGAAAGCCTATTAGTGCAAATGTAATCCCACTTTAAGAGTATTAAACTTTTAAAGCAAAAATTAATAGTTTTAGAAAGCAACTAATTAAATGGAAACTATATGGAGGGGTCACCAGTCCATCAGAGTCAGTGCAAAAAAGGAAGAGACTATTTCAATTCACACCCACCAATTATTTATTATGTTCTATTAGAATCCAATAACAAGTTTCTGATCTGTGGTAGAAAAGTCAACATCCGGTTTAGATGAATGGACATAGAAAACTATAATCTAATTTTGAAACATTTTAAATTATAAATATAGTAAGACAAATGAGGGTATACTAGGATTTAGTGTCATTGCTTTTTAAACATTCTGTTCAAGTCATACAACAAGATTTGCTGTCAGTTTTGTAAAAAAATTAATAAAAATGTAACAATAATGTGCTTTGTGATGACCTTTTTGATAAGCTTTTATGTAAAAACAAGCCTCCCACAACATCATGCTAAATTTAGTATCAGACAAACATAACCTGAAGGAAGAGGTTTTCATCTTTTTATTCATCTCTTTTATCTTGGTAATTTTATTAATTCAGGTAAATATTTGTTCAAATCAAACGTGAAGACTGAAGCCGTGTTTAGTGTTTTATGTGCGACGTTTTATCTTGGTGATTTATTGTCCTCCGAACTGTTTTAATGTTGTTAAAGGTCTCTTGAAACATGCAGCGGAAATTAGTTAAGGCTATTAATCTTGTAACGTTCAGCATGACACTTATACAACACTAGATAAACAATAATCATGTAAAGGATTTTTTCAAAAGCAACCCTTCATTTAGAAACTTTCCCTCCACAATAATGCAAAGCAATCATTACCAGTTGTTACAAACATCTAATTGAAGTTGTTTACACCAAGGGCCAAATTATTTTGAATCACCAGGCCAACTTTTGTGGATAGCTTTTTCCCCTAACAAACGAAAGCAATTTAAAAATATTTATTTTTAGTGTTTACTCTTGTTATCTGTTTCTGGTAATACAATTTTTCTGATAGTCTGAAATTCTGTGACAAAAAAAAGACATCTGAATTTATTGGGATAACGTACTAGAGCTGATCTTCTGTTTTTGAACTCACAAAACCCGTCAGCAATACTGTAGATTCAACACTCCATGACCGTCTTTTAATCTCATGTGTATTCATGTGTCAATTAACTCCAAATAAGGTATTTGCCAAATCTTTTAACAAATCTTTCCTACGTGAATTTAAATCAAATCCGTTGTATTTAGCATCAACATGAGTCTGCTGTTAAACTCAGATTATGGTGTGAGATTTTAATACCTACAAATATGATGAAAACAAACAAAAAAAGACCTCCTTATGCCAATAGGTTTCTCTGTGTCTCATAAAACAAACAAGCATGTTTTATTTCCTTATGACGTCTGGGAGGGGCTTGTCTTACTCACAATAAGACGCTGCGACTAATTCCTACTTTGCATTTTACATGCACAGTTGCTTTTGCTTCCCAGCCTACTGCTAAGGTGTTACATCCTTTTCAGTGATGGAGAAAAAGCATGTGAATGTTCAACACAGCAGACTTGTCAACTCTGGTTATTTAAGAAATTGCAGAGGTAAGTTTTGGACCAGCAAACTGATGCTACTTCTGCTGTCCAGTGTCTCAGTTGTAATCTTCCCTCTGTTCAGGTTCAGAGGGACGCTTCCATCTGAGCGTCATTCTCTTTTTTGGAGTGTTCAGTATCTGCCTGCTCGTAGGACTGCTGGTTGCCAACGTTCAGTGTGAGTCTGCTTAGAAAACTGAACTTTTTCTATTGCAACTGTTTTGCTAGTGTGCTTGAATGTGACATTTATTATTTAAATTGAAAAATATATATATATATTATTATTTCTGTCCTCACATATAAAATCACAAGAATTGGTTTAAGTATCAGAAACCTAAAGAGTCGAAATGTTTTTCACTTTTTATTGGGTCTGTTTTTATTTTCTGCATATTTTCAAAAATTTCAGAGGAATTTTACCCAAAACATATTGAGAAGAAATTTCTGTAATGGAAGAAAAGAGAACAAATTCAAATCTGTGTCACTAATATTGTTATTTTTTTTAATTTTGAAGTAGGTTTAAAACAATACAAGAAATTTAAATATATATATATATATATATATATATATATATAAATGACTAAACAGAACACATCCCTTTCATGAGTAAAAATAATTTTTTTTGCAGATAAGCCTATAATTAATAAATCTACCACAGTTATTTTTTGGGGTTAACTGTATGTGCAAAATATTAGTATCAGCAAATGTATAAAGGAAAAAGCAAAACAGCAGGATCTCCAGTGAATGTATAAAAATAGGAGTGAAGAAACAATCATACATAGTTTAGGGGGGGAAAACTAAAATAATGTGTGAGATGTTAAGAATAAGCCTTTTGGTTTCTGGACTTTTCAACAGGTAAATGTCCTATTCAAGCACACTAGCAAAACAGTTGTAATTTCAGAAAGATATTTCCAAGAAAGCTCAAAAGATGAAAGCAAAATGTTGCTGCTCAGCACCTTGCTCAAGATTTTTGTATCTCCTAGTAAAAAACTAAATATTTTCTTGATGTGTTACAGACAACAACACCAAAAGCCAACTGACGAAGGATCTGGAGGACTTGAAGAAAACTCACACCTCCACAGTTTCAGAGAAAAACCAGCTGAAACACAACCTCGATAATAAATCCAGAGAGCTGAGCATGCGTCTGTCCAAACAGAGTAAATCAATTTGAAATTGATCTTTAAACTCTAAATATTATTGTTCAATGAAACGGCTTTTGCAATTATTATTATTATCTTTTTAGAATAATTTAAAAACAGATACCCCTTAAAAAACAAATGAGCAAAAATCCTTACTGCCTCTGGGATGTCAACTTTAATCATTTAATATTAACTCCATTGCTAGTACTATTTTTATTTGTTTCAGATGCTGACTCCAAATGTATTTCAAATGAAACAATTGAAAAGATTCAGGCTGAGCGTCTCCACTGTCATCACTTGCTCATTAACATGACCGAGGGAAAAAAACAGCTGACTGCCCAGCTCTCGCTTTCAGAGGGAAGCAGCTTTGAGGGTTCGTCTGAGCACAGTAAGCCTTAAACATCTTACACAAAATTAGCTAAAAAAAAAGAACTAAAAAAATAAAATTACTCATCTACAGGGTAGGTATTTTTGTATTACTTTTAATGATACAAATGTCTTAAACACAAATGTGCTGAAAGGTTTCATGTTTTTAATGTCAAATATTTTGTTTAAATCCTATGTTTGAATCTTTTGGGTCTCAAATCCTTTAAAAGAAAATCTATTTCAGGTGATTCCAACTGTCTTTTAGACAATGAAATACTTTCAGGAAATCTGACTGCATGTCTCCGAGACAGTGAAAAACTGCCTTTTATAAGAAAGGAGAAAGAACTGCTAACTGTCAAGATCGGTAAAACAACACAAGAGCTGCTCAGGCTTTGCAACTTGTCTGAGAGTAAGTCTTTATTTTTTATTTTTTCAAATAAAAATAAATAAGATGGACTTTAAAAAGGTTTTTGAGTTCACTGAAAACACATGAGAAGCTATCTAAAAGAGTCAGCTAAAGGTATATTTACATTTAATGTGTCTGAAGATTGTTTCCTACTTCTGATGCTTTTTGAGTGATTATGAAAATATTTCATGATGGAAAGGGGGAGTTAAAAAAAACAGATTCAACCTGAGACACAGTTTAAAAACATGTTCTTTATGACTTTTTTTTTTACCTAAGCCTGATGCCAGAAACTGGGGAACTATATCACTTAAACCAATATATATACATATTTTAAATCTCTAAATGTGAATATTATAAGGTTAACATTTTGAGAGTGCTTTAACATCAAGCAAGTTTTCACAAATTAAAAAATAATAATAATACAACATTTGTGATGAATAGATGGATCAACATTTAACACGTATCTCCGCATGTTGGTGGGCTTTGTTGTCATGCTGAGCTCCTTGAGATATTTTATCTTTACCCATAAAAACGTCATGCAAAGGCAAAATTGGGCACAATATTTGTCATGGTCACTTCCAAGACAAACTAAACCTTTTTAAAGTTGGCATGGATGCAGGGAATAAACATCTGACAGTACATTTCAAATGTTGTATAACAAATGATCGAGTCCGTTCTAAATTCATATTTTATTGCAATTAGATGATAGCATAGTGTACACATAAAATTATACATGACATTTGTTTATTAGCTTGGTACAGCGCTTGTTTTTATTTTGCTGTACACTTGCATGACTATAAATTTTTGCACATTGCCATGCTTATACTTAGATTACTGTTGGAAGCCCTGTTATGATCCCCTATATAAACATTTTTGCAATCTTTTAACAACCAGACCTTCATATGAATACAAAAAACAAACCAAAAAAAACATCTGATTTTTTTTTTTAGACAAAACATGTCCGGAAGGCTGGAATATTTCCGATTGTGCTTGTTACAAAATCTCTGGTTCTGGTTCCTGGGAGGAAGGCAGAGCGAGCTGCTTAAGCGAAGGAGGAGATCTGGTGGTGATTGAGGATCAAGAGGAACAGGTGCTGTCTGCGTTTAGGGGAACACTTCTGATCGCATGTTAAGAAGAGAAATTTAAAGCCACTTTAATACACTCAGCAATCATGTTGCTTTGTACTGTTTAAATAATATTGTGTATGACCAAACCCATGACAACCCAATATTATATTCCATTGATTTTTATTTTAGTTTATGTAAAAGTTTCCCCTAAAACATTTCAATCAAGATGATCAGGCTAAATATGTTAGCTGTTCAATGGCACACTACTTGAAAATAAGGTTTTTAGGTTAAAATCCTGTTGACATTTTACAGGAATTTCTTTCAACGTTCAAGAAGGAAGCTTGGATTGGTTTGAGCGACAGAGAGACTGAGGGAGTCTGGCTGTGGGTCGATGGAAACCCTCCTAATTTTATGTAAGGATTCAATTTCTTATTGCACTAACTTTTTAGTTTGCATCATAGTCTTGGCATAAACACTTAATTTTTGTGTAAAGTAATCTTTTGATACTGTTAAGAAAAAAAAGGGGAAGAAAAAGAAGTTAGATTACTTTAATTAAACTATTAAATTGCAGGCTAAAAACAGGAGATTTTCCTTTTTGCGTCATTATTCAGCTCTGATAACAAGGGCTGTGCAATATATCGTAAATACATTGTCATCACAATATCACTGTGCACCATTTTCACATCACTGGCAAGTGTTTTTGATTGCAATCTTGACCAATTTTGTCATCCACACAAGATTCCTAATATCTGGGATCGCTGACGATTGGAATTAATCTCAAATACAAACAAAACGAATACTTTTCTTTCTTTTATCTCATGTTGCTGGGTTGTAAAAAAAGAACACAATGTCGGTTTTATCCAATGTTGACCTGTCCCGTTATTAACCGATCCTATCAAACCTTTCAATCAGTCGTTTAATATTACGTTTCAACAGCATTAGATGTCACTCACCAGATATAGCCAGGACGCTGTAGTCGCTCGTATCTGTTTTTCTAAGTGGATACAGGTATGATGTCCAAACATTTAAACTGTTTTTGCACACAGTGTCAAAGACAAACATAGTTTTACTTTTCTTTAATGCTCTTGTAACAAACTGCTAATTTACAAAAACGGAATAGTCCAAAGTATTTTACTGAGTAGTGCTTGAGCGGTGACATTTAGTGTGACAGCAGTGATAAAATGCAGCGTATCTGCACCTGTAACGAGATTCAAAGTATTCCAATAAAACTGATGTTAAATATTGTATAGATTAAATGGATCTCAGTATCGTGTTTGTCTGCTGGTGTTTTAGCCGGTCAAAATCAAAGAACACACAAATCTAAGCTATTTTGGTTTCAGTGTCAAAAGGCAATTTTACTTTATTTTAGGGATCTATTGTTTCTTATTAAATTCTGGTAATAAAAAAAAAAAAAAGAAAGAAAAGAAAGGAAAATGTTACAATGAATATTTTCTTCTAAACTCTATCAGGTCCTGGTACACCAATCAGTCTGATGACGGTTATGGAAACCCAGCACGAGGTGTGGAGAACTGTGGACATGTTAGGCATGACGGCATAACTTGGGATCATCACTTTTGTAATGCTTCCAAAGAATGGATATGTGAAAAAATACCAACCATATCGGCTCCATAAATAAAAAAATAAAAAAATTCAGATTATTCTGCAACAACCAAGAAGATATCAAATAACCAACAAGGAACTGCGACGTAACACATAAGTGCTTTCTTTTTTCTCTATCAGCAAAAAAATAATATTTATATTTTGCTTAAATTTCCATTTTGAATTTGATGCAGAGGATTTACAGTTTATTTTCACTCCATATTGCTTAATATTGATTATAGTAAGCCTCCTGTCTACCATTGTGTCAAATAGAATAATTTTGAATTATATTGGCTGATATAAGTCATGTTTTTTTTAAGCTATGGGTTTTCTCGAACTTTTATGACCAGTGCTCGCCAGATGCACAAGTAGTACAATAGGTTCATCATATGCAGAAGCTACAGCCCCCAGTGCAGTTGTCCTGGTTCGATTCCTGACCTTTCTTTCTGTCAAGCTGCTTTTGAATAAAGGTCATTAATACAAAAAAAAAAAGAACTTTAAATCGAAACTTATGTCCAGCATTTACTGTTATCAATATGTTCAACATCACTTCTTTTATTACAGGTTTTTAGGCTTTAGATGTTTATTTACGACTTGAGATCCAGAAAGATACTTTATTTTGGGTTGATTGCCTCTGATTCACTAAGGTGCAATATATCGTTTTATAATCAACATGCCTTGATGAAATGTCTTGACCTTACCCACATTGAGTCGTTATTATGGTAGATAAACAGTGCATGCTGGTTATTTTTTTGGGATCTTCTCATAACTTTGCATGGAATCTGAACTTGTGTGCACTGATCAAATTTCAGACCTCTTCGGAAGCCATCGTGTTTTGTTAAGATTGAGACACAGATAACAAGTTTCCACCAATGTCACAGACGAATGAAGGAAGGAAATGGGTTTGATTGTTGCTCTCGCTCTGACTGAAATCAGATCAACATGCACTGTCATGTCAGATTTTATCTAATGAAATAAAAATTTGTTAACAACTTTGAACTTAAAATTCTATTTTGTGCAGATATTGATTGTACAACTTTTTTATATATGCAAATTTGCTGCAGTTACCGGGTTTACAGTTAAAGGTCTTTCTTTATTTATGAAAGGAGATTTGAACATTCGATACTGAAACGAGCTTAGAACATTTATGAAAAGTTTATAAGGGAAATTTTAGGATGAATGTTTAAATAGGCACATAAAATGTGTGAACTGTGAAAGATTGGAATAAGGATTCACTTTGTGTTGTCTATTATACATAAAACCATCTACATATACCTATATTCTTTTGTAATATATAAATATATTCAAAGAGATCACAATATTTCTCTAAGAAGCTGCTCTTTCAGCATAACATGTTTTATTAGCCACTCAATGCCAGAAATGTGTGTTAATCAACATGTATATCTGAGTCTTAAAGTCTTAAATGTTGATTAGCTTTTGTTATCATTCATTAATTATATGGAGCACAAATCCTTACAAAGCTGACCATAAATATAGAAATAAATGGCTTGATAAAGCAAAGAACTTTATTCACTGTGATGAAATGCAACATTTCTTATTTCAACAGTAATACCAAATGTTATAAGTTGCATTTAGTTTTTATATTCATTATGTTATACATTTTTATTTTATTCTACATTTTTCAAGTTGATTTTAATTAATTAATTAACAGGTTATCTATTTATATAGCCTTAAAAGTAGTGAATTTTGAGATTCGGGATAAGGTTTAGTTGTGAATGCGTGTTTACTTGTATGTACTGTTTACAGAGAGCCATGATAAAAAAAAAACAAAAAAACAAAACTCAAATGCACATTTTAGGGTTAGCTTTTGACCCACATACAGGAAGCAACTCAGGAGAATGAGAATCTGATGGAGATGGTTTATTGAAGCACAGTATATGATATTGCTTTTTAGGAATCTCTTTTTCAGGAGGAGGAACAACGACTTGTGAAACCGGGAGCTCTTTAAGGAGACAGCAGATTAGTTCAGTCCAAATAGAGGAAATAGAGGAAGTATCCAGAGTTGATCTTATTTGTGGAAGGATGTTATCTACCGGGGGAGGAGAGCAGATCGGGGGTTGTGGGTTTGAGGTTCACTGGGGAAATCCAGAGAATGGTCTTAGTATAGAAGGAAACCTAGGTTGAGCCCCCCCAAAACAGAAAATTGCCAGGGACATAAAATTGAAAGCACAAAAGAGTAGAAATAATGTGAAGATAACACATAGGCAAGATAGGACGAGTGAACCACTCCTCTTATGCTGCGGGCTTGATTAGGCAGATAAACTGCACCAGTGAGGAACCACAGGAGCAGGTAATGAACCCAGAACAACAGTCAGCCTTTGAAAGCCTTCTGGAGGAAGAACTTGGAAACAGCATTTCCTGAGAAGGAGGACATTTCTTTGACCCTCACTTTTCTCAGTTGTACTGACCTTTACTAGTTAGGTTTGAGGTTTGGTGTAAAAGACCAGAATTCAATTTCTGTTCAACAAAAGTGGGATCTTTTTTTGTTCAAGAGATGGATGGGTGGGTGCTTACATGGTGCTAATTGGTCCAAAGATCTTCTTCAGAAGAAATAAAAATTTGCATTTCTTTTGGAAGTGTGGAGGACCCTCATCAAAAGGCAAATAAGAGAGGGAAGAATAGCCGTACATACATAATTTGTAATAAGGTTTCAGTAAGTTCAGATACGAGAACCTGACAAGTACAAAAAAGGACACTTTTGACCTTTGTAAATGCTACATTTAATTTCTTCGTAAAACCCACAAAACAATAGCAACCCATGAGTGACATCTCTCAACTTAAAGTTACTGTCTTCTTACGTTAAAGTCTTCAAACATCCGTGGCACACTTTTAAAGGCCATCGCCCCTATTTATAGCAACATGTGAAGCAAGCTGTAGTAAGCCTATCAGATCGGAGGTTTGGTTCTGTCTAATTAGAAAAAGTACCGTTTATCACTACCTGCTGTTTTGCTGGTTATATGTTTACAGAACACACATTAGTTCATAAGAACTGATTACATAATAAAATGTTAAAGCCGGGGTCATGTGTACTCAGACCGTGTCGACGTTCATGAAATGTTTTAACTAAGATGAACTTCAGTGATCCACTCAGAGATGCCCTATAATGGAAGATTATGTGGTTTATATTTTGTTTATTTACAAGTGAAAAAAGGATTAAGGATTAAGATGTTATTAAGTTCATCACAGAACCTACACACATTTGTCCTAATTGTCTTTGCCTCTGTAATAAATTATAATAATACAGTGTGGATCCATAGTTTAGAAGTTTCTATGTGAAGGAAACCGATGCTATACAGTTAAAACTGATCAGCAAACTGAAAAAAAGTTGTTTAAAAAAGCAGTAAAAATTATGCAGATCTATCATTTTTACATTAGTTCAGAGGGAGTCCAAAAGTGAACATGAACTAAGCTTTAATTGTGAAATGGTTTCTGATAGCTTCTATACATTAGACTGGAACCTTTTTACAAAGCCACAGCAGAGATTTATTACATGAAAGATCATTCCATAATGTGTCCTGATATGTACTCCCCACTGTGGGTCTCCACCACCGTTATCAGGCTGTTCATTCACCCATTATTCATGAAGTCTGCAAGCAAGAGAGTAATATTCTTAGCTTACCTTTAAGCAAATCATAAAGTTACAAGATATGTTAGATATTGAGATAGGGGTAAAGTATCAGAGAATCAGGAAATTATTCTCCAACATCAGCCTGACATAAAGCAAACAGTATAAAAAAAACTAAAATACAAACTAAAATGTCTTTCTAATAAAACGGAATTGCTATCTAAAAAGATTGGATATTAATTTTTACTTTTTTCTTTAAATGAAGCCATATAACTTGCAATTAAACAGTAATAATTAGAGAGATTTATTGTACACGGTGATGGTGTTGGGCAGGAAAAATGTCCTGCATCTTTATTTTTAGTAATGCAACAGTAACAATACCAGGTGCTCCACTGTCTGGGAATGGCCCGGGTTTACTTGGTTGAACACTTAATGCAGCTTTCAAATGATCATTTAAGGGAAAATGCATCAAGTTAAACGATTCTCACCCTTGCAATAAATCAAAGAGATGAGAGTCTGTATTTCTGCTATACTAAGATATTATATTACATTATACATCAAACGTTGTAAGGGAAGGTTACAAAACTAAAAAAATATCTAAATGCAAATCAATTTTACTGCCTTTCAAAAAACTATAAGGAATTCAGTTGCACAAAAACAAAACAAAATTAAATCAGAAATACTTTTCTAGATGTACTGTAGAAATGACAGGATTATAACATCTATGTATTTCAACACATTCAAATAACATTTTACAATCCTTTTCAATTTTTGTGGATGGCTTTTATGCTCTTTGGTATAATTGTTTGTAAGATTTGTGTAAATATAAAGTATTTACTTTAGTAATGGGGCCATCTTGGGTAATAATAAAATATTTACCCCCTAAATAAAGGATCTTTAGACTGTGCCTCCCTAATTACCAATGGTTTCCACTTTTTGAGCATGTAGAAAAGTACTTAAACAATCGAACTGGTGCTTTTAGCGATGAATGAGAAAAAAAGTGAAAATCGTTGGAGTCAGTGGAATTCCATCGACCAACTTCCATGATCCCTCATTTTATTCATCATTTAACCAATACAAGTTTTTCTTTTTGGTCAAGTTGGACAGAGATTCCTGTCATAAATTTAGATTTTTTTTTGGAAAAAAATTGATTTTTAGCTCCAGTGCAGCAGTTTTCATGTGTTTTATACTACAACAGATTACAATAAAAACAGCTACATCATTTATTTGAACCTTTCTGTGCATGATCTAAAAAAAAAAACCAAACACAAACATGACTCATTGTGACTAAACTGAAACAAATCTGAAAACAAGGCCAAAATTGGAGCCAAAATTAATCCACAGCGATGAGAAGGAGTTGCTATGTTTGCTACAATTGCTTTTGCAAAGGATTGCACAACCAGATTCAAGGTTTGGAGACCAATTGTTTTCTCACAGAGGCCAAGTTTGGTTGGTCAGAAGAGCAAACCAAACTTTCCATACATTTTCGGTTAACTTTTCCTGTCCACAAATTCTGCCTTCATCCCATGAGCCACACTGTGATAACAAAAGCAGCTGAACATGCTCCACCCAGCAGGACAAGTAAACCACCCTGTTGCTATGTTTAAGCATCATAAAAAAAGAGCAAAATGTATAAAAGTACTGGAAAAAAATTACCAAGCAGTACAACATCCAAAACAACAACAAATAGTTGTCCAAAAATAGCAATTTTTCCAAGAAAAACAAAGTGAAAGTTGAAGAGCTACTCCAACGTGCTGCCACCTTGAGCCGCACAATTCTTAAAGGTAAATTTTTGAAGGTGTGATATCAGTTTACAGGTAAAAAAAAATATATTGAAAAGAAAGCTTTTAGTCCATATGAACACACAGAGAAAATGGTCATTTAACACAAACTTGTTTGTTTTTATTCCAGGCTACTTCTTTTGTTAAATGACAGGTGTGAGGAAAGGTTTTTTTGACATTTTATCTTGAAACTTGGGGGGATTGAAGTGAAACTCTGTTGATTACTACATTATTTCATTGTACAATGTGTATAATGACAATAAAAGGCATTATATTATATTGTTCTTATCAATAATCAACTTTATCATAAGAATTGAAAATCAGTCTGATTTAAGCTTCCCCTGGAAAGCCATATGTGAGGACCTTACAAATAAAAAGAAGGCCTGTAAGTTAACTTGAATTTTAAGTTAAAATCCTAGCAAACGGGGAGATTCATAACAGACACATTTTCAAGGATACTGAAGGAAAAGCACACAAGAGGAAACTAGGAACTGTGCAAGAGAAAACAGGTTTAGATGGTGCAGAAAGATGGCCGAAGAAAGGATTGTTCAGAAAACTGCTTACTTTGAGGATGAATGGAACAACCAGGGGGAGATAAATAGGATCAGAGGTTGTGATGGTAAAGAAGAGGTTGCTGTGTTTTGGAAATCTGGGGAACAACACTGAGATCAATGTAGGCTTTGGCTGCGTATCTGAGGGCGGAGCAGGTGTAAAGAGTTTAGTTAAGAGGAGGGGTCACCGGTTTGGATTCTTGTCCACACTATCCCTTCTATTAAACATCTTAACCACTCTAAGGTGTTTAAAAACATTTCAAAAATGAATTAAGCCTATAGCTGTAGCTACTTTTAGGTACTTTTAAAAACCACATTAACCCATAAAATTATCCATTGGTCTGGGATATCACAGTCTGTGTTACATCCAATTATTGCAACAGTTCTGATTGGCATTGTCAGACGTCCCTACACTGTGGGAGAACAGGAAAACCGCTCATTTTCAAGCAATATTTTATTTTCCAAATGTAATCATCTATGTAACTGACTTGTCACATTGTCACAAGGTGCATTGTATGGCAATGAGTTTGATAGAGCAACAGAGAGGTCATTTAGAGTGCCTAGCAAAAGTATTAAGACATCTTGAACTTTTACATAGTTGGTGGGGAAACAACCTTCAACCTCACATAGGTTGTTTTGAAAATAGGTAATGGACACAATTTCAGTCTCTGGACGTTCAGTGTTGACTGTACATTTATATAGTACTGACTCAGTAGGCAAATTGCTTGTGTATTTTTAGATGCTTATTTTTGTAAAGATTAAAAAAAATCTGTTTATGTATATTTTTACAATAAAATTATCTGCAATTCTGTTTTATTGAAAAACAGCCCAATAAAGCACGGACAAATTTAGGGGCTTGTTACGTGTTTGTGTGTGAAAAAGTTAAGGAGTTATTAAGACTTGTAATGATAAATATTATATTCTGGAAGGGAACTGCTTCTTCCTGAACAATCAAGAGTGATTGTCTCATTTTCTGGGATAAAAATAACAAATTAAAACAATAAAAAACAAAAACAAAATGGTTTTTTGCTTTAAAGAACAAAAATGGGTATTTTTGTACATTCTCCTGTTTTTAAACAATTAAGTAATTGGTGTACACAGATATGGAAGTAAATACAATTTAAAAAATATTTCATTAAGGTACAAGATTTTTTTTAGGAAGAACCAGATGATTAAAACGGAATAAACAAAATGATATGAAATATATATGATATGATCCCAGGGATACTTATTTGAAGAAGAACAAACAGAAGCAGTTTATTCCAACATTCAGCTACGTTGGTATTCTCTGACTCCTACAGAACTTTATTCTCACGTAGGGACTTTAAAGAAAAGAGTAAATATGTTTCTATGGGTATACAAATGAAGATCTGTGAGGAGTATCTCACTAAGTTCATTTCAATCCTTTTTTTAATTCTAGGTTCCCAGATCTTGTGAGAATGAGGTTATCTGCACCACATTGACGAACAAACCCATCAAACCAAATGCAGCTCACCACAAGGACTCCTGTTAGGTTTATATGTACAGTAGTGTTTTTTTAATCAATATTTAGGGGGCCTACATAATAAAATATGTTCTGCAAGTAGGAGAATTTTGTAACTATTTAACAGCAGAATCATTGAGAAATTAAGTATAATTATGATTAAAGCAAATTTCAAACAAACCTACGATCTTCTCCTCAGGTCTAACGGCAGAGAGGATGATGGCTCTGGGATCTTTTTTTTCGGTAGGCAAATCCAGCTGAAGATTAATCTCCTGTTCACATCTCCATTTTAAAATGTTTATTGAACATGTTTCAGCAAAATCATAAATTACTAATTTTTTGTTTTAGGATTGCATTTATTCAGATTTACTCGTCTGCAATTACGAAAACAATTGCTTGTATTAAAGCCATTTAAATGTCATGTAAATTTGCCTGGGCAGAGCATGAAGCAGCTCATGCAGCTCGAAAATAAATACCTAACATAATTGTGTTGTGTTTTTGATTCCTTTTTATTTTAATAAGTGTTAATAAAACTTACATAACTCAACATCTATATTAAATCTCTTTGTAAATGTCAGTGAGGGTTCTGTGAGAAAATACTGTATGAGCAAAACTACATTCTATCTGGGGAAGAAAAAGAGAGCAAATGCCAAAAGGCGGCGCCAGAGCACCATCTAGCTGGAGCAGTTCCTCAACTGGGCTTCTGTCCAGGTGATCCTTGTTGTATCCTAACTTGTAATAATGTTAGGAGACAGCTGATGAGTAAAAATAATAAATAATATTGACACTTCCACTTTTGCAAATGTATTATTTAATTTCTTTGAAAAGCCACAAAGAATCAGACCATTTGAGTCAAACGCTCCTACTCAATGTCACCCAGAAGACAGTAGAGAGAACTAGGAGCTGTAAATAAGACCTAGTTTGTAACACTAAACAAAGTTTGACCCTTTGGAAGATGTTAATACAGTTTTCACAGTCAGACATTTTTTAGTTTGTTAGTTCTCAGAACCTACCCAAATGTGTCCTAATTGTCTTTGTCTCTGCAATAAACAATGATAGACTGTAAATTCATAGTTACATTATTTATGTGCAGGAAACGGCTGCAATACAATCAAAACTGATCTGCAAATGGAAAATAATGTGGTAATAAAGCAGTAAAAATGATGCTGATGCATCTTTTTTACATGAGTGCAGGTGATTACAAAAGTGAACATGAACTCAGCTTAGATTGCAAAGAACTTTCTGATGTTTTCCATACATTTCACTGGAGCCTTTTCACAAACCCACGGCAGAGTTTTATTACACGAAAGATCATTCCATAATGTGTTGGCGTGGTCCTGATATATGTTGACCGTCCTCCTCTCCCCACTTTGGGTCTCCACCTCCGTTATCAGGCTGTGACGTCGACCAGTATTTGATAGGTCTGTAAGCAAGAAAGTAATATTCTTAGTTTACCTTTAAAAAATCATAAAGTTATAAGAACTTCAATATATTAGGATAAGTACAAAATTATTGATCATTTATAATGCAAATTATTCTGCAACATCAGCACGACATAAAGCAAACACACAATATATTCAGCATAATTAAAACTAAAATAAAAAAATAACGATTTTTTATAAGAAGGCAGAAATGCTATTTAAAAAAAATAACACAATTTATTTACGTATTTATTTTCAAAGGAAGCAAAGATGTATTAACCAGTCCTAATTAGATAGTTATTGCACAATGTGATGGGTGTGGCAGGAAAAATTTTCCGTATCAATTTTTTTTGTAAGAGTCTGTCCGGTCTGTGGTGGAAGGGATGACCCAGGTTGACCAGGATAGGTAACCGCTCCTTCAGTGTCCTCCCCCACCACAGTATCATGCGGCTCCAACTAAAGACCAATCACAGAGTCATCTCTCCCGATGAGCTTTGGAGTCTCTGATATTCCACACTGCAAATGAATATAGTTTGGGTTCAGAGCCCAGAAGACAATGATTTTGATAATATGTATTAGCACAATAACTTTTGATACTTCAAGTACTTGATGTCTCTACTTTTGATTAGACTACAATGTTGACCCAATACTACTATTGTATGCATTATTTACACTATTTGAAATCCTTTCTTGATTGTCTATAACCACAGCCTGAAGTTCTACAGTAAATGGTTAAAAATGTACTGGTGGTCACTTCAGCAGAATTAGCAGCAGAGTTAGCAATACTTCCCTACTATGAAACTAAAACCACGAGAGACTAAATAAAATGTTGTAGGTGAATGACATATCCTTATGGTTAAATCCTCTTCCAGCACACTGCAGGTAAATCATAATTTGTAAACTGTGTCATACTTCAATGTTTAACCCTCTTTGGTAAGTTGCTTTGGATATAGCATCTCCTAAATGCATAAATTTAAATGTAAATGAGAGGTATGTTCCTAAAGAATCACGTCCTAAAAGGAAAAACAATAGATGGACATGCAAAACAAGTTCGAACAAGTTGAACCTGCTATTATATTGAATACAAATATTTTTATATGGACCACACATCAGCCATTCATATTTCTGACACATAAGCAATAAGTTTAAGCTTTGCCTTCCTATTTTGCTGTCAGCACTGTATTCAAAAAAGGAAATACTTTCGTGAGATGTAAAGAAGTTCAATCCACCTAATTTCAGGAACTCTGTTTCTTTCCATTTGACTCAGATAAAGTTCAATTCTCAGTAAATGCAAAAAGAATTGTCAGTCAAATGCTAACATAAAACAAACTTTTAGTTTTAATATTAACACAGCAATTACAGTTTATAGCTATTATCCAAATATATTGATATACTGATTACTTTGGAATTTTTTTGTTATGCTCAATTTGTTACAGAAAAACAAATCAAGAATTAAGAAATACAGTTTTAGTAATAACAAAGATTTTGTTCTTCTTAAAATGTATATTACTTAATGCTTAAGCTGCAGCCACCCTAAATGATGATTTAGTCTTTAAGAGTGGTCTTTAAATGGGTCTAAAGATGCACAAAAAAAAGAGCATTAACACATGCTGTCATTTAAAGTACTCTCAATAAATATTTTCTCCTCAGAGATTCCCTCAGTGCTTTGTCACATTTCCCTATTTCAGAACAGGAAAGTACTTTGAATATCAGACAAACATAACCTAGTTGAATGTAAGATGCAACTTCTAAAGTATAACTTCCTTTTTTAAGGGAAAATGCGTGAAGTTGAACATGCCTGAAAGTGCTTCTAATTGTAAAAACATCCTGAGTCTAAGCTTTCATTTCTTCACAGATGCAAGCAACAACAACCTACTTAATGTAATACTTGAAGACATGAGGGCAAAAAGCAGAGAAAACTTTGTTACACATTATCAAAGAACTGAAATGTTAAGCTAATGTTTTTACAAATTTAACCCATGTTGACGTTTACATTGTTCTTGAGTGTTTTATTTCTGTTATACTGTAATATCACATTACATGTGATACTGCATCGAAAGTCGCATTCATTCAAAAGTTAAAAAAAACTAAACAAAAAACTATTAACCAGTCAATTTTACTAACGTTCACCAAACTAGGAGAATGTAGATTTACTTTAGCAATGGGGCCCTTCTTGGGTAATAACAAAATGTCTATACCCTCAATAAAAGATTGTTAGATGATGCCTCCCTAATTACCATCAATTTGCAGAAATGCATTAATACATTAGAACTGGTGCTTTTAGACATGAATGAGAAAAGTGAAACACTCACGTTAGTGTCGGCGGAGTTCCATCGACCCACTTCCACGAACCCTCAGTTTCTTTATCATTCAAACCAATCCAAGTTTTTTTATTGGTGAACATAGAAAGCATTTCCTACCACAAATTGTAAAACAGAACATAGATTCTGAGCCTCATTGCAGAATTCGTGTTTTACATTACGACATTTTACAATGAAATGTACATTTCCATGCCAGTTCTTGGATGTGACATAGTTTTTGTTTAGGCTCTGACCCACAACAGGAAAGCAACTCAGGAGACCAATGATCAGTTAAGGTGATTTTATTTATCTACATGCTGACTTAGCCTCTGATTTGGGTCCTTATTCAAAAACGTGAGAAAAGACTCCGACAATCCGGACCCAAGCAGAGTTTTTTTCCAGCCATTATATATCTCCATTATAATGTTGTCCTTTCACTGCAGACTATGTCCCAAAAAAACTCACTGGGAAGTAGGCTTAATACTGCCACAACTCCTCCCATCCACCTGGACTCCCCGGGTGAGTAAAACTGATATATCAACTCCATCTTCCTCTGCGCCCTGTCGGTTACCTCCAAATTTTTCTCACTCAGAATTTTCTCCACTGTTCCTAGTTATTCTTTATTACTGTTTTTTGTGTGTAGATTAACTACATGAGAATTCATTTTACAACCACTGTTTCAGTAACAATTTTGAAATTATTACACACTCTCCTTGATAGAAATAATAAAATTCCCTCACCCGCCACATTTTAGCCAGTTATTTAATTCATTGAAACTATCAGAACCTGCCCCATGTCTTCCATAGAAGCAACTGCACCCATGATGCCAGAAGCTGCAGCACTCCCAGCCAGCCATATAGCAAGTAGTCCAGCCGGCTCATCCGGCATATAAGCCGTCCGCGTCAGCTCCTGAACTGTCGGAGATCTCCACTGCTCAGGCCATGTCACCAGCCCACGAAGTTCCTGCACCTACCCCGCCAGCCTCCAAGGTTCCAGAGCCTCCATCTTTGGTCACTCTGCCCTCCTTATGGCTGGGTTCCAGATCTCCGTGAGCCTCTCCATCCTCCAGGCCAGCCACCTGGTTTCCGCGGTTCACATCATGCTCACGGCCTGCCTCCACATTTTGGTGGGCCTTGCCATCCTCACAGCTTGCTTCCAGATCATTGTGGTTCTTGATGTCTTCTATGTAGGCCCCTTACACCACTTGCGCCTAGTAGCGGTTTTAAGCACGGGCCCAACCGTGAAGCTGTCCGTGGCTGCATTTTTTCACAACATATAAGGAGGGCACGGCACTAGCCAAAAAGAAAAGCACTGCAACAATGTGTCATATCATTGTCTGTGTGGATCAAACTTGTGCCCCCTGCAGCTGCAGGCGCCCTGCTCACTGAGAATGTGCCATGAACTGGAAAGGGGAGGGGGTGTTCCACTGTATTAATGGGCTAAAATCAGTCACACCATGACTTTCTTCCATATAAAGCACATATCATTCATAACATCATATATGAAGCTCGATCATGCCTGAAAATGGTCAAATAAAATGAGTAACACAAAGCAATTAAGTGGTCACAAAGGTGAACTGGTTTAGTCTTGACTTCTGATCAAGAGTGACAGTGCTGGGAAATGGGAAATCTGTTGGTCATCGAGTGCAAAATAGAGATATGGACTAAAAAAGGTCAAGTCCATCGGGTGCCTGATTTAAAAAAAAGGAAAGAAGAACAAGAGGATAAAGGTATGTTGTTCTCTTTATCCATGTCATGAATGAAGGGATGATGTTAAGAGGTTATATACATTTGTTAGCATTCTTGCTATGGTGCTTCTTATCCAGCAGCAGTGGTATGGAGTAAGATCGCTGTCTAAAAATTGTATGCAAAACTCTAACATTCGTATTTATATGTCAATATAGTTCTTGTACTGAAAATTCTGCTGAAATATTTGTGAGTCTGAGAGTATGAATCTAAAAGCTGTGAGTGCAAAGTCTTATGAATACAACTCTAAATTTTACGACTATGACC
>JAVLVB010000713.1:1494440-1515695 GCA_032876305.1 Orestias chungarensis | reverse complement strand
AGTCTTTTAATATCAGTTTCAATTTTAGTTTCAGGGGCACTTTTGAAATACTTTGCAACATCTTCTCCCACTGGTCAGGATGACCCACCCATCTCCCCTGAAGACCTGCCTCATTGCTTACACAGACCTCTTCTTCAATGGTCTTCACCATTCAGGGTGAGCTACCATCTACATCATCAGCTCCTCCCATATCCCCGCAAATATGTAAAATTAAGGATGAAGATGTTATTGCTTCGGATTGTTCAGAGATCTGATTACTCCTTATGGTTCTAACAGAGCACTTCGCTCTCAGACTGTAGGTTTACTGGTGGTTCCTAGAATCTCTAAAAGCACAATGGGAGGCAGATCTTTCAGTTATCAGGCTCCTCTCCTGTGGAATCAGCTTCCAGCTTTAGTCCGTGAGGCAGACACCCTGTTTAGTTTCAAATCTAGGTTTAAAACCTTCCTGTTTGATAAAGTTTATAGTTAAGAAGAGGTAGAGAAGACAGCCTAATCCAGTTGGGGAAAGAACTCAATCTTGACAGACGGTTCTCCTTTGCTGTACCTTCTTTATGTCTCACTCTACAGACAGACTTGAAGACAAGGTTATTTAAGTTATTTTTATAGTTATGCTGCTATAGGCTTAGACTGCTGGAGGACAGTGTGACCACTTCTCTCTCTGCTACTTTCTTCCTTTGTCCAATCTGCTTTAGTTACCGTTATTTCAACCTTGTTAACCTTTTGTTTTATCTTAGTGTTCTTCTCTCAATAGTAGCCACACCTGGTCCGGCACTCTGTTAGCTGAGACAGCTTCTTGGATGAAAACATGGGCTGAGATGTTGCCAGTGACGCTCTACAACTGCTGCTATAAACTTTTTTTTTTTAAGCATCCTCTGCATCTATTTTAGTTTTCTGTCTCTTCAAACCCCCAGTCGATCGTGGCTGATTGCTGCTTATACTGAGCCAGGTTCTGCTGGAGGTTTCTTCCTGTTAAAGGGGAGTTTTTCCTTTCCACTGTCGCTACATGCATGCTCAGTATGATTGCTGTAAAGTCAACAACAACACAAGCCATTGTTTCGATCTGCTGATTCCAGAGGAGTGAATGCAATCTGCTGGGGTTCCTTAGATTGGAAACTTTTTTAAACTGATTTGTAATGATGTATGTATGATTTTAATTGATTCTTGATTTCTCTGTTTAGGTGTGTGCGTCTTGGTATAGAGAGGGTATGCCTAAGATATAAGACAACTGAGTAGTCTCTATCTTTGTCTCCTTCTTCATTGTCCTCTCTCCTCCTCTCATGCTGGCACCCTGAATCCATTATTTACCTGCAATCAATAAACCTTCATCTCCATCTACACATTGACACTGCCTGTGCACTGGGTCTATTTTCAAAACAATGACAAAAAAAAAAAACAACAACCCAAAAGTAAAACACCTGCAAAACCTTTCTGTAAAAAGTGTCAGGCAAACATAATTCACAGTGATGCAAACGTCACGTTATGTTTTCTTACAAATGCATTTGAAAGGAAAACTCAAACAGAGACCTTAGAGACCTTTTTTTGTCTTCTCACACAGGTGTGGGGCATGCTCGAACATTACATTTAAACCACACTGAGAGATCCTGACAAACCTCAATCCAGAATGCCTGAACTGGTGCACAGTACCATAGCGCATGAAGATAATCATCAGGTGTGTTATCTGTGCAGTGTGAGCAGATAATTGTATGTTTAAGACCCATCTTGAACATCCTTTGTCCTGTGTAATGAGTTCTGTAAAGAATCTTATATTGTATAAGTTGTAGATTTGGGTTTCTTACCGTTCTAAAGGTGTTACAGCATATTAGCGACCACAAATTGTGATCTGATTGTAACGATAAGTCCGTCTCACATTTTAAAGATGGTAAGGAATGGAATTATATATCTTGGATAATAGTTTGTATATTTTTGAGAGGTATTTTGGGGAGCAAATGTTTAAGAATTCTGCTACCCTGCTAGGGAGTTGTAGATCTAGTTGCTTCACAATGTATTTTTCATTAATTACTGCCTTTATTTGTTGGTAGTCTAAGAATCTGTTGCTATTTATTCCATGTTATAAGTGTATCAAATGAAATGCATTTACCATGTTGAGCAATGTGCTCCAGAGTCTTTATTCCTTTTTTTTCCCATACTGTAAAGTTTAGCATCTTTTTGCTTTGCAGGATGTCAGGGTTGTTCCAAATGGGTGTTAATTTACATGGAAAGAGTGAGGATTTTGTTATTTTAAGAAATTCCCACCAGGCTGTCAGAGAGGAGCTAATGTTGATGCTTTTAAAGAATTTAAGATGTTTAATGCTCTGGCTAATAAATAATAAATCACAGATTTCCAGATTATCACAGAATGTTTGTTCTATATCCATCCATTCTTTATCTCGTGGGTTACTTTTAAACCAATGTGAGATATATTGCAATCTATTAGCTGGAAAATAGTGCTGAAAGTTTGGTAATTCTTTACCACAACAATCTTTACCTTTTTGTAGCATTTTAAGGCTGATTCTTGGTGGTTTGTTTTTCCATAAATATTTGGAGATACAGGAGTCTAGTGACTTAAACCAAGCAGACAATGACCTTGTGGGAATCATTGAAAATAGGTAGTTTACTCTAGGAAGGACCATCATCTTTATGGTGGCCACTCTGCCCATGAATGATATAGTCAGGGGATTCCACCTTGTAAGATCGTCTTCTATTAGTTTTAAAAGTTGAATGTGATTTAGCTTATTAAGCTCCGAGAGCTTGGAAGAGATGTTTATTCCCAGGTATTTAATGTTTCCTAACTTCAGCATATTGGTTAATATATATTGAGGACTTCAATTAACTGGGAGAGCTAGAGTTTTTGACAAGTTAATTGAGTAATCAGAAAGTGCAGAGAATTTGTTCATTGGTGCAATAGTGTTAGTTACAGAGACCTGTGGGTTCTGGAGGAAAAGTAATACATCATCCGCATATAGACTTATCTTATGTTCAATATTTTTGGACCGAATGCCTTTTATATCTCTGCTTTCTCTGATGGCAGCTGCTAGGGGTTTGACAAATAGTGCAAAGAGTGAAGGGGACAGTGAACACCCTTATCTGGTGCCTCTCTGCAGACTAAAGGTTGGAGAATTTTGATCATTGGTTCGTACACAAGCATTTGGAGAGCTATACAGAACTCTCATCCAGTTTATAAATGATGAACCAAATCCAAATTTGTCTAATACTGCAAACAGGTATTTCCATTTTACACGATCAAATGCTTTTTCTGCATCTAATGAAACAATTACGGCTTCCAGGTTATTGATAGTAGAATAGTCTATAATATTAATTAGTCTGCGCATATTAGTGGAAGACTGTCTTCCCTTTATGAAGCCTGTTTGATCTGGATGTATTAAAAGAGGGGTTAAATTTTCCAGTCTTCTAGCAAGAGCTTTTGAGATTATTTTGAGATCTACATTTATCAAGGATATTGGACGGTAACTGGGTGGGAGTATAGGGTCTTTCCCTGGTTTCTGGACCAAAATAATAGCAGAATTCATATTTGAGGGAACTTTGTTTTTCTCTTTGATTTCAGATATCATCCTATAGAATGTTGGTGCTAGTATAGTCCAAAATTCCTTGTAGACCTCAACTGGGAAACCATCTGGTCCTGGAGCTTTATTATCAGAAAACTGTAGTAAGGCTTCATGGTGCTCACCAACTGAAAGAGGAGAGTCTAACATCTTGACCTGTTCTTGTTGCAATTTTGGAAGATTAATGTCGAGAAGAAGTTTTATATCTGATGGATCATAGCTTGATGAGTATAAGTCTTTGTAAAAATTCATAAAAATATAGTTAATTGCATCAGGATCATGGGTAACAGATCCTGTTGAGTCTCTGATAGACGTGATAGTTGCTTTCTCTTTATTCATTTTTAATTGGTTTGCTAGATATTTTCCAGATTTGTTACCATGTTCAAAATTCTCCAAATGAAGTCTTTGAACCATAAACTGTGTTTTCTTATCAAATATTTCATTCATTTCCAATATGGTTTTCCTTATGTTGTTTAATAAATGTTCTTCTAGAGAGGCACCGTAGGCTTTCTCTAACTGTTTAATTTTAAGTTCTAATTCTATAATTTTTGAATTCTCCTTCTTTTTCTTATTTGAAGAAAAATAGATTATTTTGCGTCACATTACAGCTTTTCCGGCTTCCCAGAGAGTCCAGCCTGATATACCAGGCTGATCATTATTTTCCAAATACGTAGACCATTCTTTTCTAAAGAAATTAGTAAATTCATAGTCTTTAAGTAATGATATATTAAATCTCCAATTCCTAGAAGGTGGTTTGATTTTCTTATTCATCAGAGTGATGCACACTGGTGCATGATCACTGACAGTGATGGGGTAGATTCTGCTTTCTGAAATATCCCTCAGTAGAATGGTGCTAACTAGGAAATAATCTAATCTTGAGTATGACCGGTGTACAGGTGAAAAAAAGTAATCCTTAAGGGAGGGGTGCTGGGAGCGCCATGCATCGTAAAGACCAAAATTGTTCATGTATTGTTTAATACTTTTAGTGGACTGCCAATTAAGCTGAATCCCTGTGTTATTTAGCCTGTCCACAGCTGCGTCAAAAATCATGTTGAGGTCCCCTCCTATGAGGAGTGTGTTATCTGAGTGATCAGATAGTGATGTCAAAAAAGACTGGAAGAATGAAGGGTCATCAACATTATCCCGGCTATACTGTGAGGTAAATAGTTTTAACACTAAAGCGACTGGGATTCTGAGATGCTGAACTTTTCAGGATTCATTGGATGATTTCAGGTTTCCTTTCAAAAGAGAAAAACCGGCACAGTCAAACTACTGAAAACATCTTTTTAATATATAGAGCATTTTTATTTAAACAGAAGGTAACATACTTACTTGATTGTGCTTTAACATGGCACTGTGTGCCTGGAAAAAAAAAACTCTACTGCCAGATCCCTCAAACGATTACAAATTCTATATCCATTTTAGAAATATATTACATTATGTAAGAAAGGGCCTGTATTTAAAATAAATATCCCATAGCAACTCAATTGTACTACTTTTCGCAAATCCAAAATAATGAAGTCGTGCACAGACGATCATTCCAAGATGCCTTTCCATCAGTTACGACATGTACACAGTCCTCCTCTCCCCAGCTTGGGTTTCCACCACCATTATCAGGCTGCTTTTCCTCCCAGTTCCTGTGAGAATTGAAAAGGAAACAAAAAGTATTATTTTCAATGTTTTTGTTTTACCACACAATAAAACATCATATCTACAAGGCCTGGTTTTCTTAATAACTCTGACCCACATGCAGGAAGCAACTTCAGAGAACCAAGATCAGAAAAAAGTGATTTATTAGGCAAGGCAAGGCAAGTTTATTTGTATAATACATTTTCGTGTACAAGATAATTCAAAGTGCATTACATAGGAAATTTATTAAACAGTGTATGTACAGTCAATTTAGAATGTGCATGAGGGTGACCAGAGGGTGTAGATGGTTGGGTAGAGGCTGTGATTGTGGCCTGGGGTGACAGGTAGTACAGAAATACACTTGGAGGTAGTTGGGGAGGAATCAAGAATCAGTTTATTTATATTTACAACAAATTACGTCTCAAGGCACTTTACAAGAAAATCAATTCAATCATAGATACATGATTACAAATCAGTTTCAAAAAGTTTCCAATTTAAGGATTGACTTGCAGCATTCACTCCTTCGGAATGAGCAGATCGAAACAATGGATTGTGTGGTTGTTGACCTAAAAGCAATCATACTGAGTATGCATGTTGCGACGGTTGAGATCTAAACGATTGATCTTCTGAGGTCTTGTTATTGTGGGTTTGTTTTTGACTAGGAGCAACGCAGCAGAGGCTTAGGGATACCATGCGAGGTACCTATCAGGCATCGAATGACTGCAGAGCCGCTCCTCTTGTCCTCTTCAGCTTCTTCAAGGAAATTGCCAGCCTCTGTGTGGCACACAGATTCTGCTAGCTCAGCAACCCCAGGGAGGACAGCTTTCTGAACACCATCCGTGGATAACAAGGAACAACAACAACACACCTAGCCAAAACCTCACTTCCTGACAGCCTCTTCTGTATTTCTTTTCTTTTTGATTTGATTGTTATACAACTTTGATAGCATTTTATGGAGGCTCTCCATTTGTATTTGCTAAGGTGTAAATTAGTTTGTGATTTCAGTTTCTAAATAAATATCTACATGTTACAATTAATTCATGTTCATAAGTTATTTATCAGGGTTAAATCTATAAAAAAAGCCTTCACACTACAATGAGACAGTGAATTTTAAAATCAACTCCAATGACGCAGCAAGTAATTACTTACTTTATACTGTAATGCTGTTTCAATTTTTGGAGTTTGCAAAGGTGCCTTCTCACAGTAAAATTGGAGCTATTAACAATAAATAAACTTACTTTAGAGTCAGAGGAGTTCCATCGACCCACATCCAGGATCCCTCAGTTACTTTATCATTCAAACCAATCCAAGTTTGTTTATTGGTAAATGTAGAAAGAAATTCCTATCAAAAAAGGTAATAAACAAGCAGTTTGAGTTTAAAAAAAAAACTACATTTCTATCAGTGTATTTTAAAGAAAGATAGAAATTTTGTTTAAACTTAACCTTTTCTGGCATCTAAAGCCTGCCATCTCTTGGAAGCCATATCCACACTACTTCATATTTCAAATTAAAGAGTTGAACCCTAATCTGATTTCAGTGTGTTTGTGTGAGTGGCTCAACAATCTTAATACAAACAGGAAACATTGTGGCTGAACCAACAACATTTTGAACACAAGAATAGGCCAAACATAATCCACAGAAACAGGAAGGACTCAGTGCTTGTTGTAACAAATGTTTACCTGGAAACATTTCTCCAGAGAATTGCAAAACCAGTTTTAGCTTTATAAACTAGTTTCTTTTTTTTTACACACGCCAAGGTTGTTTTCTAAACTCTTTCGAGATGTTTCAAATTTTATACCTACTCAATTTATCCTTTTCTTGTATCCGTTTTTATAGCATATATGCAAAACAGAATACAATATGTACTGTGTATGTTTTAACAGTGCTGTCGAAAATGACAAGTTTTCCACATTTCATATTAGTGTTTCTTAGTGTTTACTAGAAGAAAGTAAAAGATATTCAATCCCCCAATTTGCATTATAAACTAAGTCATTGCTGTATGTGTATCAGAATAATAAACTGTGGATAATAAACCATTGTAATACAGTATTATGGAAAAATGTTGTACAACACATGAGAAATGTATTTTACCAACACAACTGAACAGATTTACACTACAAGAATACACCACCTGTTCATTAGCGTTGTCTATCACCACCAGATCCCCTTCTCTGTTTCTGCAGTCTTCTCTGCCTTCATCCCATGAGCCAGACCTTGTAGAGAGGAGATAGCAAGAGCTGCAGAAAGTTTTCCACCCTGCAAGACATGTTTTCTCTAAAAGACAAAAAAACATTCATGTTCATTTTTCAATATTGGTTAGTAATTACTAAATTTGTCAGGTTTTACAATACACTTTTGCTCAGTCACCTTTTTTCGAGTCATTCATTTATTAACTCGTTATTCTCAGCTTTAAGCCTCAACAAAACATTAAATATTTGCAGATGGAGGAGGATAGGGTGCAAAAAATAGTCCTGCAGCAGGCATTTAAACTAGAGCTTGCATTAAAGATTGTTTTAAAATAAATGGAGTCTTCATAAAGCTTTCCCAAGAACAAGTGAGGACTTACTTTGCTTTGGCAAATTCTGAAGCCTGATCATCTCTTCAGTCATTTCCGTGAGATTTTCTTTCAGTATGTCTCTTTGTTCAGTCATGAAAGTAAGCTGATCACGGCTGGCCCAGAGACGATCAGTCAGATTGTCTTTGATGTTGGAGAGACCTCCTGCCAAACCGCTTAAATAATGAGCTGAAATGTATTAAGGTTTACTGTATTAGAAAAGCTAAATTCATTTAAACTTAATCAACCTAAATTAAACTTAGTTAAAAAAAAGTTGGCAAAACTAGGTATAACAAAACAATATTGGATTTTACTGTTAAACTTTTTATTATTGACCTTTTATTAGCAATGGAATCATTTTCATTGGGTTACTCAAAGCAAATCACAATAAATCAGATAATCTGCTAAAACATTTTGTCACAAACTAGAACAATGGACCCAAGGAGAGGTGACATGATTGGGAATAAATATATCAGTTATTTTTGAGATATTGGACAAAATGGATTAAAAATGTCTCCCAAAATCATCGAATTATTCAAATATCTTATCTATTCAAACATGACAAATAATGTTTTGTTAATGTAAATATGTCAAGGTACAAGCTCCCAGGTGCAACATTTTTATGAAATGTACATTTTTATTGGAGCTAAACTAAAACTTTGGTCAATACCGGCAAAAATAAATTAAAATATAACCTATTACAACTCCATGTTGTTTCTTGGTTCTTTTAATAATTAACATGTTTTAAATAAATCCCATCATATTATAAAAATGCATTTAGATGGTATTTATTTACTCCTGTTCAGTCACAAAGTAACTAATTATGCATTTAATTACCACAATTAACTGTTTTTCTCAGGAAACATAAATATTATTAAAAAAAACAAACAATCAAAACAAAAACCATAAAGCCCATCAGACGGACCTGACACAGAACTGACGGTGGTGACAAATGTGTTAGTAAAAAGAAAATACTGCATTCAAAATGACAACTGAATCAACAGGAGATTTTGTACAACATGGTGCAAAAATCTGTAAATAACCATGCTTAATATACATTTTAATCTAAATGGCAAGAACTCTTTGAAATACATTCGGAACTCACTCAAACCTTTCCCAACCTCTTAAAGCAAAGCGAAATCTTTAAAAACAATAATAAAACTGATGTCAAAATCCCATTAATCTAATCTAATTGTCAAGACAGTCAGTAGATTCACTCTATAGACATGTTACATATTCTTCTATGAACTATGACTGCTGTAGATATGCTGTATATGTCCTAGGTGTTACTTATACAGACAGGTGATTATGGTTCTTTCCGCTTAACTGTAATATCTGAGAATGGTACAAAGCAGACATCCTTGTTCTTGCTGGTAAACAGCAAGATACTCTTGCTTCCAAAATCTTCTTTTATACGTCTTATCTCTTTCTCCCAAATTACTCTTTTTTAATTTTCTCTCCTCCACTATGGTGAAGTAAGGCCATTTCATACATTAAATACATTAACACTTAAGTTAGATTTATCAGCAGCATTACTAAGAGTGTCGGAAATGTTAGAAGTCTTATGGTGTATGCATCCTATGGTATTGACAAACTCCATACCACTTCCTCTTATTTGATGTTTTATGAAACTACGCCATTTTTAGTGCCGTAAAATCTTTGTAATAGTCCAAGATTAAGCGTTTTCTCCACAAAATATCATCACAATTTTGCCAATTATCAGTTACGGTGGTGACACAATATTGTGTCTGAGAAAATGATGAGACAAATGTTGAATTGAACCAAGGAACAAAAAATAAATAAACCACGAGGAGAAACAAGCTGAGAACAAAACAGAAGTAAATGCAAACCAAAGACTAACCGAAGGAATGTGACTGGAGGGAGATCAGCGGGTGAATGCGACAAGCAGAGGGTGGAAACACTTACTGGGGAGGACGAGATGGCAGCAGGAGGCATGAAACGATAGCACAGGTAACACAGGATGCATGGCAAGAAAATGATACAGCAGGGTGTGAATGAAGGAGAGAAGTATAAATACAGAACAATAGAGATGACTTGATTACCTAATAGATCACATAAAAAATAAATACTAATGATGATTGGGGAATCAGACTGAGGGAGAGAGCAAGAGAGGCACAGGAGGAACTGGAGAACACAGTGAGGAAAACAGAACTAAACAAAGAAGGTAATACATGAGATGAAAACTAATGAGAATAACATAAGAAAAAAGAAAAACTAATTACAACAAGGATTAAATAATAACTAAAGCAAAATCAAACAGTGGCCAAAACAGTACGGACCATGACACATGTATGTAATTACAAGGAAAAAAGTTATTTTTTTAGTTTATTAAAATCATTCGTTTTCTTTAAATAGGAATCAATTTTAAACCATGTTTGAAGCCTTTTACATTAAATTACATTACATTACAAAAAGCAATCAATGTTATGACATCCAAAACTCACAGTGAACACCAAGGCTAATGAGTCCAATCAGCAGGAAACCATTCAGGATCCCAAGAGAGATAAGAGTGCCAAAATGGATACTTTTTTTAGAGCTGCTACAACCTTAACAAATAAAAATACATTTCAATAGCACATATATCTACTGCATAATATGACATAATTAATTTGTGCTTTTCTCTCAGGTCATTCTTACCTTCGCCATTTGTAACAGCAATTTGGCAGTCAGGTTTAACAGAATCAACATTGCCGTAGATTGCCTCCATTGCTCTGACAAATGCTGATTTTATCAACAGTCCGATCAGTAGCCAAAGCGGAAGTATATGAGCGACAAAAACCTGGGTTTGGTATATAAGGAAGTAGCAAATTTTGAGAAAGATAGACCGTTTCAGAAAACACACGCCTCTGTTTGAGACTGAAAATAATTCCAAAACTCTTTGAACAAATGCTTCACTTATGAACAATTTGAAAGCTTTGATATCTAAATCATGGACGTGTTGGTTTTAATGGTACCTTAAAATCACTTTTGTCCTTGTTTTACTAAGACTTCTGGACTGAATAAAGGAGTTTAATCAGTTTAAGTTGGTTTATTGAAACAAATAGGGATGGCAGGTAAACAACAAAAACCACGGTGGGATTTTCCGTTTGAGAGAGGTGATTCCAGGATGAAGGGGAGATTGATAACAGGAAGAGGTCTTATGTATTTGAAGATCAGGGGTTGAGAATTCAGATGTGTTGTGGCACAAGAAGGTGGTCCAGAGTGGTGCAGATAGTACTGGGGAGGCTGCTGGGGTGGAGCTGGACAGAGGTGGACAGAGGTGGACCAGGCAAATATGGGGAGAGGAGCACACACAGTACAAGAGGTGTTTCTAGGGATAACAAGGAGCAAGCAAGAACAAAGAAGCATAAAGCACAAAGATAGAGGACACAGAGCTGGATTGGGTATCGTGTACCTGTAGGTAACAGTCAGGCACTGCGTGACTACAAGACCGTCCCTCTTATGCTGAAAAGCCAAACAGACCAGCCAAAACCCTGTTTCCTGACACTAAGAAACTATAGACTAATTTGACACCAATCCTGCTGTAAAACAACTAATTTAGCAATTACAAATTTACTTTAAGAAATATGGTGTCCATTCAAATCTAGT
Organism: Orestias chungarensis; assembly: GCA_032876305.1. Classification (NCBI taxonomy): domain Eukaryota; kingdom Metazoa; phylum Chordata; class Actinopteri; order Cyprinodontiformes; family Cyprinodontidae; genus Orestias; species Orestias chungarensis. Next base: position 1,504,343 of record JAVLVB010000713.1, on the reverse strand, counting down.
CTAGTTAGTGCAGATAACTGCACAGAGATAATCTATATCCAACAGTTCTTGACCCAACTGTCATGGTCTGTTCTGGATGTTCTTTGTGTTTTTCTGTGTTTATTCTTAATTATGTCACTGCCTTTCGTTCGACGACTCAACCTGTTTAGTTTCACTGCGCACTTCCTTGTAGCTCTAGTTTAACCATTTAGTTTCATCTTTAGTGTGGTTCTCAGTTTGCTTGGTTGTTCATTTATCATTTGTTGCTCATTTATCATTTATATTGGCTCATCTCTTCATCTGTGTACTCCTTTTTTTCCCTGTTGTTAGCCTCTCTCTCCCTCAGCCATTCCCCTGATTACTCACAGCTGCACCAGATCAGAAACAAGCCTCTTGCATTCTTCTACCTCACTCACCCCCTGTATATAAACCCAGTTAATCCATTCACAGACTGCCGGATTCTCCCTCATGCTTCCTCGTTCTTGTGTTTCTGTAAATTTCTTCCTTTGTTATATATACTACCTTTATAAGGCTACTGCTGTCTGGTATGCATTTTGGTCTGGTCCCTGCTCGCTTTATGACAGAAGAATCCTGCCAAAACACGGACCAAGCGTTCAGACAGCGGTGGGTCTAGCAGTAGTTGGAGGAAATGGAGCAATTATCAATCCCAATTCTCCCATCTTTTATCCTAAGTCAGCTACTTCCTCATCTCCTCGCAATAGAAGATGTTGTAACTGGAGAAACCCTCCTCCGAGTAATCAACATAACATTGCTGCTCCAACTCCTAGTATCGACTCAGTGACTAGGTCAGAAATATTTTACTCTCTTTAAGTATCTTCAGCGCAAGGGGAAGAGTTCATTGTGCTAGCCTGAGGAATAGAGCAGCAGTTATCTTCCTGTCTGAGAATCCAGGGTGGCTATCCTTCCTCAAAGAACTGGTCTTAGTTGTTGCGCCAAAACTTTCTGTCCAACACAGAAAAGACAGCAGCAGAAACAAGTCGTACTGCCAGCCTCTGGATCTGACACTTTTCGTGAGGGTAGGCCAAGCCCCCCACCGACAAGTCCTCAGCCTGCTCGTCAGCCCCAGTGTCGGTTTTTTGACATCAAACTTTGGAGCGAGATAGTTGTCAAAAAGGTGTGTGCACAACTCTTAACATTGGTGTTTGTATTTATATGTCAATAAAGTTCTTGTACCTAAAACTAAAGTATTCGTGAGTCTGGAAAAACTACGAATATGAACTGCGGTCTACTTTAGAATGCCAATATCTTTCATCTTAAATTAATAAAATTAGTTAATAATCATAATAATTCTTAATTAAACTGTAAGTAAAATCAGGCTTGTTCAATTTACAGACGAAACCTCACACACTAAAATGACAGGTGTTTTAGTTTCACTGTCCAAACCCTGTATATAACAACATTGGAGGTTATTTAAAAGTATCCCAATATATCTCGTATATCATATGTATTATGTTAGGTGAGCAAATTCGCAGGGGGGTTAGTGGAATTGGTATTGTGCCTACCAAAGCTAAGACCACACCTATGCTGTTGTTGAATGCAATGTGACCTAATTAACTGTAGAGTACTGTGACAGATGAGCCCAGAACCTTTACTGGATTTTTCAAATGGCTGTGTTCTTGAGCATTTATAGGTTCTGTCATAACGATCTGACTTTTTTTGTCATCATGAAAACATGGCAAAGGCACTGGTGTTGTTACACCGTCTCTTACTACACATCACCATTTTTGTTTTTTTCCTGAAAGATTTTGACAGTATATGATTGCTGGAGGTCTAAATTTTAGTTTTTGAGTTCATACTGCTTTATTTCTTAACTGCTATCAAGAGAAGATGTCACGAGATTTGTGGACTTAATGTCCGCTGATAATGTTTGTGGGCTGGTCTGGATAGAAAATGCCAGGGACAATTTTTTGTCGCAGTACACCCATGCTGATGAGAGTAGGTTGACACTGAGCACATTTCCACAACATTCTTCAGCATGACCGGTTTGGCAGTGGCTCAGTAATTATGTTTAGAATAACATTTCTTCATGTACTAGATAGAGGTATGCTGATGTCCCTTAGTCCCTAAGTACTGGAATTAGATCGTCAGACCTTTTTTGAGACCATTGGCTGGTGCAGCCTTGGGTTCCTTCTGATGCAGGCCTCATTTAATGAAGTCTCAGTAGTCCATGCCAGGTGTAAAGGCTATTGGCTGGCCTTCCTATTACCAAGAACTGAATCAAATACAAAACACTTGGGAAATCCTGTCTTGTTCTATCCATCATTGCCACATTGCACCACCAACTGCCCAGGGTTCCAGTGTTCCCTTTATTTTTTTAATGCAATATATTTGGTTTATTACAGATACAGGATACATTGTGAAATACAGGCATACCTTTTATGCAAACTACAGTGTGTGTTAGACAGTAGAAGATGAAAATGTCTGCATTTCAGCGAATATTATGTTCTAATTCCTTATCCAGAATTTCCTTTTTGGTTTTCTGCCTAAAGTAGTAATTGCTTAGTAAATTAACTTATTTATTTTTGCAGATACTAAATCCCTGACTGACATAGACAAAAATATTTTCAGTATAATTTTTATTATCTTTTCATAGTTTTGCAAGTCTGGCATCTCTTCAGGGATATTTTAAGCATAGATCAGTTTTTATATACCTTCCTTGATGCAGTCAGAACTGACACCAGCAGATGGTAGTGTGTAAGCTTTGTCAACCTGTGAAATAAAACCAACACTTTCTCCATAATGTTCTGGAAAGTAAATAAACGACCACTTTAACTAAATAAATGAGCAACACTTACCTAATTTTACAAATATATCTGACTAAAGCATTCAATCACACACAAAAACACAACTTAATACTACTGATGGGTTATTGTTCTCAAACTGGCAATATATAATGATCAGCGGAATTTGTAATACACAGGTAATGAGAGGAAATGGAGTTGCTTGAAATATTATTGTCAAATTAAGCTGTTACAACATTTTATTGTGTCATTTAAAATAGATTGTTTTATATGAAAAAACAGTAACGTTCCAGATTTTTTTTTTTTCAAACAGCCACTTTTTCACAGATCCAACGCTTAGCAGCAGCACATGAAGCATCATTCCAAGATGCTTTGTCGTTATCATAAACATGTGCGCAGTCCTCCTCACCCCATTCTCCACTGGTTCCTCCATTGTCCGGTTGATCTTCAATCCAGTTCCTGGTAAATTTGTAAATAGATTTACACAGCTTTTCATATGTTGGAACAAACAGGAAATATTTAGAGTGATTTAGATGCACTGCATATAAAAATAGATATCATTATTATTTTTCTTTTTGAAGCTGATTAGAGTGGTTTTATCCACAATGACACAAAGTCTGCACTGACATGTGCTGATAGGTTACTCAGTAAGAAGGATGCCATTACTCTTACCATTACTGTTGGAATTATTTTATCTATTGTCACTTATATACTCTTCTATTACTGTTATGTTGTTGCTGTGTATTAATGTGACCCTATATGTGCAGTGAGAGGCAAAAAGGGCTGAGGAGTACACCTGCAACCGGAACCACAGGAAATAAGATTAGTGAAACCAGCCAGAGTAGGTCTCCTGTCGCTCTCCTCGATTAAAAACCTAACTAACGCCTCCTCTTTCTTGTGTCTGTGTTGTAACAAATGTTGTAGGTGCTTAGACCTGACATATAGACAGCTGCACTTCCGAAAAACAAAAAACATTTTTAGAAATACTACCGTAAAACCCAAACATAAGTTGGGCAAATATGGTTGTCCCAAATCTATTGTGAGGAGCTTGTGAAGATATAGTCCAACTGTCTTGCTGAAATCACACATTACAGAGCAGTCTACTAAGTAGAAGTAAAAAAGAATTGTCTCTGCATTATTCTGGCATCTAGTAAAAAGAAATATGTTAGAAATCCCAGCTTCCTCACTGCACAGAATGCAACAACTAGTCCCATTTGAGTCAGGGAGAAAACAATAAGGAAAATGTAAATTGAAAAATAAAAAAACCCTACAATATTTAAGCTATTGGCTAATTTGTACGGTCAGCCATGTGTACAACTGACTTTTCACCACGGCATACTTTTAATTGAGCAATTAAGGGACAAATTTTGAACTCCCTGTCCAGATAGTTCACCTCCTAAAACATTTTCTAACCTTGGCGACTCCCACATCTTCTTTTTAACCTCTTGGCCTGCAGCTTAGATTTTTTGCTATGTATTACATTCCCAGTTAATGCTAATAATTGTCGTGTTACCAAAGTGGACTTCACTGGATCCTTTAGAGCACCGTGGGGTAAAAACCCCCAACGAAAAACAGCTCAGTAGATTTGCTTGGTATGATAAAACCACGGGTCAAACCGAAGGAAACTATATTCTCTCGTGTGTTGCTGTCTTACTTGAAGTCAGGTGTAGTTCCGTCTACCCATTTCCAGGAACCCTCATTTTCAATGTCGTTTAAACCAATCCAAGGTTGCATGTATAAAACTGCAGCAAGAAATTTCTGTCCAAATGACAAAAGAAAACATATGTAGAGTTTTTAACAAAAACATTGTATGAAACGTTTATTAGTTGTATACCATATACAGTCAATAAATACTGTCAGTGTATGTAACAATACAGTGGGTATTGCTACATAGGTATATAGGTATAAATTCATCATTTTTTCTCCCTTTCCTCTAACGCCACAAAATAGAACTGATTTAAGTTTTTTAAACTCACCTAATCAATAAATAGACTTAATCTCTGTTGGAAAACATTTGTGAACAGACACCAAAATAAAGACCAAGGACAGCTGACTGATCAACAATATGGCTATGGGGGAGTTCTAAAGCAGTAGTACTTTATCTATAATCTACGTAGTACTTGAATATCTCATTAAGACCTGTTCAACCAAAATGAGTCAATTAAAGGCAGTCACATAATCTGATCTCATGCAAATGATCAGCTACATTTTATCAACTACCAACAGTTTCAATTGAGGCCACGGGCAACTTTGGAGGAACAGAAGTCCTGTCTTTAGTTTGCTAGAAGCAAAGTGTCCAGGGTGAGAAAACAACCATGCTGAAGAAGAGGATTTGTTTAGGTCTGACCAATATTAAAACTTTCTACATATACGCAAAATGCAATCTGTAAACTATGGTGGTGGAAGCATAACCATGTAGGGTTGCTTCACTTCTTTTATTTAAAGAAGCTGATCACAGTTTATCAGAGAATGGACAAAACTAAATTTAGGTCAATGCTGAAAAACCAAATTCATTAGTGGCTTTAAAAGAATTGAGACTGGCAAGAAGATATTGAATTATTGATAGAGCTACAATACTGGGATGCGCACGCACATGTGACGCGCCACTGGAGTCGATGAAGCAGAAACTGAGTAAAATGAAAAAATAAAAGATCAATTTAGAAGAAATTTTAGATTTTGGAAAATTGTCTAGCATGGTTTGGTGATGTCAGCATTGTAGTATAGGCACGGACGTAATTTTTGGGGGGGACACTGGACATGTCCCCTGCACTTTTTCAAATATCCATTTTGGTCCCCTGCACTTTTTACTGTCCAAAATCAATGTTCCCCTACACTACACCGAAATTGTCAGCAGTAGGACCATGCGGAAAACAACTGCTCAAGCTGAAGCCCGCTTCTCTGCGTTTAGACCGCCCACCAGCACTTGATTGGCTCTTTGTTGTTTGGATCGCTTGTATGATTGGCTGTCTCCACTGTCACTCCTTGGAAGCTAACGTTACAATCATCTGACGCGCTGCTGAATTTTGTCTGTGATTGAAAGGTCATAGTGCTGGAGGCCTAAGCGCTATTGTAAGTATAACTATATGGTGGCAGGGTCTATTTTTTCAGCTTCTTGGTAGAGTAGTTGTTGGATTTTTGAGAAATCTTAAATGATCCAGGAGATATGGTTTTAAGGAGCACACAGTAATGGGCGCCCTATATTATGCTCTATAACACAGTTTGGTCATTGGATGGAATCTGCTACTGTATGTTGGAGATTTGTTTGTGTGATTGGGTCGGGTAAGCCAGAAGGGTTGTAATATCAGATGTATTCTTTTATACTAATCTTTGAATTGGTTTTCATGTGCCTGAGTCTAGCAGCATGCAGTAAGCAACATTTTTGATATGATCAAGTTATTTATGAGATATATTAATTACCTCTAAGCCTTCCTGAAACGTGAACAGTATTGACAGCTCTCTGGTTTCCAGTACTACTTCAAAAATTGTGGTGTATGATGACAGATGACAAATTAATTTTAGGGCATTTGCGTCATTTTGTAAAGAAGAGTGGGCAGGTAAAAGCTGTTAAGGTGTGGTTTAACAGATTATTGACTATTTTTAATATAAGATTATAAAAAATGGATTAAAAGTTAGAAATAAAATGTATCATATTTAAAAGACAACACCTGTTCGTCAGCATTGTTAATTACTATCAAATCTGCTCCTCTTTTTCTGCAGTCCTTTCTGGCATTATCCCAGGAGTCGGATTTTGGAGACAGCAGGTAACAGGAAAATCTTAAATTTATCCATCCTGTAGGACATACTGACTCTAAAAGAAAAACAGAAAGATAAAACTGTAAATTTTTTTAAATTGTTGCAATAAAAACAACTTTTTGTGTCATCTTTACAATGTTTGCATGAAATATGCAGAAAATCGTTTCTCTTTGATCTAGAAAGTGTTAGAAATAAATCAATTTCTTAAATATATAACTATTTTTTTGTTAATGTAGTCTTTATTTAAGAAGATACATTAAAGGACTGATTGTGAGCACATGTACAGTAAAATCTCTAACCTTTTTATATGTTGCACTTTTGCCATCGGCAAAGCTATATAATCTCCAAAACTTGACTCAAAAAGTCTTATAACAAACCTCTGAGCTTTATTGGCTCCGTAGTCATTGCAGTGAGGTTGGCTTTCAGAAGCTCTATCTCCGCAATTAAAGATGATAAAATATTATTGCTGGCCTGGACACACTCAGTAAGATTGCCATGGTTGCAGAAATCTGATGCCATCATGCCTGTGTCATAATGTAACAATAGTAGGACACGCAGGTAAAATAAACATTAGAGCAAAACTCATAAATATGGTCATGTTCATGATTGAAAATTCTGTGCAAATCTGTTATGTAGATAAATATAGTTATGTAGATAAGTATATACATTCTCCATATCATAACAGGTATGAAGACTGATCTAAAATAAACGAAATTAAGTGTGTGCTTTTGAGATGCTGAATTCTCATTGACTTTATTCAAGATAGTATTGTATCCAAAATCAAAATAAAAGCTAGGAACAACGCACTGAAAGAGATTTTTAAAAAGGTTTGAATAATGCGAAACAAACTTTACGCTAAAATATCTAATTTAGTGGAACCAGACTCACATCGAGCAAGAATGACGACCAGTCCAGCCAGGAGGAAAACATTAACGAGTCCAAAGGTGATAATAGTATTTAAAGATAGCCTCTTCTTCAACCTGTTTGAACCTAAGGGCAAAAATAAAAATGCACAAAGTCAATATCCTCCTCTGCTAAATATTTACAAAATAGATCGCCATCTCTGGGTTACGTTTTTCTTACCTGGGTGATTAGATACAGGAAGTGGAGGATGAGGTTTCACATGTTCCACATTAACATATATTTCCTCCATTTCCTGCGTAGGTGACTGTTTTCCTGACAGGCCGGTCTTTACCTGCAGATAAACTATATGAATGGCATAAGCTGTTGTTGGAGCTCTGGTGTAAAACAGCTTTTCGACAAAGTTTGAGGAAGTCACACATATGGAAGAGGGCGGGTTGTACCAAAAGCTGAGACAAACTCGAACTTTTTAGACACATTTCCTAAATATAAATCAAGCTACCAATTTGTAGTACCACATCCCTTGTTTCAAGCATTATTAAGTTTTCATCAGTTCCGCTTTCCACATTGCACATCTTTTTCAGCTCGTGGTAGATCTGTTGGTAGGTCAGTGGCCGATCTGAGTTGTCAAGCAACAAACACGGTAGGTATGAAAAAATATACTTTCCAACAGTGATACTGACCATACTTTGAAGCTTGTTTCAGTTTTTTCCATAAAACCTCTTTATAGTCCCCAAAACTTGGAGGAAAACATCCTGTGGACTGACACGACATGCAGCTCTGTAGTTACTGAAGCAGAGGCTGTGGAGAACGACTTCTGTATCCCTTCGAGGTGTGTGTGGTCGGCTATACGATTTCTCAGGGTGGGAAGTTGTGCACTGTTAACACTGTTTATAATGATGATGGTGTGCTGTTGACCTCAACTTGGGATGTTGAGGGTACTTCAAAAATCTCCTCAATCCCGCCAGCACGTCTACCACTGAGGAAACAGAGCCTTGGAACCTTGGAGTTGGCTCAGGCATCTGATTAGGATGCCTCCTGGGCGCCTCCCCGGGGAACATCTCACTGGGAGGAGATCCAGAGGAAGACCCATGTCACTCTGGAGGGCCTTTGTTTCTTGGCTGGCCTGGGCAAGCCACAGGATTTGCCTAGACAAGCTGACCCACCCCAAGGGTGTTAATTAGCAGTAAATACTTTGTATAGTATTATTCTCTGTAATGAAGGTGTAACACTGCTAAATGTATGCTCTAAAATAACTGATGCATTACCCTAAACAAATTAGTTATTTCCGAGTGTGTCTTAAATTATGTCATTGCAGAGCAACTGATTAAGGGATACTGGAGTCAATTAAGGTTATTTGTTCAACAGATAAATGTCATGCCTTTAATACAAATGTTGCAAAACGCATTCCTGTAAGTCTATTAAAAGATACATATTTTAACGTGGTAGTTAAGGCTAAAGGTATTGAATGTTTTCTTTATAAATTATGTAAAAAATCCATAGATATAGATAAAATGTAGATATAATGTGCTGTAATGTATACAATGTAAATAAGTTTTATATGACAAGAATAACTATAAGATTGCAACAGTTTCACTTAATTCAATTTAAAAATAGCCCTAGTAGATGGATGTTGTCTCTTTAAAGCATTAACCTTCTTAAAAATAATTCAATTGTTACATGTATCTCCTTAAATTTATTACATTATTCAGGGCTTATGATAAAAAAAAATCAGGGATACTTTCACTTTAACTACACTTAGGGAGCACGTTCAGATTGTCTTTAGTGCTTTTTCACAGATCCATTGCTGACTTGAAGAACATGGAAGGTCGTTCCAAATATCATCATTCCTAATGTGTGCACAATCCTCCTCCACAGAGTCGTTATCACCATTATCAGGCTGATTCTTCATCCAGAACCTGAACAATACATAAAAAGAATATCCATGTGATCACCTTATGTTACAATGTGTGATAATCATGTCTTTGAAATCTAAGAAATGCCACATTATACTGTGCAATGTATTCACTTCTTTCTTCACACGTATATGAACAAAGTAACATCCCATCTTAATTTATTGGGTATAACATGAGGCTGGCCTACCCTTTGTAACCATAATTATAACAGTTTCAGCTTTTCTAGGTAGTCTTCGCAAAGATTAAAAGAGTTTTAATGGCATTGTAATGACTGGATGGAATGCTTCCAGTTTAAAAGTTCAGGCATGGATCTTGGAGGAAAAAGGCCTGTCTCCCATTCTTTGCTCTAATTTACCCCAGAATTGGAGGTTAAGGTTAAGTTTAAGACTCTACAGGTCAGCAAAGTTTTTTCCACAGAAACCCTTCTCATCTATGTCTTCATTAACCTGGCTTTATGCACAAGTGCAGTCATGTAAAAAATGCATTCCAAAAGTGTTCTCACAAAGTTAGGATGATGAACTGCTACAAACTGCTCACGTTTTATTAAGAACATTTAGTGAAACTAAGGTGCCAAAACTATCTCCTGAAAATCAGCCTTACACTATAATCCCATGTGCAACAAACTGTTGCAC
>JAVLVB010000713.1:1479702-1491438 GCA_032876305.1 Orestias chungarensis | reverse complement strand
TATATATATATATATATATATATATATATATATATATATATATATATATATATATATATATATATATATAAATATAAACTGATGGCAGCAGATCTTCTCCAGTGGTGTTCTCGAATGACTGGAGATTCTCTCCAGCGGCAGACTCAGATCTTATCGAGTAGAAAGAATCAGAAAATCCAATCTGGAACAGTCTTCCTGAATAGGTGAGACAGGTTTCAACTCTAGTTTAAATCCAGGCTGAAAACAGCCTTATTTAACTTTGCATATAGCAATTAAGAATATTATTGCTATTATTATCATTATTATTTTATTTGAATTTTATTTTATTTCTTTTAAATTCAAAGTTCATTTTATTATTTCATTTTCTGCTCTTTTTACCAATGTAAAGCACTTTGAATTGTCTTACAAATACAAATAGACTGGCCTTGCCTTGCCTTGCCTAAAAATTCACCTGAAAGTTTCTTGAATATCTTTCAGAATCTTAACAAAACCCTGATAGAAATAATATAGAAAACTTTGCTACTGAGAGTTATTTTGAGATCTACTGTTACTGTCAGTGTTGATGGGGTTCTGTGCTTTCCTTCCTCCTGTGTTTCTTAGGTTGTCCATGCGGAGGGGCCAGACCTACTGGCTGGAGCGTTCAGCCACTAGTGCTACTGCATATAAGGAATTTTTAGAATCCCTTTGTTTGACAAAATATATTATGGGCATGCAGATTTTTCACCATTTGAAGTATAATATCCTAATGTTAATGACAATTAACCATTTAATTGCGCAGGTCAAGGATCAATCAATCTACATTTATTTTTATAGTTTACATCATGAAAAGATGGCCAAAGTGCTTTGCAGACAAAATTAATATAAAACCAACTTTTTTAAACATTGTACTGCGTGTGTTCAATTGTCATACTCATGAAGAAATGCCCCCCAACCCATTACAAACCAGTACCTGTTCATCTGCGCTGTTTATAACCACCAGTTGGGCATCTTTTTTTATGCAGTCATCTTTGCCTTTTTCCCAGGAACCACATCCAGACACAAGGTAACAAGACCCACTGAACATTTCCCATCCTGCAGGACATGCTTGTTCCAAAGGAAACAGACAAATATTGAAGACACAAGATAAATCTTTACACATCGATGAAGCAGTCTTAAAATCTTATTGCATATCATCACAAGATATTTTATTGTATTTTGATACTTTTTCTTTTTGGTGACTCTGGACTGTGAGAGTGTAATTTTGTTCCAACTCATGTACTACATGTAATGGAATTACAATAAAAATTATTCTTGAATCACTGACAAATGTCATATTAGATTAGATTTTGATTTGATTTTCGTTTCTAAGACAAAAAGATTCTCTCTCCAAAAAACAAGCATTTTCTAAGCACTCAGGTACTTACTTTGTCTGAGCCTCATCAACTCCTCATTCATTTCTGGAACGGTGACATTCAGTCGGTTGTTCTCTTCAGTCAGAGAGGAGACCAAATCGCCAGTTGGCTGACCTGACATGAGTAAACATATGCAGTGATCAGGCAAACAACCTTAAGGCACATATTGAAACTCTGCAGTTTTATTTGAACTGTCTGAAAAAATTACTGCGTAAGAAATTAAATGGTGAACTTTAATTAAAGAAATTAGGGACCTAGAACGGTATATATGTTGTTTAAACTTAATGACACCAAACATGGAAAGCTGTTCCTGTGTAATCTATAAAGAGACACAGTGTTTGTAGGTCTTTGGAAAAACTCTTTCATTGGCTTTGATTGCTCCAGATAGTGTACACTGGTCCCTAACATGGACAAAATTCCCATTTATTTTCATCTCTCTTCAAGTCTGTTTATTAAAATATTCATTTCTACATATCACAGAGCCAGATGTTAATGCCCAATCAAATCTTTCAAAACATTTTAAAATAATAGGACTGTCCGTGATTGTGTCCGTGTGTTGTGAACATCTGTTGTGGTCTTTAGTCCGGAATCCGTATGCTTTTAAATTATGTTTGTTTAAGAAGAGTTTTGTACAAAAGGGAAAAAGCAGAGAGTTTATTCTGTTTATATGAACACAGTTAAGAATGAGAACATTACTTTAGGTCAACCAGACTCACTGATAACAAAGAAGATCAGTCCAGCCAGCAGTGAAGTACTCAGAAGCCCGAGAAAGATAATAACACCAACGTAGACTCTCTTTTCAGAGTTGTCTAAAGCTTGAGGAAAAAGACGTTAATTAAACCCAATTTGCCACTTAAAATTACAACAACAACAACAAAAAAATCTATTTACCTTGATATTTTTCGTTCCCATTTTTTCCTCCTAGGGATTTGTTCAGACCTTTAGGTTTGGGTTTGAAAGGTTTGTCATTCATATAGATGTTATCCATTGTATGAAATGACCTTACTTCCTTTCTTTATTGTCAGACCTGCAGCAGTTGCACTGAGGAAATGAACGATTGAACCCGTTTTTATTGTTTGAGGAAGTCACATGTCAGAAGTGTGAAACCTCTTCTCTAGAGTTCCAAGACACATTTTTCAAACAGTGATCACAATTCATTAAAGAAAATGACAAGTAACATTGTTTTGTTTTCCACATTTCGGCAAAAAGGAAATAAAAAGTGATTAAAACAAATACAATAAGCATTGACTTATTGCTTTTTGTTGAGTTCAGTAATTCCTTGCAAGTAGCAACAATCTGTTCTGTGCTATCCTATCATCAAGACGGTCTTTGTGAATACCCAAAAATTATGGTATGTGGGCTCAGTATATTTCCAATGTAATTTCCACCAGTTGTAATGGACAGAAGATAGATGAGACAGAGAGGGAGACAACAGAAATACATAGCAAGTGATATATATTTTTTTTACCTATATCATCTCCAGTGCAAGATTTTAGCCCCTGACAAAAATACATCTTCATACTGTATACACATGCACATACAAAAAACATGCTTGTAGCATAAATATCGAGTTATGACCACTGCAGAATAATTGCCAACAAGATGGCAGGAGTGCAGCAAACCGTCTTGTTTGCTGTCTTGGTTCTGCTTTTGTATGCTTATTTTTTGCCCTCCAACTACAGTTCACGACAGAGGAAGTGACATAAATAACATCATGAAAATTCGGTTTCATTTCCAGAATTTGATGATTTCTTTTTTACCAGAACACGTTTTTCTGCCGTTTGTTCTTTTTTTTATTTTAGGCTTTCGCAATACATGTGAAAGACAAACATATTTTCCAATGTTACAGCTACTTTTCATGGCTCTCCTAATTCAGTCAGTTACTAAACTCTCGCCTTGACTTTCTGACATATCGTACAGTATTTCAATTTGTATTAATTGCAATAAAGAGGATGTTAGCTTGGTCAGATCCGTGCAATCATAGTTTTTTCATTGCTGTAATGCTTGTTTAGTTCATTTTAGCTTTATTTTGTATGCTCCAATGCCAACAAGACTACAGTTGCCTAAATCTACCAGAGACTCTGTAGCTCTTCCCTGTGCTCCTTGTATTTCTGTATGTTCTCCTGTTTTTCCCTCCTGCTTCATTTAAAACAGCTAAGACAATAATCCTCTGCTATTTATCAATGCGTGGCAGGTTGGCCCTTTTCATTTTGTCTGTTTAATGCGTTTCTTAAGATGTCATTGCATCACTATGTAACTTTTCAACCTTCAGAAAATATTTTCATAACTGTTGATTGTACATCCACTTACAGCTCATTGAATGACAGCTCTGTCATGGCCCAAGGAGGTCGGTATCGCTTTAACCGGCACTTTGCAACTTTGAGGAGGGTGGCAGGAAACCTGCAACAAAAACCAACTACATATGTGCTGACTGCTTTACGGCAAACGTCACTTTCTCCGTTTCTTATTTTCAACATCATCATCTGACATTGTTTCGCCACAATTAGCCTCATTAACTCATCGCTATTCATCATTCACACAGCCACTGCAAATGGAAATGTACTCCAATCCAACTGCAGGCGACCAGGAGATCAGGATTTAATGATGCTTGATGCTGGTCCTCAGGGGAAATGCAGTCTTCCTTCAGGCAAAACACCACCACTTTTGTCCATAGTGGCGCCAAAATCGACAGAAACTGAAACTTCTTCAGTGTTTCTTTCACTTGGTTGCTTTCAACATTTTAGAAAGGGATTTCCACTTTGACCAAGGGGTCTCCAGTTCATAATCCACACAGATGTTTTTTTACACTATACTGGCCATTTTATTATAGCGATCCATGTATTTCTTCGATGGGTTGTTTGATGGCCTCATTGAACAACCTGTACCTAGGATCTTGCCTGGCGTGTTAGATTTGGGTTGCAATGATCAGTAAATCTGCCATGTATTTAAGACCTGTCCTCTATAGAATTTTGGTAAATAAGCCATATGTTGTGATGGACTTGACTCTGATGCTTTGAACACATTGCATCATTTACATCTGTATACTTTGTAATACCTATTAAAGGTAAAATATTGTGGAGTCTAAATATTACTGCATTTATCTAATAGTAGATTTATCTCTGTCTAGTCAACATGTTATTGTTTATTCTTTTATAGACCTTCCAGTGTTCGTGTCATGAAACCACGTTGTCTGTGTTGTTGAAAGGAAACTAAAGATGCAGATTGTGACAGTTTATAGGACTTCACACTTTATAGCTTCATACTTCAGATTTTTAAAAAAAGGGTCTGTAGCTGGTTAGGAAACTTTGCAGGGTTACTGTTTGTGAGAAAAGGGTGTTGACTTTTGCAATAAAGTGGAACAGAGCTGTATGTTCGTGGTAAGTTAACCAAATAGGTTTTACAGATCGGAAATGCTATTAATCTGTTCGGCCCGTGACAACATAGCAAGCCATTAGTTTGTCGTTAAATAGTAAATGAACTAAAACTTTATTATTCTTTCAGATTTTGATCTTCTAATGGTGTGGAAGTTTAGATTAAAATGTTGCAGAGGCATTCACCAATCCTATAAGGCGGCAAATAAATAGTGTCTTTTAAAGTTGACGTGTTGGAATGAGGTTTTATGATTTCAGCAAGGTTGAATATGGCACGAGTTCACTAATGGAAATGGTGATCTGTGATAGATGCATTCATCTCTGCAACACACAGCTCATGTTGTTTCAAGAACAGTACAGTGGCTGAACAATCCTGTTTAATTTTGAACTGCATATTTAATTTCTTGTGCAGACACAAACATCTGAATTCTAATCATCAACTCTTTCACTGTACATGTAAGATTTCAAGTACAAGTCCGACTACTTGTAAAAGCAGAAATGCCCAGTTGACTTGAAACGCGACGTTAAAATTTGTAGAAACATGTCGAGTCACAGTACTACATGGTCGAAGTTAAAAAGAGAGTTTCACTAGGTAGTTCTATTCTAATCTTCTATTAAAAACTATCTTTTATGGAAAGTGTATTATCTTCTGCCATCATCTGCTGAGGTAAGACTATCAGAGTCAAGTTTTGGATAAGTAGTTTTTGTTCCTCCTTGTTTTTTGCTGTACATGATTATTTAAGTAAACTTCCAATGTTTTTACATTTATTTTGTAGATAAAAATTGCCCCCGGAAGTAATGGTACTGTCATGTTCAGGTGTCATTTAAAAAGGAACTACAATGAATTTAATAAAATTGAGTTAAATTAAAGTTAATGTGTCGGCTGGAAGGTGGAAGCATGGCGTACAGCAAGAAGATCCTAGGATTGGATCCTGCTCTGGGGTCTTTGTATATAGATTTTACATGTTCTCTCTGTGAGGTTCTGTGCACGTACTCAACTGATCTCTCTAAAGTGTCCTTGTGACTACATGTGCCATGTAGTGTTCCTCTGTGTTGATGTGTGATGGACTGCCAATCTGTCCAAAGTGTTCTTACCCTCTTTGTCAAAGACGCTAACATGTTCCTGTTTTAGGCCAACCGGGGACAGTAAGCTATGTTTGCCTCTCATTATTTTTGACATTTTGCAAATAAAAGAATTTTTGATCATTCTTACTGACCTAAAACAGAAGCATTTTTGTCTAAATCGACATGTCCATAGATAAGTATAAAATCATAAAACAAATCAGCTGCCTCATGGAAGTTAGGATGTTCACAGTTTTACTTGGTTCATCATCTGTAAAAATATAATACTTCCTTTGACATTGTTACCAGCAGAATGAGCTGCAGTAAGCACAGATTGCACCAGGTGGCACCCTTAGTTTACTATTATATTTGTCCCCCATATCTGACCAATCAAAGAAATGTTTTTCCCAGTTTTTTAAAATGGGCTTTTCCCATTCATATTACAGGCATTCATTCCTGATTTAGGACAAAACTCACAGTGTAAGCCAACATCAATGAGTCCAGTAAAACATATAGAACAAAGTTGTTCATTAATTGTTGCTTAGATGTAACACCTTGGCAATCAGGTTTAGCATGTTCTGTGTTGGCATAAATTGTCTCCATTGCTTGACGCTCAGTGCTTCCTGATGTAGGAAGCCACATATTTAAAGTAACATAAAGAAAACCTTCTTTTCCCTCTTTTTGCTTAATTAATTTTCACAATTGGTGTTTCTGTTTTTATTTTCAGTGTTGCCCAGAATTAGTTGGTGGACAATATTTTGACTTCTGATAGACTAATAATTGCTATTAATTATAATAATAATTACCATCGTGCAAGATTCCTCACATTTCACCCGAATATTCAGTAAAAGGCATGAGCAAAAGTTGCTTTCATTTTCAAAAGTTACATACAGCTGTCCTGTCTGACAGTGTTTCACCAAAAAAGGAAGAACCAAATCTGAACTCTCATCTGGTATTTTTATTCAGCTGTGAAAAAACACAAGATTGAAAAATTGTTTTGAACAACTTTGTTTTGTCTAGGGTTGACGTGGCTTCACACAGATCAGGATCTAAAATTATCTCACCCCGTAAAATGCAAAATGTGTTTTCACATACCTCTAAAGAAATTTTGAATGTGTTGATTTCTAATTTCATGCTGTTGATTCTCCGGCCAACTCTGCTAGATGATCATTGTCTTCAGCTGTGCGGCTGATTTAAGGACCTGCTTTGTTTCATGGTTTTCTCTGACCATTGCTTTTGTCTAGTGTTTTTTGGTTTGTTGAAGGATTTTTGACTTCCTGTTCCTAAACCTAACTCTTCTTCAAGCCAAACATATTCTGGATATTTTACCTCTGCCTCAGAAACTCCTGTGTGTAACTCTGGACTGTTTATTGGAGTAACTCTGGACAGTTTATTGGAGTATGAATGCTATTACCTCAGAGCTTTCAACAAACATCTAAGACCTCAGATCTAAAACCTTATATACAGAGCTCTTAAGAAAGAAACTATTCGCTTTCAGCTGTTTAAAAACTGTGGACTAATTATTATATCTTATTTTTTCTGAGCTGGATGCTAATTTTGTGACTTGACTTTACCATCTTCCTCTTTTAATTTTCTCTTCCTAATTTGGTTTCGTAAAAACTGTCCAAGGAGCAGCTGCTTAACATCTGAGTTACATTTTAATCAGTTGTACGTGTTAATGTGTTAATAAATTATTGTCCATATATTTATATTTATACTACAGAGATGTAATACTATCCTAGCTTTTACATCTGTCAAAATTGGCAAACCTCTGTTATAGTTAAGCTCAGATAAAAAAAAAAATTAAGATTAGATTAAAATGTATGACAAACTTGGAGAGAAACCAATTGAATAACTTTGCATTTTAATGAGAGCTTGTCTGATTATTTGCTCTTCCAGTCTTGGTTGTCTATACAGTGCAGTGAAAACATACCTGTTTGAAACAGGAATTGACTTGAAGTAGTCAGATTTGTAGAAGTTAAAATCACCTAAGCCTGATTGCCATCTGCCATGTTAAATAAATTATACAGATAATTTTAGGATTAAGTAAAACCTGTCCACGTCATGAAGTAGGCGACAACGTCCTCTAAAGAAGTACATTTACAGATGAGAATCATTTACTGACATTAAACAGCCTGGAAAGGGTTACAAAGAAATACTATGAAACTTTAAATAATAAGGGAATCACACAGAAATCCTTCATAAATGCAGAAACCATGGAGCAAACCACGAGAAGGTCACTGTTTATGTTTCAACAGTAAGAACGAAATTGTGCAAAAATGAGTTCCCTGCTGTAAAACCATGGCAAGAATCATAATACTCCAGAGCAACATAAAATACACATGGAAAATTCAATGAGGACACAATCATTTCTTAGGTTTAAATCAGAATCACTTTGTCACATTGGGTTGGTTTTTTTTGGACAGCTTTTCCTTCACTTCAGATAAAAAATTTTCATTTGAAAACAGGATTTCAATATTTATTACAGCTGCCATTGTCTTTTGTTAACATTATTTAACTGAATGAGAGTCAAATGATTTCTACAGTACTTTACAAGATCTTATTTGCCCTTTTCAACATCCAGTGGTTAGATGAGATGGTTAAGAGCATCCTAGAAGCATAAATGTCAACTTTACAAGCAATTTATTAAGTTTGTATTTTAAGATAAAATTGTTTTATTAACATGACACAGAGGAAATGGTTAAATTTATGTTAAAAAAAATAAACAGCCTTAAGCAGAGCAATTTACTGGCATAGGCATGAAAAAATATCACATGCCAAAACCTCTTTGGCCAGCAGGG
Organism: Orestias chungarensis; assembly: GCA_032876305.1. Classification (NCBI taxonomy): domain Eukaryota; kingdom Metazoa; phylum Chordata; class Actinopteri; order Cyprinodontiformes; family Cyprinodontidae; genus Orestias; species Orestias chungarensis. Next base: position 1,482,813 of record JAVLVB010000713.1, on the reverse strand, counting down.
GGCCCTCATGAGTGAATAATGAATTATCACAGGCAGCAGATGAAAAACTACTGAAGAAATGTTTTAGTTGAACAGATGAAATAATCTTTTAGATAATGAAATAATAGGTTGTATTACAAATACAAATAGGAGTGTAACTTCACAAATTTTTGTGCTTGTTTGTAAACTGCTCTTACATTTGATAGATTACATGCACAAAAAAAAAATTCAATGAGTAGAATGAATAAAAATATTCTAGGAGTGAGAGTAAACACAAAGCTCAAGCTTATGTCAAAACCATATTTGCCTGATTCATCTTTTGTAAGCAATATACTGCTTTGTTGGAACCAATGACCAATTCTCATGTTTTTGATGCATGGAACTCAGTGCATCAGTCCAGTTGCTGAATTCGGTGTTCCTCTGGTTTTACGTTCCAAAATCTGTTTTATTAGACTATCAATTTCCAGAGAACAAAATTTTGTGTTTGTTAAATTCTTCTCTTCAGTCTTTAACCAAACCATAGGAATGAAGAAAAATCTAGATTAAACTGTGGCAAGAATCTGTTTAATGTTCCAGAAGTGTTTCTATAATTATATAAAGTGAATGACCAACTAAAAAATATTCTTGGTTAAACTATAAAACAGTCATAAATGTACGAGGAAAGAAGCGATCAATCAGACAGATCGATATAAAGTAGTATGTTAATGGTGTTTTTCTGAGTTTTTGATCTGGACTTCTTCTGTTTAAAGTAGTGGATCGTTCACCAACCTGCTGATTGTTAAGAATTTTGTTTTGGCCATACTTTCAAGTCTCATTTTAATCTAGATACGTGCATGTAAGTCCGATCCTCGACCTTTGAGACTGAAGCTAAAATACAAAAAGAAAACAATCTAAAACTTTTGACCTTTTTAGTTCAAATTAAAAGATTTGCAGAAACTATGTATAGACATGCCCCTGTGTTCCATAAGGTTATGAAATATTCCTGTCATAATTGACATCTATACTTAGATTGTTGCTCTTTTTCCAGTAATTTAGACATATTAAGTTTATTACCTATTAAGTTGATTACCTATTAGGTTTATTTATCTGCTCCAGGAGGAAACCTGGAGGAGGTTCTCTGAATGATACGCTTTTTGCCAGAGCTATCACTTTAGGTGGTTACTTTGTCGTGATAAGCTTTTGTACTATCCTCTTTCCATTTTGAATAGTGCTTTGTAAAGGAGTCAAAGGTTTGAATATTGGTTTATAACCAAACCCGGAGCCTCTCACTTTAAATAGAGATGATAATGTAATTTAATAACAAAGACAGGTTGGATCACAGGTAAGCAGATAATTTAGATGTAAAACATCCGTCTGTGAATCTCTTCTACACTTGTTATGTCTTGTATCAGCAAAGGAGAAACATTTACCAAACACACACACACATTTACACGTTTCCATGGGGACCAAGCGGCCACTCTGCTGTTCAATTGCTGGTGAGTGAGTAGATGTAGACATCTATTGTGTTGTGTGTGTTTGGGGGTCAGGGAGCTGGCTTGAGGAGGGTTAGAGGCGTGCAGCATTGAACAACACAGTAGACAGATGAAAGCCCTGCATATCCTTAAATCTAATCATAATTTAGTCCTCAGTAGCAGTAGATGGTTTGATCAAAATAAAGAGGGAAAGAGGAAAGACTGAGGACAGAGAGAGCCCCGAGTGCCCTAGTCAAGGGACAGGGGGATGTGAGATCTATCTTGGATGGGAAATGATAGATCAGAGGAGGTCTGTTTCCTAAAGCTGATGCTTATTTTATTTTTTTGCCTCAGTCTTGATTTCCAGACACGGGCACTTACCCTAAAAGGGGTTTTAAAGCTCAGACGAAGCAGTACTCCACGGATGTCTGGACATGTATTAAGAGGATGTCAAATTATGATGGATGAAATGACAAAAGCTAAAGAAGCTCAAAAGCCAAAAAGTATAGAGCAGGGATAAACTTCTCACAGTTTACAGAGCAGTTTTCTGTGTGTTCATTGAAAGCAGATGATGATGTGTTTATTAATGTGGTCCCACAAAAAAAAAAATCACAATTTGTTTTTTACATTAGATGCTGTTTACACATTATAGTGGATATTTACATCAGCTTTTGTTGCAGCATCAAAGCTTTTTAAGGTGTTTGTGGCTCTGTTAGCCTTTATTGATTAGAAGGGGAAGACATGCACCAAATTGGCCACAGCTGAGAATCAAATTGACAACTGCATCGAGGAGTGTAACCCTCCCTATTTGGTGCGTCTGCAAACTCTTTTTTGTTTTTACAGATAACATTGTACTGCATTGTAATTATTTGTGAAAAAGCTTTAAAACATGTTTATAAATCCCTCTCGTCAAGTTAGTATCTTAGTCTTAAATGTTTAGTATATCAACTCTAGATGAGGTACATAGGGGAACAGAAGCCTCTTAATTTTGGCACCGATGCACTCGTGCCACCATGTAGTCAAGTCTTAACAGAAGTGACTTGCTCAAGAACGCACTGACAGAGATTATTAACGAAGTGGGGGCTCAAACTGACAACCCACCAGTTATAGGAAAAACTCCCATTTACTGATGCACCATCGCCCCTCATGGTTAATAGACCATTTACTGATCAATCAATAACTTATCTGTAAACTAATTAGCATCTACAGGAGAAGCCATATTGTAAAGTGATACCCAAATTAATTTTAAGACTGTACTTTCAGACAACAAGAAGTGGGCAAATTAATTAGTGCTGGTGTCTCTGAGTTCAAACAATGGAAAGAAAGTACAGTAAGTTTTAAATTATACTTATTTTCTTATGTGTACATTTGAAAATTGAATGTGTTTAAGAAGCAAACAAACAAAACATGAGTCCCATGTTTTACATATTAAGACAGATGGGATACAGATGTGAAGTAAAATGGGTCACATAAATCCTCAAATGTGAAGTTGTGACACAGTAAAAAAAGCATGTTATTCACGTATTTTCACATGGATTAACATGAACAAAATACTTGATCACATGTGAAGAATGTTACCTACATGTGGGAAACTTCAGCACGCTTATATACCGGCCCATATCAAACCTGCCATTCTTAGGAAAAGTGCTGTAAAAAGTTGTATACCAACAGCTGAGTGACT